>CM031239.1:814147446-814747446 GCA_018340775.1 Taxus wallichiana var. yunnanensis
GGGACAAGAACAAATTAACAAATTTAACAAGTTAAAATTTACTAGTTTGCACTTATAAAAATCCTGCAGGTCATTTTCTTGAAATTGACCCCTTAAAATTTATCAAAATCGAAATTAATGATCCTTGAGTAAAGAGGACATTGAGATATTTCTAGAAAGTCCTCATTTTCCCAAAACCAAGCTCTCTATCAAAATTTATGGCCTTCTGAAGTTTTTCTTCCTTAGCGTCAAAAAAAATTTGGGAAAATTTTTCCTTAGGGCCCGAATTTTTCCCTTAGCTCTTAGGAAAATTTTTGGGAATTTTTTTCTAATTTTCCCCACCGCCTTGTTGACCCATAGCTCCAATCGGAAGTTGCCACGTGGCACCACGAGGTGTCGATGGAGGGGGTGGATCTCTTTTTAAATTTAGCACTCCCGAAAAATTTTGGGAAAATTTTCCAAATTTCCCCATCGCCCATCCCCGGCCCAACTAACCAGAGCCGCCACGTGGCATCGTGAGGTGCCGACGGTGGAGGCACAAGTGAATGCTACCCTCTTAGCCCTTCGGGCGTTAAACTAATTTTTCTCCCCACCCCACCTTCCCCACATTGGCTTAGGAGATGCCACGTGTCCCTTGTGACTTGCGGGAGCGTGAGTGTAAAGTTGGCTTTCACCCCACGCGGGAAGATTTTTCAAATTGTCTCCCACCGCCCCTCTCCCCGTGCTTGACTTGGGAGGTGCCACGTGTCCCTAGTGGACTTGTGGACCCGTGGGCATGAGCGCAAAGTTGTTTTTTTCCCACGCATGCAAAAAATTTTCAAAGGTCTCCCCATGCCCGCCGACCCGCCCTTGGGCAAATTTTCACCCCTGGGCCCGCAGGCCCACTCTTGGGAAAATTTTCACCCCAAGGCCTCGCGCCCATAACTCAAAAATATGAGGAGTTAGGAGGACTTATTTATATCAATGGAAAGGTGAGGAAATTTCCTATCCAATGGGAATAATTTAGGGAATTTTGAATGTGTTAAGTTTGAGAAAAATCAAGTTGAACCTTTAATCCTGTTAGAGAGTGGGTATGGTGAGGAATTACCCTCTGAACCTTATTGTACCTTCTAACCCTAAATTTTGGACCTTATGACCTCTAATAATTGTTAATAAAGGAAAAGTATGTTCTAGTGAATTTAGAATTGTTCTAGAACTTGTTAGTGATAACTATTGTTTCCTTGTAACCTGGTTGTAGACTCTTTTAAACAAAAAAATTATTCCATAATTTTCCTAACTAATCCTAGGTTGTTCTTGGGTCTCAAGTGGGTTGTTTTTAGTGGGTGTTACACTTGGTATCAGAGCCGTGGGTTCAAAATCTTGGACCTTTGGGCACACTAGAAAAACTTGAGACATGAACTATAAACCTAACACACTTTTAAATCTAGAAAACAACCTTGTTTGAAAATTGAAAAAAAAAAATACATGTGAAGAAATATTACATTACTCTATTCATTTGAACTACCAGAATTAAAATCATAATAAAATAACAAGTTGTTTGAGTTGTTGTGCTTGCTTAGTGGCATTTTGTCTAAACTTGGTAACTAAGAATGTCAAATTAAATTGATGTTTGTGAACTTCTAGTGTAGTGGAAACTTGGTTCCCCTTTGAAAATGTGTTGTTTTACAAGTCCTAAATCTTGATTTAATTATATGATGCGTTAAGCCCTTTTGAGAACCTTCTTATTAAATTTGTTGGAATGATAAGTTGTATGGTGTGATTCTTGTGGTTGGACAATAGTGGTTGTGTTCTGGGTCGGGAAGAGTTAATTAGAAGTTGTTTAGAGCTTCCTTCCTTCAGTGGTTAGGAAAGAGGGTCTGGTTGTTAGTTTTCCATTTCATTACCCATATGGGAGAGTGGACATTAATTCTAGGTGTCGTTTAGGACCCAATCCTGCGTATGTGTCCTGGAACTAACCTCGAGGTAGAGTACCCCTATTGGTGGCCATGAAGGGCTACGAAGTGAATGTGGTGTTAAAGTTTGTGTTTTACATTCATAATATTGTGTTATTTTATCAAGGACCAACATCTTATTTTATGATTGATTTGAGAAGCTCTAGGATCTTTTATTTATTTATTTTTTTACAAGAATTTTTAGACTTTGTAATATGGCTACGTATCCACTTTCCTTGATTAGCGACATTTCTTAGATTTTATTTTGATTGGTGACTCAGAGCTCATTATGTTGTTTTCTACTTAGCTAAATGTTACGTGGTTTCCTTCTTACATGATGATGAGCTGGTTCTATGATTTTGTATTGTGACATTTCATCATATGGGGTACACCCTGGTGTCTTGAATGTCCTCTTAGGTGCTTAAAGTTATGCCTTGGTTTTGGATGCACGGAACCTTGAGGGTGTCTAGGATCTTAGAGTGACTTTTTCGTTGCTCGACCTTGCTAGATAGAGAGCTCATTGTGTTGAGCGTTCTAGTTGGCAGTCTGTTAGCGGTGGTGGTGATTCTCTTACAATCTAGTAAGAGCTTGAACCTCGTCGAGTAGAGGTGTTTAATTGTGGGCTAATGAATTATGTTAGGATCGGATTGCTTTTGGCTGGCTCTGGATGTTAGTAGAAAAGTGTGTGTCTGGTAGTGGCTTCTTTTCGATGGCATGCTAAGTTTTATCAAGATTTCCTTATTTCATTATATAAAGTAGTGACTTGAGGATTGTATGCATCTTGATAATTATGGTTATAATTAATCCCATTCAGTATTGTGTGTGTAAATTAAGTGTGTTTGGTTTCCCTCTTGACCTATAAATAAGTCTACCCTTTCCTTAAAATTTTTTTAGTTACTATGAATAACACTCTATGACCTATTAATTTTAAATTACATGGAGACACTTATGGATGCCTTGAGTCTTTTGGACCATGCCACTAGTGATGTTAGTGTAATTAGACCTTGATGAATTAATCTCAATGGTATCTTATAATGGGATTCTTCTTGCGAAACTGTAACTCTTGGTCATAAAGCCATATTGAATAGATAGTTGATTGGTTGCTTACAATTGATGCTTTCTAGTGAGTATGTGGTGTTCTTATAGTTAAAATATTTCCTGGTCATTTTGATTGCTTGGTTGGTGGTATCTTGTGGTAATATGGGTGTAGATTTGAAAACTTTCCTTGTCTTATCATGTGAGTAAAAATGTTTTCACCAAAACAACAAACATTGTTAAACCCTAGTAGATCAGTAAAAGTAATTATGCTTCCTTAATGGGTCTTCCTTGTAACTTCCTTTAGAACTTGTAAAACCCACTAGGAATGTTTTATGATACTTGTAATTAGTGGAAAACTCTCGAAATATTGTTGTGATCCATGTTGGTTGATTGTTTCCTAGTTCTTACAAATTAATAATGTGTTTTCTATGTTGAATGTCCCTTGTTTCCTTAGAATTAAAAATGTGGTGTGTTGATTTACCTCTCTCTCCCATAAACGTAATAGTGTGATATGTTTACCCTTCCTTCTCATTAAATTTTTTGACAAATTGACTCACCCAAACATCATAAAACTATAATTGAGGAGATTTGGCCTTGAAGCTTAATAAATAAACTGGAACATAGAAAGATAAAATGGTCCTTGCTTTAACCTTGGTAGATTAATAGAAGAAATAAAAACCATGTAGAAGAACAAAAAGGGAAAAAAATTGTCCATCTACCTCCCCTAGGAGTAAAATAAATACTTTTTCTCTTTTCCACCTTTACAAAATGGCGAGATATCATGCCCCTTAGTGGTCCTTATAACACAAACTTGTGATGTCATAATAGGAGGAAGTTTAATTAAGAAAACTCATAAAGGAATGTGCTTAGAAAAAAACTACAACTTTTGACTTAATGAGTTGATTTATAAATAAGTAAGATTTATGTGTATTGAGTACAATGTATAGTTGAACCTATAGTTTTGTCACCTACCTAGAATTGTGAAGCACCTAGTGGATAGTAGTGTGTTATAGTTTCTTAGTACCTTCTTGTTCATAGAGGTATGTGCCTTTCTTTGTGGGATTTTTGGGTCATCATACCCTTATCATCCCATAGCTCGATGAGTGTGAGTTGTGGCCTTTTTGGTTTGAGACTTATCTCTTGTTTAAGCAACCTCCTTGCATGTTGTTTGTCCTTAGAGACCTAAGTTATTGTAATTTTAAGGCAACATATGTTAAGGATATAAAATAACTTTGGGAAGTCTTCTTTTCTTCTTTTATTCTCCCTAGAGACCTTGAGTGCTCTCTCTAGTGTTATGATTTATGCTTTTGCTCTCTTTGTGGTTATTCCGAGCTTGATCAGGAAATAAGATAAATGAATCCCATTGTGTTATTGTGAATGGTACTTCTTGTATTGATATGTTAGTTGCTAGGGAGATATATATATTTTCTTTTTGCTAAATGGTCGGCGTGTATAGATTTGAGTTGGTGTGTGTTGGTTCTTATTCTTAAAACAAAAGTGTAAAAAAATAGACTATAGAAACCTTGTGGTCATGTAATTTCTTAATATTACCATGAAAAGTTAATTGTGCCCTCTCGAGTTATAGAAGTGTTTTCCATAAATAGTTCCTTGATTGAAATGCTTGAGGATTTAGGGATCCTTCCTTGTTGATTAACCTCGTCTTGTGTGACCTCAAATTGTGGGAACTTGAGTAAACATGTCTCTCTGTAAAAATTGTGGCCTTGGTTGATTCTCAAACTTGCCTTGCCTAAACAATGAATTATGAAAGCATAATTTAACCCTAGTGGAAACCTTAATTTTTGTTATTGTAGTATAAGTTGTATTCCTTGGGAAACTATATGGTATTTCTCAACTCATGGAATTCTCCTTATTATTCCTCTACTTGGTGGTTACTCTTAAGACTCTTTTGAACTCTTCATGTTATATTGCTATGTATTGTATCTTGTCTGATAGGAAAAGAATCTCTAGATTTAAATGTCCATAGCCTTGCATGGAAAAGTTTTAGAACTCTCCTCTTACAAACTCCTTTTTTTGCTGAATTGCATTGGACCAAACTTGGGATTTTGTGGACCCACACTTGTTTGAAGCAAGAAAATCCCATAATGGGAGTGATCCTTTTTTAGTTGATTTGTTCATATCTCTCTTTCCCGTGACTTCCATGAGGAACTCAGTCTAAGGGGAGGGGATGTAGTGCCCACTTCCCTTTGACACCTTTTATCGATCATGACACCGTTGACTATACCATGGATATTGTTATAGTTTTGATTTAGTATGATGATTAGGTGTTAGAGCATGGATTATTGTTGAATATGATTCATATATGATTCATGATGATTATATGTTAGCTAACATATTACATATTACATTGGTTGGTTAGATGAAGTTTCCTGTAGCCGTTTCTGCATTGTATATATTGTGGTGCTTGCATCATTTTAATTCAAGGCATTCATTCATTTGTGCTTATATTTTTACCTTCATCTATCGAAATGGACCACGATCAGTGTGGAGTTTTTATTTTTTTGGAAGTTTTGTAAGTGCATTTTTGTGAGTAAAAGGATAGAAATGTGAGATCCTTGGAGTGACATGGACCTAATTTTGCATCTCCAAGATAAGGACTGCCACGTATCCCAATCAAACACCAATTACTCGACACGCGTGGGAAGAAATTATTTTGGCATTTTGAACCAAGATTGAAAGTTGAAAGGGGCATACTTTTTGCATGGGAAAAGAAATCAAAGAGCATTAGAGGAGTGACCTATTTTGTCTTTTACCCTATGAAGTGGAAAGATCTATTTTGTTGGGCATCCATTTAGAAGAAGAAGCGACCTGTTGGACATGGCAGAAAAACTAAAGTGCAGAACCTACAATTTGCTTTTGCGTGGAGCTTTCTAAGACCTTTGGTGTGGCATTTTAGGAGTTTGTTTTATCTTTGTTGTCTTTCAAAAGATCGGTGCATGTAACACATTGGCGCAACAAGTCTTCATTGGTTTTTCTTTGCGTGGAAGACATTACATTCCCAGCATGGCTATTTTTGGTTACTCCACCAACTCACGAGCGGTTGCATAAATGATTATCCTTCTCTCCTCGCAAAAGTTAAGGGGAGGCTCTTCTTTTGTTGTGAAAATAATACCATGCCTTTACCAAAAGATTTGTGGGGTGTCAAGAAAGTTAGACTATGGAGAAGTGCGGAACATATTGAGTCCCGATTTTGTAATTTACTTCCTACTTCACCATTTTTTCATTTATTTAGTAGTTATTATGGACATTCACTTGGAAAAATAATCTCTGGTTAAACTTTCATACATGGAAGGTGAAGATCCAAATGCAACTTATGCATAAAAACTTATGGGGTATAGTAGATGGGAAAGAGAAAACGCCCAGATGTTTAAATTATTTCTGGCATTATAGATGATAAAGCAAAAGCCATTATTGGCAAGATTTAGCTCTCTAGATTCTAACTCCATCATGTTGATCTCAATAAATCTTCCAAGGACATGTGGGATAATTTAAATCAATTATTTGGAAGAAAAATCGGTCCCACACCTTAGAAAAGTTTTCCACTAAAAGCCTTCTTAGATATAGATTCAAAATGGAAGAAAGCTCATTTCTATGTGATAGCCACATTAATAATCTTTAGTCTCTTTGTCACAATTCTTGAAGAAGTCAAATATAAAGAAAGGATGCCAAAGCTATCCTTATTAAAAATGGTACTTCTTCCAAATACAACAATGTTGTTTTTACTCTCGGTGAAATTTAGTCTAAATCTTTAGATGACATGATCACGACTCTTCTCTCACAGAGAAAATGCATAATCGACGATGTTGTACGAAGGTGATACTCAACAAGAAAGTGCACTTTATTCCAAAACAAAAATTTCACAGTAAATAAAAATAAACAAGGGCCTAAACATTTGAGATTTAATGCCACTATTAGCATGAAAAAGGTCATACACCATGCCCTCTCGTAGTCAAGAAGAGATGTTCTACATAGGAAATATCAAACACAATGGAGCAAATACTTGTCATATAGAAGATCCACAAGATTCCTGAGGGTGAGGAAGCTTTTGATGAGATTGGCTTCACATCATCTATAGTACCTTTAAATTGTGGGAGGCTTGAGTAACAACAGGTTTCTCATACAAATCCAACGACCTCTTGTAAGTTCTTCTATCCTTGCCTAAACAAAAGATATTATAAAAAATAAGGTATTGAGGACCAATTCCTCAATTTTGGTTTGTTTATTTCAGTCTTGTGTTGGTTGTTTTGTTGTTTTTCTCAATAAAGTGTAGATATTGCATAGTTTCTATTGGACCTCCTAAATTGAAAAGCGTCTGGGACAAAAAAACTCTTCATGTTATATTGCTATGTGTTGTTCTTGGTTGATAGCAAAACTTACTCTCTAGAGGTAAATGTCCTCTTGAATGCGGTAAACATTAAAACCACCCTTAGGTATCATCCTCTTGGTTCATTGGTAATCTTGTAAAACCACCGATGTAAACATTCATAAAGTGCTACTTTGTCCCTCTAGGTTTATGGTCAACCTTAGAAAAACCATGTGTATTTGAGACCATGTCTCACATGCTCATGTGAAAACCCTCTTTATTCTTCTCATTAAGGGGAGGACATCCAGTATTAGAAATGTATGTTTGTACAACAATGTAATAAGGGGGAATGTTAGCATAACATATCACATATTACATAGTTTTGATTTAGTTTCTGTAACCATTTCTACATATTGTAGTTCTTGCATCATTTTAATTCAAGGCATTCATTCATTTGTACTTATATGATGCACCTTCATATTAGAGATATTTTATATATTCATGTTGATATATTGTCTGACATGGTTACATTATAGATGTTGTTCGAACATGTGATATTTGGATATTTTGAGTAGACTAGAAAATGATAATTGAATTAAAATTGATGATGATATAGTTGTTGATGAAATTTTAAGGGAAACTATTGATTGGCTTGATTATTGTTGTGATTCACATATATTGATGACTTTGGAAGTATATTATATTCATTTTTTTTGTGATGCAGCACGAGGCCGAAGGAGGTATTTGTGTTTTCAGTAGGTTAAAATATCACAACACACATCAAGGGATTGGAGACCAACCACTTTAGAATTCTAGATGAATTCAACAAGGTCACCATGGAAACTTTATTTGTTTGTGTGTTTGATTGTTGTTAGGGATTCCCATGGGGGATCACCTTCAAATGTGACCAAGGGGTTTTATGTTTCTTTTATTTATTTTCCTTGGTTTAATGTTGCATGTGCTTATTAAAGGATATCTTAATTGTATTGTGAAATTGTATCCTTGTAAATAAGAAAGGAGAAATATAGAAGTTGTAATATGTAAAAACATGCATGCTTAGTAAACTTGTATGTAGAGTTAAGTTGTTAGTAGTGTTTGAGCTAAGAAGTTGTAGTGAAAATGGAAAGAGACAACAAATTTGAAGTATGTTGTTATAATTGAAATATTACATTATTGTAGTAAGGAAAAATAACAATACTAAAGTAGATTTAGATCTTTTTACTCTAGGAATTGAAAGAAAATTAGTTGAACAAAATGATTCATTGTTGTTGCTTCTATTGAACAAGAAATGCTTTCAAAATAAGTAATTTTAACTAAGAATGAATAAATGAAGTTAAATCTTACAACTGGAGACTTTAGGCATATAAAATTTAGCTCAGAATGAATCTTAGAACATTTTAGCAACTTTTGTTTTTTGGAAAATATCGGGTTTGATGGTTGTTTCTATAAGAAACAGACTTCCACCTGTGCGAGTAGCGGTCTCATAACCACCGCTCGGGTAAGTCGGCGGTCTCAAATCACCACTCCATAAGGTGATGGTTCATGGTTTATCACCTAGGTGGGGTAGTGGTCCCAATACCATTGGCTCTGCTTCTAGGCGGCGGTCTGTCACTTACGGCGAAAGTTCCAGTTCCGCGTCTGTGTAATTTTCTAAATTGTAATAACTAAAATTTTAAACTGGTAAATTTACTAAGGGCACTTCCAGCAAACAAACAATGGCAAATCTCATGGTTTTAAGCAATATAATCTTGAAAATGTAAATTAAAAGCACTCGTTTTCATTTATGTTAATGGGGGTAGGGTTTGCCCCAAATAGAGAACCCCAAATACAAATGGCTTGAAATAAAACCAGTTTGGAAAGGAAAACCTCCACCAATCCTTGAATGAAATAGATTACAACAATAAAAACTTCAAAATAAACTACCCCAAGCTTCTTTGAATAATTTCTCCATAGTTCTTCCTCTCTTGCTCCCATGGCCTCCTTCTCTCCAACCTACAATTTTAACAAAAGAAAATAGACCAAATGAGGAGTTTAGAATAAAGGAAAGGTTTTAATAAGAATTCATAAGGATTTTTAGGGTTAGTTTGGAACCTTAGGATCTAGTGGCCAAGTTTGGTTTAATCTAAGGGTTGAGGATCAACCCTACATTTGTTTACTAGGAATATATTTTATAGATGTTTAAATAAAATTAAAGGTATGTGTAGATGAATGAATGGGGCCATTTAATTACCTTGGTGTGCAAGTCATTTTCCTAGTTCCTAGTATGTTTTAGTAAATTAATGAAATGTGGGATATTAAAGCTAATGGGATGATGAAACAAAGTGACTAAGTATAAGGTGGACCATGTTGGGATTAATCATTGATTAAAGAGAAGAAAAAATTTAACCAAGCAAAATAAATTATGGTACCTTCCTAGACGAATATTAATTAATTGACTTTAGAGATAAATTAAAAATATTTAATCTTTGAACTAGACCTGGTTCCCCAATCATAAGGTTGAGAATATTGGTGTAAGTGAATTTAATGTACCCTAGGGTTGACACCCTTGTAGCCTTATAAATTAAACCCAAAAAAAATTAGTCATAGCTTTCGGGATAAGTGTTTAGGGTTTCAGTGTGTTCCTGGAACATCGTTTTTGTGGGTGTTACACTTGGTATCAGAGTTGTGGGTTCAACACTTAGACCCTAGGATAAATTTGAAAACAGAAACTAGTTAGCAATACTTGAATCTCTGTGATTAAAATAATAATAAAATAATAAAATTGTTCAAATTGCTGAACTCGCCTAGTGGCGTTTTGTCGAACCTAGATAACTAAAAATGTTAAAATTAAATGGATATTTTTACAATCTTCTGATGTAATAGGAACTTGTTTTCCTTTGAAAGATGTTGTTTTATGAGTACTAACTTTTCACTTTTGTCGTAGATGCGATAAACCCTGTGAGAATCTTCCTTGTTGGAATGATAAATTATATGGTGTGAGTCTTGTGATTTTGCATTGTGGTTGTGTGTTGGGGTCATAAAGAATAAAATAGAAGTTTTTAGTCATCTAAAGTTACCATATTTCCTTCAAGTGGTTGGAAGAGTTAGTTTTGGTTGCTTTGCTTTGGTGACTTAACCCCGTATGAATAAATGAATAATAGGTCTTGGTGTCGCTTTTGATCCAAACTTACGTATGCATTCTTATAAGCGAGTCGAGGTATAGTACCCCTATTAGTGGCCATGAAGGGATGTGAAGTGATTGTGATGTTGACTTTATGTATTTTATATATTCGTAAATTGGTGTTATTTTATCAAGGACCAACATTTTTTATGATTGGATTGAGAAGCTCTAAGAGGCTCTTTTAGTTATTTGTATTTTTGTGAGAATTTTCAGACATTGCAATGCGGCTACTTAGCCACTTTCCTTGATTTCCAATATTTCTTGGATTTTACTTTGACTAGTGACTCGGAGCTCATTTATCTGTTGGCTACTTAGCTAAATGTTACGTGATTCTTTCTTACATGTTGTTGAGCTGGTTCTACATTGTTTGTATTGTGACATTTCATCGTATGGGGGTACACCCTAGGTGCCTTGAATGTCTTCTTAGGTGCTTTAAGTTATGTCTTGGTTTTGGAAAGACAAAACCCTGAGTGTGCCTAGGATCTTGGAGTGACTCTTTCATTACTCAGTCTTCTAGAGTGAGAGATTTCGTGGTGTAGTGCGGTTTTGTTGGTAGTTTGATAGTTGTGGTGGTGAGTCTCTTACAACTTGGTAAGGGCTTTCCTCCTTGTCAGAGTAGATGTGTTTGGTTATGAGCTTATGGTTTGTGTGAGGTCGGATTGACTCTTGGTTGACTGTATATTTTGCTAGATAAGTGTTTGTTTGGTAGTGATGTTCCATGATAGCATGCTAAGTTTTATCATGGTTTCCTTGTATCATCTTAAAAATTATTGGCTTGTGGTTTATATGCTTTTCGATAGTTATGGTTATATTTAAGCCCATTCGGGCAAAGTGTGTTTTAATTATGTGTGCTTGTTTTTCTCTCATTGACCTATGAATAAGGTTACCCTTGTCTTAACCTTTTAGATTGTATGAATAAAACCTTTGACCTATTAATCTTTGGATTACGTGGAGACACTTATGAATGTTGATGGGTCTTTTGAACCTTGCTTTGAGAGGTGTTAGTTTGGTATATTCTAATTTTTGTTATGTCGGTGGTGCTTATATTGTGCTCCTTCCTTTAAAACTATAACTCTTTGTCGTAGAGTCCATGTTTGAATAGATTAATTGATTGTTCTCTTGTATTTGATGTTTTCTAATGGAATGTGGTGTCCTTGAGTAAAATTTGCATATAGTCATCTTGTTGCTTGGATGGTAGTATCTTGTGGAAATATGAGTGTTGAATTGAAATGTTTCCTTGTCTTATTATGCAAAGTAAAATGTTTGGAGCCAAAATAACAAACATTGTTAAACCTCGTAAATTCGTAAAAGTAAATATGCCTCTTTAATGAGTCTTCCTTGTAACTTCATTTGAAATTTGTAGAGACCCACTAGAAATGTTTAATGATGCTTGTAATTATTTGGTAAACCCTTGAAATATTGGTATGGTACATGTTGAATGATAGATTCCTATTTCTTATGAAATTAATGATGTGTTTGCTATGTTGAATGCCTCTTGTTCCTATAGAATTAAAAATTTGATGTGTTGATTCATCTCTCTCTCCATGAAAAGTAATAATGTGATTTGGTTGCCTATTCCTTCTCATTAAAATCTATCCGGTAAAATGATTAATTGATCATAACGAGACCCTAATTATGGAACTTGGACTTTGAGACAAAAATAAATAAATAAAATAGAACATTAGAGAAAAAGGAAATGTTTTATTGATATAATCTTGGTAGATTAACAAAGGAAATCAAACTATGTGGAAAGAAAATAGAAAGGAAAATTTTGCTCATTTTACCTTCCTTAGAAGTAAAATAAATGTTGTTTCCACCTATTCAGAATGGCGAGAGATCATGCCACCTTAGTGGTGCTCTTTATAACACAAATTTGTGATGTCATAATAAAAGGAAGTTTTAATCAAGAAAACTTGTAAGGATTGTGTTTAAAAGCAAAAATATAACTTTGGACTTAATAAGTCAATTTATAAAACAACTAAGATTTATGTATTGAGTATAGTTGAACCTTTAGTTTTTCCGCCTACCCAAAATTGTGAAACACCTTGTTGATAGTGAGGTGTTCTAATTGCATATTACTCCCTTGATTTATAGATGTATGTGCCTTTCCCTTGTAGAATTTTGGTTCTTCATACCCTTGTTGCCTCGTAACTCGATGAGTGTGAGTTGTGGCCTTTAGGATTGGGTCTTATCTCTTGTTTTTAAGAAAACAACCTCCTTGTGTGTTGATTTAGTCCTTGGTGACATAGGTTATTGTAATTTTAAGGAAACATATGTTAAGGATATGAGATAACTTTGAGAAATCCTCTTTCTTCTTTTGCTTAAGTCACCTTGTGGTTTTTGCCCTTTTTCCATTGGGAAGGGAAGTGCAAGTTGTTTTTGTAAGGTTTTTATTTACTTTTGGTATGATGCTCTTCTGGGTTGCAGTTGGACCCCCTCTCGTTACTTTTTCTACTCTCTAGCTCCCTTGAGTGCTCTTTGGTGTTATGACTTATGCATGTGCTCTCTTATGGATCTTTTGAGCTTGAGATAAATAAATCCCTTTGTGTTGTGTAGAGTGGGTGGTGCCTATTGGATTGATATGTTAGTCCTAGTATAAATTCCTTCTAAATGTTTGGCATTTCTAAATTAGGTTAGTGTTGTGTGTTCATTCTTGAATGTAAAACCAAGTTATATAAACCTTAAGGTCATGTTTTCCTTAGTATTTCCATGAAAATTTTATCGTACCTTCTTGGGTTATAGATGGTTCCTATGAATAGTTCTTGATCATAAATGTGTTGGCTAACCTAAGTGTCCTTCCTTGTTGTTAAACCTCATCTTGTGTGATCTCAAAAATTGTGGGACCTTTGAGTGGACATGTTTTCTCATATAATTGTTGGTCATGGTTGATATGTGCTAGCCTTGTCTAAATAACAAACTTTGAAAGCGTAACTTAACCTCAATGTAAGCCTTAACTTGTGTTGTTGTAGTATGTGGGATCCATGGGAGACTATATGGTCATTTCGAGTTCACGAAATTCTCTCAATCCTTCCTTTTCTTGGTGGTTATCTTTGAGACTCCTTTGACCATTTAATGTTTTGATGTTATATGTTGGAACTTGGTTGACCACATAGATTTACTCTATAGAATTATATGTTTGCAACCTTACTTAAATAAATTTTAGGACTCATCCCTTTCAATCTCCCTTCTTCTTGGTAAATTGCATTGAACCAAACTTGAGTTCTGTAGACCCACACTTGTTGAAGCAAAGGAATTCCACAAAGGATGTGATTCTATTTCTTTTTCTTTGTTTCCTAACTCTTTCTCCATGACTTCTGGGAGGAAGTCAAATCTAAGAGGAGGGGGATGTAATGCCCACTTCTCTTCAACACTAAATGAAACATGATTATCTTTTAAACCAAGGAAAATAAGTAAAAGAAACATAAAACCCCTTGGTCACATTTGAAGGTGATCCCCCATGGGAATCCCTAATAACAATCAAACACACACAAACAAATAAATTTTCCATGGTGACCTTGTTTAATTCATCTAGAATTCCAAAGTGGTTGGTCTCCAATCCCCCGATGTGTGTTGTGATATTTTAACCTACAAAACAAAAATACCTCCTTCGACCTCGTGGTCGCATCAGAACATGCAAATGAATATAATATACATGCAAAGTCATAAATAATATACTTCCAAAGTCATCAATGTGTGTGTGTGTGTGTGTGTGTGTGTGTGTGTGTGTGTGTGTGTGTGTGTGTGTGTGTGTGTGTGTGTGTGTGAATCACAAAAATCATCAATGTCCCTTAAAATTGCATCAACAACTATATCATCATCAATTTTAATTCAATTTTCATTTTCTAGGTCTACTCAAAATATCCAAATATCACATGTTCAACAACATCTATAATGTAACCATGTTAGACAGTATATCAACATCAATATATAAAATATCTCTAATAATCATCATGCATCATATATGAATCAGAGTCAGCAATAATCCATGCTCTAACATCTAATCATCATACTAAATCAAAACTATAACAATGTCCATGGTATAGTCAACAGTGTCATGATCAGTATCAAAAGGTGTTAAAGGGAAGTGGGCACTACATCCCCTCCCCTTAGACTCGACTTCCTCTTGGAAGTCATAGGAAAGAGAGATAGGAACAAATGCAACAGAAAAAGGATCACTCCCATTATGGGATTTCTTGCTTCAAACAAGTGTGGGTCCACATAATCCCAAGTTTGGTCTAATGTAATTCAGCAAGAAAAAGGGAGATTGTAAGGGATGAGTTCTAAACTTTCTGCATGCAAGGCTACGACATTTAAATCTAGAGAGTAACTTTACACTATCAACCAAGATACAACACATAAATATAACAACATGAAGCGTTTAAAAGAGTCTTAAGAGTAACCACCAAGTAGAGGAATAATAAGGAGAATTCCATGAGTTGAGAAAGACCACATAGTTTCCCAAGGAATACAACATACTACAATAACAAAAATTAAGGTTTCCACTAGGGTTAAATTATGCTTTCATAGTTTGTTGTTTAGGCAAGGCTAAAATGCGAATCAACCAAGGCCACAATTTTGTATAAGAGACATTTTTACTCAAGTTCCCACAATTTGAGGTCTCACCAAGATGAGGTTAATCAACAAGGAAGGACACCTAAATCAGCAATCATTTACAATCGAGGAACTATTTATGGAAAACACTTCTATAACTTGAGAGGGTACAATTAACTTTTCATGGTAATATTAAGAAATTACATGACCACAAGGTTTCTTATAGTCTAATTTTGTTACACTTTTGTTTTAATAATTGAACACACCACACCAACCAAATCTAGACACAAATATATAACCATTTAAGAAAAGAAAAATATATATATCTCCTCTAGCAAGAACTAACATATCAATACAAGAAGTACCTTCACAATAACACAATGGGATTCATTTATCTTATTTCCTGATCAACCTCGAATAACCACAAATAAATCATAAGCATAAATTGTAATAACACAAAGAGCACTCAAGGTCTCTAGGGAGATGAACAAGAAGAAAATAAGACTTCCCAAAGTTATTTTATATCCTTAACATATGTTTCCTTAAAATTACAATAACTTAGGTCTCCAAGGACAGACAACACGCAAGGAGGTTGCTTAAACAAGAGATAAGTCTCAAACCAAAAAGGCCACAACTCACACTCGTCGAGCTACGAGACAATAAGGGTATGATGACCCAAAAATCCCACAAAGAAAGGCACGTACCTTTATGAACAAGAAGGTACTATGCAACTATAACACACTACTATCCACCGTTTTGTGCTTCACAATTTAATGAGTTTTAGGTCACATTGTAACTACAAGTTCAACTATACATTATACTCAATACACATAAATCTTACTTATTTATAAATCAACTCATTAAGTCAAAAGTTGTAGTTTTTTTGCTAAGCACATTCCTTTACCTTCTTGAAGTTTTCTTAATTAAACTTCCTCCTATTATGACATCACAAGTTTGTGTTATAAGGACCACTAAGTGGCATGATATCTCGCCATTCTTGTTCCAACCGAAAGGTGGAAAAAGAAAAAGTATTTATTTTACTCCTAGGGAGGTGGTAGATGGACAAAAAAATTCCCTTTCTGTTCTTACTACATGGTTTTTATTTCTTCTATTAATCTACCAAGGTTAAAGAAAGGACCATTTTCTCTTTCTATGTTCCAGGTTTTATTTATTAAGCTTCAAGGCCAAATATCCTCAATTATAGTTTTATGATGTTTGGGTGAGTCAATTTGTCAAAACAACTTTGGAACGTTTCCAAGGAACATCCGCAAATGATCCTCTACTATGTATTAGGTTAGCATCACCTTGTCCATTTTAAAGGCCCGTTCCATTAAATCCCATCTTAACCATTAGCTTAGACCCATTCCCTTAGGTGTGTTTTTCAAATCCTCAAGGAACATACGAAAAATTTAATGATAAGGAAGGGTAAACATATCACACTATTAGGTTTATGGGAGAGAGAGGTAAATCAACACACCACATTTTTAATTCTAAGGAAACAAGGGACATTCAACATAGAAAACACATTATTAATTTGTAAGAACTAGGAAACAATCAACCAACATGGATCACTACAATATTTCAAGAATTTTCCACTAATTACAAGTATCATAAAACATTCCTAGTGGGTTTCTACAAGTTCTCAAAGAAAGTTACAAGGAAGACCCATTAAGGAAGCATAATTACTTTTACTAATCTACTAGGGTTTAACAATGTTTGTTGTTTTGTGAAAACATTTTTACTCACATGATAAGGCAAGGAAATTTTCAAATCTACACCCATATTACCACTAGATACCACCAACCAAGCAATCAAAATGACCAAAGGAAATATTTTAACTATAAGAACACCACATACTCACTAGAAAGCATCAATTGTAAGTAGTCAATCAGATATCTATTCAATATAGCTTTACGACCAAGAGTTACAGTTTCACAATAAGAATCCCATTATAAGATACCATTGAGATTAATTCATCAAGGTCTAATTACACTAACATCACTAGTGGCGTGGTCTAAATCCCAGACTCAAGGCATTCATAAGTGTCTCCACGTAATTTAAAATTAATAGGTCATAGAGTGTTATTCATAGTAACTAAAAAAATTAAGGAAAGGGTAGACTTATTTATAGGTCAAGAGGGAAACCAAACACACTTAATTTACACACACAATACTTGAATGGGATTAATTCTAACCATAATTATCAAGATGCATACAATCCTCAAGTCACTACTTTATATAATGAAATAAGGAAATCTGATAAAACTTAGCATGCCATCGAAAAGAAGCCACTACCGGACACACTCTTTTCTACTAACATCCGAGCTAGCCAAAAGCAATCTGATCCTAACATAATTCATTAGCCCACGAATTAAACACCTCTACTCCAACGAGGTTCAAGCTCTTACCAACCATTGTAAGAGAATCACCACCACCTGCTAACAATGATCGCCAACTAGAATGCTCAACACAATGAGCTCTCTGCCACCAAGTAGAGTTGAGCTCTCTCTAAGATCAACTAGTACACCCTCAAGGTTCAAATCCAAAAAAGGCATCACTCTAAGATCCTAAACACCCTCAAGGTTCCATGCATCTAAAACCAAGGCATAACTTTAAGCACCTAAGAGGACATTCAAGACACCACACCATAAATATAGACACACCAACCATGTACCCAATCAAAAAAAATATATATATCTCCCTAAAGTATCAATCAAGGAAAGAAAACCATGTCACAATACAAAAATCATAGAAAGCATAAATCGTAAATCATCATCATGCAAGAAGAAAACCACGTAACGTTTAGCTAAGTTGAAAAATTACTGAACATAATGAGCTTAAACAAGAGATCACCAATCAAAATAAAATCTAAAGAAATTTCAACAATCAATCCACTTTAAAGTGGCTAAGAGGTCCACTTTTCTAAATAAGTATTGGGTAGGTGACATGACTAATTCATTTATACATTGTAAAGTCATTAAGTCAAAAGCTGTATTTTTTTTTTTCTTAAGCACATTCCTTTACAAGTTTTCTTAATTAAACTTCCTCCTAACATCACAAGTTTGTGTTACATTCTTTTTCAAAATTTCTATTTCATTAATTAACTCTTCCCTTAAATAGGATGTTGTAAGTTTCCACTACACTAAATAATATAGTTCAAAAGGTATGCAAACATCAATTTAATTGGGTACATTCTTAAAGGGGAAATATTACCACTACAATATGAGTTTAACAAATGCCACATTCTTAGCTAAGCAAGGCAGAGTTTAACACTTAAAAACTCAAAAAAGGTATTGTTATTTTATTATTTTATTTTAATTAAGATATAAGCTTTGGAAGTTCTATAAATGAATAGAGTAATGTAATATTTCTTCACATGTATTTCTCCCATAGTCTTTTTTCAATTTTCAAACAAGGTTGTTTTCTAGATTCAAAAGTGTGCTAGGTTTACAATTCATGTCTCAATTTTTTCTAGTGTGCCCAAAGGTCCAAGATTTTGAACCCACGACTCTAATACCAAGTGTAATGGCCCGCTAAAAACAAATCCCACTTGAGACCCAAGAACAACCTAGGATTAGTTAGGAAAATTATGGAATAATTTTTTTATTTAAAAGAGTCTACAACTAGGTTACAAGGAAACAACTATCACTAACAAGTTCCAGAACAATTCTAAATTCACTAGAACATAATTTTCCTTTATTAACAATTATTAGAGGTCATAAGGTCCAAAATTTAGGTTAGAAGGTACAATAGGGGTAATTCCTCACCATACCCACTCTCTAATAGGCTTAAAGGTTCAACTTGATTTTTCTCAAACTTAACTTAACGCATTCAAAATTCCCCTAAATTATTCCTATTAGATAGGAAATTTCCTCACCTTTCCATTGATATAAAGAAGTCCTCCTAACTCCTCATATTTTTCAAGTTATGGGCCGATGGGCCTTGGGGTGAAAATTTTCCCAAGAGTGGGCTCTGGGCCCAAGGGTGAAAATTTTCCCCAAGGGCGCGGGTCATGGTGGGCCATGGGAGACCTTTGGAAATTTTCCCACGTGGGGCAAAAAAACAACTTTACACCTGCGCACCCGCGGGTCCACAAGTCCACTAGGGACACATGGCGCCTCCCAAGTCGCACCCTCGAAACCAAGGGGAGAGTGGGGGGCGGGGGAGAAGATAATTTGAAAAATCTTCCCACGTGGGGCAAAGCTAACTTTGTGCCCCGCCCAATCAAGTCCACAAGGGACATGTGGCATCTCCTAAGCCAACGCGAGGAAGGTTCAGGCGGCGGGAAAAAATTAGTTTAACACCCAAGGGCTAAGGGGTAATGAGGTAATGTAGGGTAGCATTCACTGCGCTCCACACTGGCACCTCACGATGCCACGGAATGGCTCTTATTTAAAGTCTACCTCCGTTACAAGGAAACATATGCCTCGGCTGGCAGGGCATCACCTTTAAACAATGGTGGCGTGGAAATTTGGAAAATTTTCCCAAAATTTTCTCGGGAGCTAAATTTAAAAGAGATCCGCCCCTCACCGTCGCCCTTCTAACTCCTGGTGCCACGTGGCAGCCTTCCCAATTGGTTGTGGTCGGCAAGGGTGGGGAAAATTAGAAAAAAATTCCCAAAAATTTTCCTAAGAGCTAAGGGAAAAATTTGGGCTCCACGGCCCGCCAAGGAAAATTTTCCCAAATTTTTTTTTTTTACGCCAAGGAAGAAAAACTTCATAAGGCCATAACTTTTGATAGAGAGCTCGGTTTTGGGAAAATGACAATGACTTTTGGAAATCTATCAACGTCCTCTTTACTTAAGGATCATTAATTTTATATTTTGATAAATTTTAAGGGGTAAATTTAAAGAAAATGACCTGCAGGCTTTTACAGTGCAAACTGGTAAATTTTAACTTGTTAAATTTGTTAAATTTGTTCTTGTCCCTCTCTCAACATGTCAAATAGACATGGAAAATTGTTCTTAGGTGTATTTAAGAGATATTTCAAGATTCAATTTGTCTGATTGATTTGTAATTTGAACATTTACATTTCTGGACAACAGCACGACTGCAAAACGGTTTGAGCCCAATTTTGCTAAGTTTTATAAGAATTTCCTTAAGTGTTAATGTCTAGATGAATTCATTAGATCTTATTATGCCAAAATTAATGTTTCATTTGTTATTCCTTTGTTGCAGATTCGGTCTGAGTATTTGGGATTAAATAATTGTCAATTGGAAAAAAAAAGACAGAGTTCAAATTTTAAAAGGTCTATTTGCCATTTTCTTCTTCCAAGTATTATAATGTGTTCCAAACCTAATCTAATGCATTCAGTTGATTTAATTCAACTTATTCAAAAACTATAATACATCTCTTGATTTCCAATTTTTACATATTTCAAAGGACAAAGTATTACATTTCCTTTATATGCATTTCTTTCTTTCAAATAGAGATTTCAATTACATTTAAAAGATCAAATTCAATGCCACTGTGTAATTTGAGAAAGGTGATACATCATTTATTGATTCCAAAAGACAACTTTGTAACATCCTTCTTTTATTCCTTCCAAAATCATATATATAAAAACAAGGCAAAATATTACATTTTCTTCTCACGTGTTTCACTTTTCCTCTTTTCCAAACAGGGATTTCATAGAACATGTTAAATACATATTTCCAATGGAAGAATATCATATGAACAAGGAAAACACTTCCATTAATTCAAATGAAACTCTTACAACCTCCTTTCCATTTGATTTCAAAATACAACATACAAAACACGTGTCATTCTTTCACATTCTTTCCAAAATAGAATACAGAGTATAACTCTTTTACATTTCAAATTTCCACTTTCATTGCAATACAAAGTATCTTTCCATTATAATGAATACATAGATCATCCACTTCAAGTGGGAAAGGGGCTACAATAAGATTTCATTTCACAAGGGATTGTCAAACTGTCTTTATCTCAACTCCAGAACAACAACATGCATATTTCTCATTCTTCCAATTTGATCACAACAAAAGTAGGGGAAAGGCAACGCTCTCCACCCAACCAAGACATCCAATGAAGAGGAGAATCCATCCTTCTTCATTGGCCCCCGAGCCCCAACCACAAAGCAATAAAAGATGTGATCCAACTCATGGCAACAACAGATTCCACAAACACAAAGAAGCAACATAATCACAATAAAACACAATCCAAAATAGAATGTAGTTTTCAACTATATTAAAACATGAAAACATTATTGAGGCTTCATCAAGCAAGCCAAAGGAGCAAGAAACTATGGGGGATGTTGCTTATGCCTCCCAAAGGGGAAATGGGTATCACCACCTAGAACAAACCACCAACATATATATATATATATATATATATATATATATATATATATATATCATTTCAAATCCCTGACATGCCCTTATGCCTCCCCCAAGTACCCCTTATTCCTCACATTTCCTTATGCCTCCCCAACCTCTTATGGCACCCCATAATGAGTAAAGAAATGCAAGCTATTTCTTTGTAAGGTGGAACCCAAATCCCAACTCCCTCCACCCTTATACCTCCCTAAAACACACTTGTGCCTCCCACAAAATATAACCCCATAGTCTTCTCCTACACCATTCCTAGGCCATCTACCCAACAGCCCACAAACATGCCAAAACATTCATAAAAGAAGAGCATTTCAAGAGTCAAGCTCCTACCTCTCCATGATGGAGTTGTTCCAAGTTTTAAAACAACAAGCTTATCCCAATGCAAGCAATCCAAAACAACCAAGCCCAAGCATGCAAAAATCTTTCAAAAAAACTTCTTCAAAGCAAGAGCTCCCAAAACAGCAAGGAATTTGCCCAAGAATAAAGTCTCCAAAATGAAGCAACCCCAAAACAAGGCAAGCCATTCAAATTTTATAGAAGAGGGAAGGGAAGAGGATGAGGCAGATCCATGTAGGATGCCATATCACACATCTTCAACCCCAACCCAAAATTCAACTTCATTCTCCAATGCATAATAAATAGGTGGGTGAATAATATGACAATTTACTTACACACTCAAATCCAACCCACACCCCAAAGGACTGAAATTAAAACATGTAAGAAAAGTGCAATAAAAACATTCAACTTGACTTACAAAAATGCATAAAGAAGGGCTAAATTTAACTCTCCAACCATAGGTAAGGTTGGTATATAAATTTAAGAGGCATGGGACAAGTTTAACTTGTCCCACAAGTCTCCAAAATCAGCCTCCAAGGACAATTTTGAATTTCAAAGAAGATGGAGTGTTTCATACTCTAAAATCAACTTACACATCTCTTACACATCACTTACACATTTCTTACAACACTTTAATTTTAGGCCAACAACTCTAATAATTACTTTCTTATGACCTAGTTTGATTAATTAATTTTTTTAACAATATGATTACTCACATTAATTAACACACCATTTAATAAATAAGGAAAGGGGTCAAAGCACCACAAAATAAACACATGCAACATTAAACCAAGGAAAATAAATAAAAGAAACATAAAACCCCTTGGTCACATTTGAAGGTGATCCCCCCATGGGAATCCCTAACAACAATCAAACACACACAAACAAATAAAGTTGCCATGGTGACCTTGTTGAATTCATCTAGAATTCCAAAGTGGTTGGTCTCCAATCCCCGATATGTGTTGTGATATTTTAACCTGTAAAACACAAATACCTCCTTTGGCCTCGTGGCCGCATCAGAACATCCAAATGAATATAATATACTTCCAAATTCATCAATATATATGTGAATCACAACAATCATCAAGCCAATCAATAATGTCACTTAAAATTTCATCAACAACTATATCATCATCAATTTTAATTCAATTTTCATTTTCTAGGTCTACTCAAAATATCCAAATATCACATGTCTAAACAACATCTATAATGTAACCATGTCAAACAATATATCAACATCAATATATAAAATATCTCTAATAATCATCATGCATCATATATGAATCAGAGTCAACAATAATCCATGCTCTAACATCTAATCATCATACTAAATCAAAACTATAACAATGTCCATGGTATAGTCAAGTCATTTGACCTAACTTGAAAGGTATCAGGAATGGGCACTACACATTTTTGTGATAAAATATCATCATTTTTACAAGTTATTTTCCATGAAAAGTGGTATTACAACAAAAATGCAATGCATCTACCTATGTAATTAAATCTAATCAAACCTATAATAGTAAAGTAGACTTAATTGTTTAATTAAATTTTTAACGTAAGAATAAACTAGATGGTGGTTATCTAAGAAAACATATATATTTTTTCTCTAATTAATGTCTCAAACCACCCTCAAAGCATTCCTATTCTTCCCTAAAGTAAGTGAAAGAGGTCTTTTTTCTTCTTTGTGTTAGTTGGTCTTTCCCAACTAACATTATAATGTTATGTGGAATGGGCCTTGGTTCCATGTAAAATTTTTCAAGTCGTTTGACCTAACTTGAATGGATAAGGAATGACTCCGCTCAAAACACATTTTTGTGAAAACACTATAATCTTTTTATAAGTTATTTTATGGGAAATGGTATTACTAAAAAATGCAATATCTACCTATGTAATTAAATCTAATCAAGCCTATAGTAATTATATTTAATTGTGCCTAGGTACAATTTAAAATTTATTGTAATGTATACACTTTGTATATATGGAATTTTTTTTATTTACGTATATTCTCTTAAGATTTTGGTAATATTCTTTCCTTTGTGTCACTTTTT
Source organism: Taxus wallichiana var. yunnanensis (assembly GCA_018340775.1). NCBI lineage: Eukaryota > Viridiplantae > Streptophyta > Pinopsida > Cupressales > Taxaceae > Taxus > Taxus wallichiana. Next base: position 814,171,163 of record CM031239.1, read on the forward strand.
CCCGGATCTATGAAATAGTATAGTTCACTCCTTTATATGAAATATGTTTTGAACATTCTATTTATTAGGTCCTTAAAGTGGATCTAAATACATGTTCTTGAATAAAATTCCTTTCTCAAATTCACTCATTTGTTTGGAAACTATATGTAAAGTTTTGGTGAATGTGTCATCTTATTGATCATGAAATATGTTTTGAACATTCTATTTATTAGGTCCATGGATCTAAATTCTACGTGAATTCTTCAAATTCCTCGCAGATCTTTAGAAACCATCTCTTATTCCTCCATAATTATTAGGGAATCTCGGTCTAAAAAAAATGAGTAACGTAAAAATAATTTTGGAGAAAATGTTGTATTTTAGCAAGGTTTTAAATATAATTGTCTATGTATTTGGCCTCTCAATAGTATACAATATAAAAAAAAGTATAATGAAATTTATATAAGAATTTTCACTAGAATGAGTACTTGATAATGAAATAATTGCTTCATATTCACTCTTTCTCTAAATGATTTAAATTTATAATGAGGAACTTTTCAATTATTTTTCTTATATTACAATATCTTAAATGTATTAATACATCTTTGTATTTATAGACTTCTTGAATTCAAATTAAAATTCTATTAGCGCTCAAGTCAACAAACAAAGCCCAAAAATCATGCGGACTAACAAAAGGTTGAACAAGCCCACATAATAGCTCCAAAATTATATAGCTATAGTTTTGGGAAACAAGACCATATAATACAATTACAAAAACCTAGAATCATTATGATGAAAAATAATGAAACAAAGGAAGAGAGAGAAAAAGAAGAACAAGATGAAAAACAAGAACACATCAAATAAAAACCTAAAATAATTCCTATAATTTCTTGCCTAAATTTCTCATTTATACTCTTGTTAAAAAAATTAAGTCTCCATAAAAAAGTCTCTCAAATTTTATCAACAACATCAAGTAAGTTCTTCCCATGAAATGAAAAAAAAATAAATGAGTTTAACATTTTTTATTATAATTTTACACATACCAAAAAAAAATGAATTAACATTGGTTGAGTGAGTTACAATGAGTATTGGAGCAAAGCTTGTGTCATAGTATGCTTATTCACTAAATATACACAAAGCATGAGAAATCCTTTTGTGAGCCTGCCATGTAAACCAATCATCACCAAACTTATGTGCATGCCACAATTTTAAAGTTTAAAAAAACTTTTATAAAAGCCTAACTATATTATCGAATCATTTTTAAGAATTGTTTGAAATTAAACCTTTATAGCATTTTGACGGGGATGTCGAACACGGGGCCTGCCCTCTCTCAAACACTAGCACTAGCCACCAAATAGCACAAAGCGCATTTTACGCGAAAATGATCTACTTTATAAAATTAATTTCTAGTAAATATCTAATCATTTAGGTAGTAAAAGATCCTCGAGAAAAAACATTGCAGGGGAGGGGGAAGGGGGCGGATGGGTGCAAGACAGCCGTTAAAACAAGAGGTGTCAGCTGGGCGCAAGACAACCGTTAAGACCAGAGGTGACAGCTGGAAAGTAAGTCGGTGAACAGACGTTGAGAAAGGGACCACAGGCGGATATTCAGCGGAAGAGACGTTGCACAAGGGTGTATATAAAACCCCTTTCTAACACGGTTTATTTCATTTTTCTTTCTTTGTCTCAATTTTGTTTTTGAGCTTTTGCTGGTCTGGATTTGTATCGTCTGTCTCATGGCCATGTATGTTTTGTAACCACAGATTTTGTTATTTGTAGCGTGCTTTTTAAGTGTCTTTATTTTTTGTGCTTAGAGTGTCTTGAATCTTTTGTCTGTATTTTTGTGTTTACAGTCTCTTGAATCTTTAATGTCTGTATTTTTATTGTTTTGAGGTTTTTTTTTATATTTGTGATTTGAGTTTGTTTGTTTGGCCCGATTTTTTGAGGTCGGAGTAGTTTCTGTATGTTTGTTAGTGCTCTGTTCGCGGTAGCAGAATGATGCAGGGAGCGAATAAGACCAGGTGAAGCGGGCCAGGCAGGGAGGATCAACATTTCAACACGGTAAGTGACATTGAACTTCTTTTATCACTCTTTTCTTCATAAATTTGCAGATTATTGATGAGGTTTTAAGATATTTCACCTCGTTTTACATCATATGATTTGCTCGTTTTGAAACATTCGATTGCTGGTCGTTTTTAATCAATGTGGACCATGAATTAAATGCATAGGGTTTAGATTTCTCTCTGTGTGTTCATTATTGTTACAGTTTAGAGATAATTCAAATCTTTTTTCAGCAAATGCAAAAGGCTTTTGCCTGCGTATTGAGCGTTTTAGGGCACGATTTAGGGATTTTTAGTGGTTTAATTTGACTTCGTGCTTTTTAAGGTTAGGGTTTATAAATTTCAGACAGGTTAAATTTCTTTGTTTTATTAATGACCTTATGCATTGGCATTTCAATTATTATTAATTTGACGTTACCAGAAATTGTAGTTTATTATCTATAATTGAAGATGTCTGATTTTGCAAGTTGACATCGTGATCAGTGTTGTAGGATAATTTTTTGAGATATTTTTAGGGGTTTTGAAATAGGTTGCCCCTGTTTTTAGGTTTGTACGTTAGTGTTAGGGGTTTGACGTGACCTCTGCAATTTATGGTTTATAAATTTTATTTAATTCACAAGTTTCAGATCTGGTTAGTCTAGAAACTTTATTCAGATAGATGTACACTTCTTTTAAGCTTTTATTGTTTATGGTTCAAAACTGTTCTTGGATTTTTCCCCTGTTTAATGGCCCATGATTTGTTCTGTCATTTCAGATGGTTTACCTTCAATGTAGTGTAGGGTTTATGCAATTTCTGAATGTAAATGGGCTTGGGGTTTACAAAAGTATTTTTATTCAGGTAGATGTACAATTCTGTTAATATTTTATTGTTTATGGTTCAAACCTATTTATGATTTGTTCCTTCATTTCAGATGGTTTATGCAACTGTTGAATGTAAGTGCACACAATTCTGTATTAATGGTGTACTTTTGATTTAGTGGTTTACAAATGTTCTGAATCCGTGAATGTTCACTGATTATTGGTTTATAATCTTTCATTTTGAATATATTCAAGGCTAGTTTTGTCTATAGCTTAGGTTTCAGATATGGTTGGTTTAATACGCAGATGTACTGTTGCTAATTAGTTTGACATGTTTGAGATCTGGAAACATTATGGCATTTTTAGCCTTAGTAGATGTAAACAGAGTTTGTACATTTTTGTTTTCAAATAAATACATCCATGGATGTGAAGGCAATTTTTGTTTTCAAATAAGTCCATATTTTTCCCCCTTTCTTCATTCGTCTTGCAATTTTGGTAATGACTAATTTTTAGTTGCACATTTGATTTTGTAGTGTTCATAATAAAAACAAGTCTTTTATTTTACCTTTTTTTTAGGTAGATGGAACTATTTTTTGAAGGGCAACTAATAATGTCTTAATATGGTTTTTTTCAGTCGCATTGTTGGGAGTTGTTTCACAGCCAAAATGAATGGAACTATATGAATGATGTGTTTTGCAGTCTTCAATGGAGCCCTTCGAGACTGTCTTTTCTATAGTCTTTTCTAAAAATTGATGTTACTACTTATTTGTGTTTTGCATGCATAATCTTTTCTAAAAATTGATGTGATTGTTATGCTTTACTTTTTTTTTAAGTAATTGTTTACTCTTTTTTTAAACAATGGTTCATTCTTTTACTGAACATCTGTTATTGGTTACTGCCAGGTGCCCTAAAGTGGAAGAAACTCCATCCGAAGGCTCTAGAAAGTATTTTTCGAGAGGAGATCTGAAAGTGTCATTTGATCTGTATCCCAATTTAATTTAAACTCTTACCTGCACTTTTTATATTGTAAATATTTTTTAAATAAATAAAATATCATTTTTTCGTGGGGGCTGGAAAGGCCCTCAGAAGGCCCTCGAGGATGGGTGTATGGATGTCCTCGAGGGTGTGTTATGTGTCGGTAGTGTTCTGTTTTTTTTAATTTTGAAACATTTTATTTATTTATTTTTAATTTTGATTATTTAATTTATAATAATTATTTGACACGATTGTCTTAATAATGATAGATTTTTTCATTTTTTTTTAATAGTAATGTAAAATATATTATTTTCTTTTAAAGTATCTTGGCATTCTTACCATTTATTGATGTATGTATTAACGGTAGTTATTTTAAGGAATTTTGATTTCTTTCCATCAAATTGTAATTGTCCATATCCAATTTAGTCATGCGCAATTTTTAAACAAATTTTAATGACGGAAATGTAAAGAAATTTGATTTTCGCATATTTTATTAAAAATTCCCTTATTTTTTAATGTAATAGTTATATATACTATTATTAATCTATTTGAATATAATAAAATTACAATATATTATATATTATAATATAAATATTATATTATATAATATATTATTAAGAATTATATATATATAAATATATTGTTTATTAAATATTATATTATAATAAATTATTATATATTAAAATATTATATATTATTTATAATAATAAAATATATTAATATATAATTTATATAAAAGTTATAATATTAAATTATATTTTAATTATTATACTATTAAAATTAATTATTATAATTAAGTAATAATAATTGTATATATAATATATATAATATATATAATAATATTATTAATAATATTATATTATACTATTTTTATTATTTATATATATATATAATTAGTAATCCTAAACATATTGTTTATTAAATATTATATTGTAAGAAATTATTATATATTAAAATATAAAAAATAAATTATCCAAAAAAAAAGCATTCTTAATTCCCTAGATAAACCATGAAAATAATATGACTATATTAAAATATTATATTTAGTTATTATAAATAAAAAATAATAATATAATATATATTATATAATATAATTATAATATTATATATATAAATTATATATATATTAAATAATATTAATTAATGTATATATTCTATATATATTTAATATTAATATAATATTTAAATAGTATACTTATATATATAATATATATATATAATATAATATATATATTTATATTAATATAAATATATAATTTAATATAGATATATTATTAATATTAAATTATTATAGATACATATGTATAAGATTTTACGTATATATAATTAATATTAATATATTATAAAAAGTATATAATATATATATATTATAAAGATAATATATATATATAATATATATATTTTATATATAAAATTATTAAAAGTTATAATTATTAACAATAATAAAAGAATTATTTTATTATATGAATAAATTTCATTTTAGTATAAAATAACATAAATATATACTTATATTCTTGTAGGGATTATGGGTCCAATCTCGATCTTCACATGTATAAAATGTAAAGAAAGTTTCGTAAACACGATAATATATATGGGTTGGTTTTATATCTTTATTACTAAAAAAAAAAAAAAAAATATAGAAAATCTTAAATAATAATAATAATATACATTTACGTCATAATCATATACATATTGGGTTACACCTCTTGCAAATGATGTATATTGCTATATAGTTAGATTGTTGCCATCGTGTTTTTGGGGATTAGTGGATAAATATATAATATACTTCTAGGGATTAATGGGTCCATAAATATAATTTTTTCATTTATAGTTAATTAAGCTTCGTTAGACATATATTGGGTATGGTTTCTAATACCCTTATATCAAAAAAATTAAAAGTATATATATATATAGAAAATATTAAATAATAATATTAATTATATTTACGTTATATATTATGTCTATATTCCAATCTTAAATCGTGTTGTTTGGGGATTAGTGGACATAAATATATAATATACTTTCAATTTTAGTGGGTCCAACCTTATACTTCCACGTGTTAGGCGCATTATTCGTTAGACATGGCGACTAATATAAGTTTAGGTTTCAATACCCTTGGTTACCAAAAAAATTAAAATATATATATAGAAAATCTTAAATAATAATAGTAATTATATTTACATAAAGACATATCTATAATTTGGGTCCATTTCATATCTTCACGTGTTGGGTGCAAGCTTCATTATTACATGGCGGCGGTCTTATTGGTTTCCATATTCTTGCTTATCAAAAATAATAAAATAAAAATAATATAGAAAATCTTAAGTAATAATAGTAATATTATATTATACGTAAAAGCGTGTCTACAATTGGGTTGCACCTCTTGCAATGATGTAGTGTTGCTTCTAGATTTTTGTCATCGTGTTGTTTGGGGATTAGTGGACATAAATATATAATATACTTCTAGGGATTAGTGGGTCCAGCCTTAGACTTCCACGTGCTTGCGCAAGCTTCGTTAGACACGGTGATAGTCTTGGTGGTTTCAATACATACTTGGTTACCAAAAATTAAATAATATAATAATATAATATATATATAAAAATGATTATAATATAGTAATATATTTACGTTGGGGGCATGTCTACAGTGGGTCCAATCTCAAATCTTCACGTGTTGGGTGCAAGCTTCGTTAGACACGGCGGCGGTCTTGGGTTGGTTTCCATATCCTTGGTTACCAAAAAAATAAAATAAAAAATAATATAGAAAATCTTAAGTAATAATAGTAATATTATATTTATGTCAGAGGCATGTGTCTACAGTTGGGTTGCACCTCTTTACGCATGATGATGTAGTGTTTGCTTCTAGATTGTTGGCATCGTGTTGTTTGGGGACTAGTGGACATAAATATAGGTCGATAGGCAGGCATGTCTAGGGTTGCACCTCTTGCGGCGATGTAGGTCAACTTCTAAATTGTTGTCATTGTATATTTTCAAATATTAATAGGTTCATCCTCGGACCTCCATGTGTCGGGCGCAAGTTCGTTAGACATGGTGGTGACTTAGGGCTAGTTCCCAATACCCTTGGTTATTAAAAAAAAATAAAATGAAAAATAATATAGAAAATTTTAAATAATAATAATAGTAATATTATATTTGCGTTATATTAATGTGTCTATAATTGTGTTGCTTTTGAATTGTTGTCATTGTGTTACTTTACTTGTAATTCTTGGTATGAACATTTTAATATTAATATAATTCTATATTAAATAGTATAAATAGATAATAAATACCCTTGGTTACCAAAAAAATTAATATATATATATATATATATATATATATATATATATATATAATCTTAAATAATTTAGTATATTATATTTACGTCGGAGGCATGTCTACATTAAGGGTCCAATCTTAGATCTTTCACGTGTTGGGTACAAGCTTCATTAGACACGGTGGTGGTCTTGGGTTGGTTTCCATATCCTTGGTTACCAAAAAAAAAATAAAAATAATATAGAAAATCTTAAGTAATAATAGTAATATTATATTTACGTCAGAAGCGTGTCTACAGTTGGGTTGCACCTCTTGCAATGATGTAGTGTTGCTTCTAGATTGTTGTCATCATGTTGTTTGGGGATTAGTGGACATAAATATATAATATACTTCCAGGGATTAGTGGGTCCAGCGTTAGACTTCCACGTGCTAGGTGCAAGCTTCATTAGACACGGCGATGGCCTTGGGCTGGTTTCCAATACCCTTGGTTACAAAAAAATATATATATATATATATATATATATATATATAATATATAATATATAATAATAATAGTAACTATATTTACGTCGGAGGCATGTCTAGGGTTGCACCTCTTGCGATGATGTAGGTCAACTTCTAAATTATTGTCATCGTGTTGTTTAGGGATTAATGGGTCCATCCTCGAGACCTCCACATGTGTGTCGGGCGCAAGCTTCGTTAGACATGGCGGCGGCTTTGGGCTAGTTCCCAATACCCTTGGTTATTAAAAAAATAAAATAAAAAATAATATAGACAATTTTAAATAATAATAGTAATATTATATTTATGTCGGAGGCGTGTCTATAATTGTGTTGCTTTTGAATTGTTGTCATTGTGCTACTTGTAATTTTTGGTACGAACATTTTAATATTAATATAGATATATTAAATAGTATAAATAGATAATTAATAATAGTATTATAATATTATTTATATAAAAATAATAATAGTAATATTATATTTACAGCAGAGGTGTGTCTATAGTTGGGTTGCTTTTGAATTATTGCCACCGTGTTACTTGTAATTCTTGGTACGAACACTTTAATATTAATATAGATGTATTAAATAGTATAAATAGATCATTAATAATAGTAATAAAATATTATTTATATAAAAAATTTAAATAATAATAGTAATATTATTTATAAATAAAATCTTTGCACGATGTAGTCATGTTTACGGATTTTTCACCATAGTGAATTGCCTCCATTTATCGTCCTACCTTAACTGTGTTTCTTGCAAATCTTGGTACGAACACTTTAATATAAATATATATTTAATAATAGTACTATTATCTATATATAAATAATAATTATATATAAAATCTTAAATATTAATAGTAATATTATTTTTACATCGGAGGTGTGTCTATAATTGGGTTACACCTCTCGCAACGATGTAGTCCTGCTTCTGGACGTGTCTAGGGTTGCACCGCTTGTGACGATGTAGGCCTGCTTCTAGATTGTTATCATCATGTTGTTTAGAGATTAATGGGTCCAACCTCAGACCTCCACGTGTCGGGCGCAAGCTTCATTAGACATGGCGGTGGCTTAGGGCTAGTTCCCAATACCCTTGGTTATTAAAAAAATAAAATAAAAATAATATAGACAATTTTAAATAATAATAGTAATATTATATTTACGTCATAGGCGTGTCTATAATTGTGTTGCTTTTGAATTGTTGTCACTATGCTACTTGTAATTCTTGGTACAAACACTTTAAACAATATGGGAGCTTATAAACAATGAAACAACAGTAACACAAAAAAACATCTATTGACGACAATGTCCTGGTTAGGTTGTTTTCAAGTTGAAGATGAACACCTAATGAAAATTCCTTATGAAATTAAGAATAGGAATATGTACATAAAAATGTAAACAAGCAAGATTTTTTACTTTAAGATAAACATTTTGAGGTAGAAATCATAACTTTAAATATTTCATTCATTAATATATTCCCAGCAGGGGAAGGAGGCTTGCTTGACCAACGAAGTATATCCCTCTTCTTTCTAACAAGTCGATGTATGGGGCATTCCATCCATGTTCGATTTCGACTCATTTGATCCCTATCCTTATGTAGGGGTGGGGCTCTAAGTGGGGGAGGGGGTGTCGACTATGGATAGAGATATTTTCCCCCTCTGGAATCAATACAATATAGGTGTCCCGCCCTGAACTATAGATATAGGGCCATATAGAGAGTTGGCCCCCCAATTCAACTCACTTTATTCGATGGAGGAAAGCAATCACTCATACAATACAATAGGCTCTGAACTATCATATGGATATAATTCTATGGAGGCCCCCTTTTAGATATATGTGGGGCCCTGAACTCAACTCTCTATAAGCGGATGGGTAAGATATAGAGAGAGGGGGCATAAATGCAGACTAATGGTTGTAGAGGAGGTTTTAATATGATACTTATCAATTTTGATTTTATTTATACTCTAGCTATGGTCGTATGACCACCTTTGATCATAGGCCGACCTATCACCACAAATCCATGACATGGCATGGGCGCGCTCACCATAAATTAAACAAAATAAAGAAACAAATAATATAAAACAAGTTTTGAAATTTATAAGTTTAAAAAAAAGAAAAATTAAAATAATCAAATAAATAGCTTTGAATATGTTGGGTGATGGAGTGGATGGAGCGTGTGGGTGAAGGCGGGGTCTTGTCGGACATGACATGGCATGGGCACGCTCACCATACATTTACTCCATTCTCCAAATACATATCCAACATGCCTTTAGTATGATCATCTCACCTTACACGTGTCTTCCCAATTGTGCCAAGTTTCAAAACGATGAAATAGGGTAAAGGTGACCACCAAAGCATTGGAGAACTATTGTTTTTCCGGATGTTTTAGTTGCGGAGTGCACTAGTAGATGTATAATCGAATTTATAGTGCCTCCTTCATCTCATCCTCTATATATAATGTTGTGATATTAAGTTTGTGGTTGAGATTAACAACATTGGAATTGGATGTGTTTGATTTTGGCCTCAAACGTGTGCCCAATATTTCAGCCCTCGTTTGCCAATGCACCCCCTTTCACCTATATTAAAATGAATATTTTTATATATTCTTGGAACATGCAAACTTTTTTCAAAATGCTTGAAATAAAAGTAGTCTCATGGCGCTCCCGACCATGTATGCAAGTTGTGGGAGCCCGATAAGGCATCTAGATTGTTTGATAAAATCCCCGAGAGAAATGTGGTCTTTTGGGACAACAATTATTGTTGGAGGTGTTATGAAAATTAGTGTTCACATGTAATTAGTAAGTTTATTGTATGGTAAACTAGTATGTTAGTTTGGTTGGTTAGTTATATATATTGTTGTAACCAACAATATATTATACATAACATATTATTTGTTAAAACATATTATTGTTATAAAAAATATTAAGTTATTAGGTATGATATTTGTTATGAGGAATCTTAGGGAAATGGTTGAGATTTGTATGGAGATATGAACTCCATAAAAATAGGAATTCCTTTCTGTATAATTGTATAATTTAGAATGAATTTGCATCAAGAAAATACTAGTATAATAGTGTGTGTTTATTTCTGTATTCATCTCAAGGATTATTGCATGAATTAAATCTTCATGTAAGCTCTTCTAAATACTATCATTGGTATCGAGCAATAATAGTTATGTGCTTGTGATGGAGAAATAATCTGGTTTATAAGGGCAACCAGATTTATTGTTGTCATGTGGATGGTATTAGTAGTGTGAAAGTCATTTTTTCTTACACCAAGCTCAAAATTTCATCTGGTTGATATCATTATGGACCGGTAAAGGCGTTTAGGATTCGGGACCATTAGATTCGTGCCATCTCTTTTTTTTTCATTGTGCACGTTCTGATAGAAATATCACACATAAATACACCAATCTTCTTCAAATAATAGATATCAGAGGCTAATTCAACTATGTAGGGAATGAGATTCATATATACATGCATGCGATGGTATTTTAAAGGTATTTACATCATTAATTAGCTTGACATGCATCTGTGATAACCTGCCTAGGTCTGTCAATGGTTAAGACATTCAAATTTGTTATCCACGTGGCCACATACTTCATGCACCGATCTGCGTTCAACCTACTGTTGTTTCCTTGATCGGCGCTCCAAGGAAATCATCAAGTCTCACCATGGTTGCATGGGTGTGTGTTAACATTCATCATTGTGGTCAATACCGTGGTTGAGCATGCAAATCCATCGACTGTCAAACCTCATTAAGGTCCTCCTGTCTACATTGGTTTTGGTGTTTGGTTCCATCAAATGGATCTCACATAGGCGTTTGGATGTATTATGTACTATTTTAATGCTTCTAGACATGGTATTATGTATTGTAAGAAAAGAGCACAAGATATACTTGATGGTAAATTGAAGGATAAAGCCTTCATTTTTTATAACAGAGATGAAGGAAGTGATTGGGATATGAATTCACGCACTCGATAATGAGGAAAAAAAGCTCAACAAAGTGATGAAGACTTCTTGTATTAAGTAAGGAGAGCATACACTAGAGGATGGAGGCATTGGAGGTGGAGGTCAATTAGCGACCTCTCGTCAGTCACCACCACGATGATAGGGCGCACTCAAGTTGTGGTGACAGTGTGTGTGTGAGTTTGCTTCTATTTCAAAGTTGTAGTTTTTTTCAGTTGTGTGATTCTTTTTCGAGTTCTTGTTTTGTGTTGAATAAGTGAAAAGTTCACATTGAGGGGGGAACATGGTCTCAATGTTCCATTTTCATTTTTCCCTCTTTTCAATTTTGTATTTAGTGAGTAGTGTTTCCTACATAATTCCCTGAAGGAAAAACATAGTGGACAGATGAAAGCACAAAAAAACAACATCATGATATTTGGGTTGTTGGTTGTCCTGTAAAACCATCTGTATGTTTTGGGTTGTTGTTTTTCCTATAAAACCATCCTTTGTTGAGGTTGTTAGTCGTCTGTAAAACCATCTTTGTTGAGGTTGTTGGTTGTTATGAAAAACCATCTAGATCATGAGTGTGAACGGGTGGCAAGTCATGAAGGAAGTGTGATTTTTTTCCTACCATGTTCACACTAAGGGGGGAATGTTAGGAAAATTAGTGTTCACATGTAATTAGTAAGTTTACTGTATGGTAAACTAGTATGTTAGTATGGTTGGTTAGTTATATATATTGTTGTAACAAACAATATATTACGCATAACATATTATTTGTTAAAATGTAATATTGTTATAAACAATATTACGTTATTAGGTTTGATATTGTTATGAGGAATCTTAGGGATATGGTTGAGATTTGTATGGAGATATGAACTCCATAAAAATAGGAATTCCTTTCCTATATAATTGTATAATCTCGAATGAATTTGTATTAAGAAAATATCAGTATAATATTGTGTGTTTATTTATGTGTATTCAATCTCAATGATTATTGCATGAATTAAATCTTCGTATAAGCTCTTCCAAATAAATGAATAATATAAAACAAGTATTTAAATTTATAAGTTTTTTTATTTAAAATAATAATCAAATAAATAGCTTTGAATACGTTGGGTGATGGAGTGGATGGAAGCATGTGGGTGAAGGCGGGGTCTTGTTAGACATGACAGGCATGGGTGCGCTCACCAAACATTTACACCATTCACTAAATACAAATCCAACATGCCTTTAGTCCGATCATCTCACCTTACACACATCCTCCCAACCGTGCCAAGTTTCAAACGATGAAACAGGTAAAGGCATCCACCAAAACATTGGAGAACTATTATTTTTCCGATGTTTTAGCTACGAGTGCATTGGTAGATGTCTAAGAATAATTTATAGTGCCTCCTTCATCTCATCCTCTCTACATAATGTTGTGAGATTGAGTTTGTGGTTGAGATTAGCAACAATTGGCATTGGATGTGTTTGATTTTGCCTCAAAAATAAAATGGGGACGTGTGCCCAATATTTCAGCCCTCATTTTCCAATACACCCCCTCTCATTCTATATTAAAATGAATATTTTTATATATTCTTGGAAAACGCAGACTATTTTTCAAAATTCTGAAAGAAAAGTAGTCTCATGGCGCTCCCCGACCATGTATACGAGTTGTGGGAGCCCAAAAAGGTGTCTAGACTGTTTGATAAAATGCTTGAGAGAAATGTGGTCTTTTGGGACAACAATGATTGTTGGAGGTGCATAGAATGGTTTGTTTAGATTTTAGATAAATCCAAAGAAATACACATTGGAATGTGTTTAGCCAAAGGGCCTTCAAATCTTTGTTGCAAATGCGTTGGAAAGTGCATAGTCCATTATTTTTGGTAGCCATGGAAGGAGCTTGGGTTTTTATTTTGGTAGTTTGGAAGATCGCTTAAGAAGGAGATCTCTTGAGTAGGGTAAAGACGTGCACCAAGTTGTGGAGGTTAACACAACGCTCGTGAACTGTGACAAAAATCCTCTTGATTGTATGGTCTCATGGATCGTGAATGTGGACCTCTTTGAGCCGGTGCACCAAGGATCAAGTACTTGCAGGCATGGTTTTCTCACCTTTGACTTGCATAATTTTTGTATTGATAGTTTCCTTTTTGTAATGAAATCGTAATTCTAAAAAAATTAAGGACAACCTCACGGTTTTATTAAATAAATCCTAGTACAAACGACAAAAGGGGATATTTCCTACACAACCTGATTGATTATTTTGATCATCAATTTTACTTGCAAACCACAATCTAATACGTTTGTAAAACCAAAGTAACGAAACTAGATATTTGTGTCCACTTGAATTTGCGAGGTTAAGTTGAGTCTTTAACTAAATCACCCTTTTAGTTTACCTTGTAAAATTAGTAAAATGTGATTTGTTGTGATTTGCAAAACACCTCTCCAAACCCCAAAATGGGAAATTCAAGTTGTGACTATGTTCCTGTCATGTGGAGTGTTGTATCAAACCTTAGAACGACCTCGAATGCATGTTCGTGCATTTTTCGTCACCCCTCTAGAGCCCTGTTAACCCTTTTTGTAGTTTTGGGAAGTTGAAAGTCAAAAGTTGGGTTTGGTTTTGGCTGCCATTTAGGCCCTGGGTGAAGAAATGGATATCGATCTTCATATACCTCTAGTATTTATCCATGAAAATCACTAAAAATCATCATTTATGATAAAATCACGTTGCAAACTAGTTTTTTCGGCCTCTGGACGTTGAGGTAATAGGTCAAACTAGTCCAATTACAACCGATGGCTCTGAAAATTAGTCTTCATTTATACCTTGTTCTAGTTCTAAATTTCCTCAACTCCAATGAATTCCCTATATATAGGAGAGTGTATAGGATTTGTCTCATGGTGTGTTCACCCATCGGAAATCAGTTTTGAACACATCTTCATAGTCCTCGAGTTTTGAACATTTTCGCAAACTTGTAGAAAATGTGGAAAAATGTCGTGGGACCCTCTTCAAGTCAAATAACTAACAAGAAAACTTGTAGGCACTTATATATGACTGTATGGAACTCTCTTTTGTTGCTTGTTTTGAGAAATTTGATTGTCGGGAAAATGGTGTTTCTTTCTCTCTCTCTATTTAGGAAATGAAATGAATGTATATTTAACTCTCTCTTGTTGTGTGCTAAGTATTATAATCATGTGAATGGAAAATTATGAAAACGTGAATTATGCTATATTTTGGGTAGATGCCATGCCAATAGTTTGTGTTAACCATGTGGTGGTTGTAGGTACCAGGATATGGAAAAAGTGAAGCATTGTTGGTGTTTACATAATAATATGTGATCTTGAAAACAATGTAATTGTATATGATATATCAACGCTATTGTTATAAATAAAATTGTCATTTTTTTTTCCATGATGAATACGACATTGTTAGCATATTGGGAAAGTGTGTTATTTTCGTACATAGTTGCACTTTTATATGTTGACTAATTTCCTACTTGATCGTACTTTTAGATTTCGATTAGGTAAAATAAGTTGATTGTATCATGTTGCTATGGAAATTGATGTAAAAAAGAATCCTATAGATAATATTTGAGTCATTATCGAAGAATGAATTTTAAAATTTTATTATTTACAATTAATTGTATCAAGCTAACTTTGAACGTTGAATGTACCTATAAATTTGATAGTAATAATTTGATAATGGTGTATCTTATCTATTTGTTAGTGATGTGTTGAACCTAGAAAACCTTTTAGTCTTCAAGAGAAATAACAAATTGTAGGTGCGTGTTTTCATTTTAGTGGAAAGCAACAATCAAACTTTTAGCATGAAATAATAACCCTTGTCGTATGGAATGGCACTCTTTGAGCTTACCTCGTGCCTTATTTCCATAGTGGAACCGAACTTGGTCAACTTTTAACTGTGTTGTTCCATTCCTATATCAATATTAGGTTTTATTATGCCAAGAAAATGGGTCTCACCTATGCCTTCATGATCATCTTATGGTAGGTAAACTTTGTACCTTGTCCATCCGTCGAGCACGGTCCATGAGAATTCTCCTTCTCTACCCTCGTGGGCCAATTTTTCTCCTTTGTAAGTAATGAGCTAGAGACTAGTTAATGGTGTCAAACTCACATCATGAAAGAACCCTGTAGTGAAATTTCTAAGCCTTAAGGATAGAGGTGTTACCTTGATAGGTAGTAACATAATACCTTGAACTCTTACGAGGGATTTTTGCGATAAGGATAACTGAATATTCTAGCTTTGACTTAGTAGGGATGGGGTAGAACCCTTGGGTGTGAATGGAAATAAATCAAGCCTAGGACCAATTAGGGGGTTTAATTTTAGCCAAAACCCATATTTTATAACTCATAGCTATCGATATTGAATTTCTTAAGATGATAGATTAGGAGTAAAAGGAAATTTGAGACTTGTCCCTTTAACTCCATGTAAACCCCTATAACATTAACACGGTGAAATTTATCATCCTATGTGTAACAAGATTTTTGAAAACAAGGATTCCTAATTGGGGAAATTGGATTGTGAATCACATCACGAGCGATGCAAGTTCTAAATAGTTAAATTACATAGTTGGTTGTAATAATTTGAAAGTGAATAGAGTGTTTTCTTAATGTTTAAACATTGTAATAAAAAAAAGAAACATAGGAATTCATGTACTCTTGACCTAATAGTTTTCCTTTTACTTCATGTGAATCTCTCTTTTTGCAACAAAGGTAAAATACAAAACCAAGTAAACATGTCCTTAGAAGCGAATCCTTAGGAAAAGTACTAGTAGACTCGTGTGTGTTTAAATGTTCCTATTAACAATCAAACTATATAAATTAATTGCCATAAGAAAAAATATAAAATCAAATGGAACCATTATAGGTGAAATGTTAAACGAAATAAATAAAATGGAGTCTAGATAAAAGGAGAATGTAGGTTTACGTGTTAAGTGCTCTTCAAATAATTAAGGTCAAATAATGAATTAAGGATTGAAATATATATGTAACCATGAAAGTGTTGTGTTGTGGAAAGCGTCTATCTATGAGTTTATATTATGGTTGGATCGTTGTTTTGTATTTTCTTTTCATTTGGGAAAATGTGGCTTGATGTACATCTTGTGTTATCATGTGGTATGTTTCCTTCTTATTGGGGTGAGGTTTCATCATTTATTATTGGAGGAATAATGTGTAGCTAGTGAAGGTAGGAATAGGGGAGGTTTGTGTGTGTTATGTTTTGGAGGAACCAAAGGAATTCATGGCTAGTCTTAGTGGAGGGATAAGCACGTGTTATAATGGAGGGATAAGGGGCTATCAAAGTTGATGTGGTGTGTATACTTTGGAGGAACCAAAGGCTAGCCAAGATTCCTTCTTGGAGTGATAAGGGGTAGTTGTAATGATGACCTCTCCCCATTGTAAGTCTCATAGGTAGGCTTGGAAATGTGTGTCATCTCTACTTATGGTGCTTATCCTTTCCTCATCATGTTATATATATGGGTTCATGTTTGTGTAAACATCTCATGTGATGTTGAGTTATTCTTGTGAGCCTATGTGGTGTCGTTCAATTTGTATCAAGTAAATGAAAAAAAAAAAAAAAAATTATCATGGTTTATTTTGTGCTGTGTTTTGGTCTATTCATGTGTGGGCATTACATATGGTATCAGAGTGGAGGTTCATGCTCTCAACCTTTGGGATAGTTGGTGTTGTGATGATTATGCATGATGGTGGAGGAGTTGGAAGAGTAATGTGATATTATGTTGTGATGTGACAAATGTTGTACTTGTGATAATATGAATGCACTTGTTGTGCATACCACTTAGTGTGGACTCATTATGATGTTGATGTGTTTCGTGATGAGAGTATTCACTCTCTCTCTCCCCTCATGAATTCAATGTAAAATTCACGTGTGTAATCACCTTGTTGTGTGAAAGGAATGTTATTGTGGACTATGAAGTGTTGTAGAGTTTCATTATCTTGTGATATTGTATATGTGTACTAATATGTTGCATGACAAGAGTGCTTCGTAGCGAATTGTGTCATATCATGTTGTTTCCACCATGTTGTGATGTATCATGATGTTATGTCACCATGTTGTATTGTAATTGTGTATATGTTGTGATGTTAGTCACTATGTTCATTGTACATATGTATTCATACGTTATGTGGTGGATTCATGTCGTGAATTGGGGGCATATGGTGATCTTATGACCCCTATTGTACCATACTTGCACTTTTGGGTGCATTATGTGGAAACGTGACATGTTATGAGCTATGGAAATAATGTTATGTTATACCCCATAAATATACCATGTGTAAGACACTATGGTTGTTGTGTGTAAATCACCATTGTGTTAGTAATGTAGTGATGTGTTATGTTGTGTACCCTACACTTATGATCCCTACAAGTAGTATCAAAAGTGTATGTGTGGAGTGAGAAATCTAGACCATTGTCCATTTTACTCAAGCCGAGTATGAGATAGGAAATGGAGTCTAGCATAGACTTAAAATCCACTTCTGTTCATTTGGTATGTATGACATTTTCTCAATGGGTGTCATGTATATTGTGTTTCGCAGACACCTTAGGCTCAGTGAATGGAAACATGTACCTCTTTCTCTCTCCTTAACTAGTTTTCTTACGGACAATGTTTGTGTGGTTACAAATATGTTGAGCCTTGTGGGAGTTTGGAGGGATGATTTAGACAAAGATTATGACAATTATATTATTTGATCAGTTATTATTTATATTTCAAGATGGATTCTCTATTCCGAGATGTGCACTCAATGACATAATACTCCGGTGAGAGTTGCCTCTTTAGAGGTTACTATAGTGTTTGTGATGTGAATCTTTTCATATGTGTTTTATTTGTAAATTTGGTTGTACTTAGAACCAACAATTTTAATTGATTGTTGTTAAACTTCAAGACTCTTTATCTATTTTATGATTTTTTTTTCTATTTGAATATGGCTACTTAGCCATTTTTCTTGATTTATCGATATTTCCTTTGTTTTAGTTACTTTCAAAACTCAAAGCTTCATGATTTTGATGCCACTTGGCTATTTTTTGTCCAGTGTGGACCTTCTTAAATGTTTGAATGAGCTAGTTCTACCATGTTGTATGTGTTTATATGTTGTAATCGACCTCCGATATGGTTCATGTGGGAGTGTGGGGTACTCTAAAAGGTCATAGAACTATATTTTCCGGGGCTACATGTCGTTAGGCCTTTCGTTTTTCAGGTGACAAGGCTCTATGTGTTCATGTCCATAGAGTGACCCGACCTGGTTTTGATATTATGGTTCTCTTCTCTATTTGAGAGGTTTATGGAGTTGTTTTGGGAGGCTTATGGAGATTGGGAGGTATATGGAGTTGGTATTTATGATTCATGAGTACTCATGTGAGTCTGTTATATTTTATGTTATTGAGGCTTGATGTTCCTCATTGATGATATGATATTTGATCCCATCTTGACACTATGTAGTTATAGTTGTGGTTTTTGAGTTATGTGAAAACCTATTGCATATGTATTGTTGTAATTCCTTGTTATGTTAGTCATGTGTTATGTATATTTTCTAGACCAAGGATATGTGTATTGGGTGCTATGATTTTTGACTATACTTTTCTTTCTATGGTTGGGTCGATGGTCTTTTTTCGAGTTACTGATCATGAATATGTGTTAAGTAGGTTGTGTTATGTTTGGAGACCTAGTATGGTGTTATGTTTTATCTAGTACACTTTGTGGAAACAATGAAATAAAATCATTAAACAATGATATATTACAAGAATTGAATCAAAGAAATTGTATAAAGGAAAAAGATAATTTCCAATCTTCGCAGAACATAAATAATTGAAGAAATTTATAAATTTTGATTGTCTTCGAGTGGTCGCGTTGTACTGACAAGTTGTTTTGCTAAGAGACATGTTTCATTATTGAATTTCCTTACGTACTTATTCATCTAGCTAACCTTACCATCGTTTCACATAGAGGATGATGCTCTTATAAGGGGAGGGAAATGTAGTGCCCCACATCATTATGCCTAGTTGTTAAGGTTGTGGACCCTCTTCGTAAGACTATGTTTTACCAAACATCACAAATAGGCAAGTGTGTTTCGTTGCAAGTTAACAATTATGAGTTATCTAATTCACACTTCCTAATGGCTTAAGAGACTTGGGGTAATTATAAAGTTTCACATACTTTTAATCATACCATGACTATATTTGATGTATGACCATGTTTTAAGTTCTTCATGGGACATGAATAAAATTTAGATATGCCCCACTGGTCATGGGTTTCGTAAGTATCATCTAAGATATTTTGGGTTTCAGACTCATGACTACTCATTAAATCGTTTCACTAGATGATAATAATAACAATTATTATTATTATTATTAACTATGGGCAATGTTCAAGTTTTAGTTATGGTTACAAACATTAGGAAAGTGATGAAGGTCTTGTTGTGAGAAGGAGAACATAAATCTTTGCTCAAACGAGTGTCCATTTTAATGGAAATTTTTAGTGTTTTTTGGTCACCCTCGGTTAAGTACTTGCGAAAAGTGTGTTGTAAGGACAAAGAAGCATCATAAATTCTTATACCTTATCCTTTACATTTTATCTCATGAAATTCATTGGAGTATGAATATGACAATGAGATTATTAATTTTTCAAATGAAACAAATTACTTGTACATTGTACATGTGATTAATGAAGTGAGATTTTAAATTAAATGAAAATGATAAAAATAAATAAAATAAATGAAAATGTTGATGTTAAAATTTAGAAATAGTAATGAGATTAATATTTGTAGAATCTAAAAGTTAAATTAAATCATAAATTGAACAAAATAAATAAGCAAATAATATAAAACAAGTATTGAAATTTATAAGTTTTAAAAAAATGAAAAAATTAATCAAATAAATAACTTTAAATACGTTAGTGATGGAGTGGATGGAGGAGTGTGGGTGAAGGCGGGGTCTTGTCAAACATGGCGGGGCATGGGCACACTCACCAAGCATTTACACCATTCACTAAATCCATATCCAACACACCTTTAGTCTGATCAGTCACTTTACACACATCCTCTTAATTGTGCCAAGTTTGGAAATGCTGAAACATGGTAAAGGCGTCAACCAAAGCGTTGGAGAAGTTTTGCTTTTCCAGATGTTTTTATTGTAGGTGTGTTGGTAGATGTATAATCAGAATTTATAGTGTCTCCTTCATCTCATACTCTATACATAATGTTGTGAGGTTGAGTTTGTGGTTGAGATTGGCAAAATGTAGTTGATATTGGTTGTGTTTGATTTTGGCCTCAAAGAAAAAAGGGGGACAAGTGCCCAATATTTCATCCCTCATTTTCCAACGCACCCCCCTCTGTCGTGTTAAAATGAATATATTTTTATATATTCTTGGAACACGTGGACTATTTTGTTAGAACGCTTGAAAGAAAAGTGATCTTATGGTGCTCCCCGACTGTGTATGCAAGTTGTGGGAGCTTAGACAATGTGTGTAGACTGTTTGATAAAATGTATGAGAGAAATGTGTTCTTTTGGGATAGAAATGATTATTGGAGACACACAAAATGGTTTGTTTAGATTTTAGATAAATCCAAAGTAATGCAGATTAAGCGGTGTTTAGCTAAAGGGCCTTCAAAATCATTGTTGCAAATGCGTTGGAAAGTGCATAGTTTTTGTTTTTGGTAGCCGTGGAAGGAGCTTAGAATTATTATTTTGGTAGTTTGGAAGACCAACCGATAAGGAGATCTATTGAGTAGGGTAAAGATGTACACCAATTTTGGAGGTTAACACAACACTCGTGAATTGCTTGACGAAAAAATCCTCTTTAATTACATGGTCTCGTGGATTGTGAATGTGGATCACTTAGAGACAAAGTGCACCCGATTGATTACCTGCAAGCATGGTTTTCTCACCTTTGACTTGCATAATTTTTGTATTGATAGTTTTCTTTTTTCAATGAAATCATAATTCTAATAAAATTAAGGATAAAATTACGCTTTAATTAAACAAATCATAGTACAAACGAAAAAAAGGGGAGCTTTTTCCTACGCAACCTAATTGATTATTTTGATCATCAATCGTACTCAACTCATGACCTAATACATTTGTAAAACCAAAGTAACAAAACTAGATCTCTATGTCCACTTAAATTGGTGAGGTTGAGTTGAGTCTTCAACTAAACTATCCTTTTTGTTTACCTTACCAAATTAATAAAACATGATTTGTTGTGATTCACAAAACACCTCTCTAAACCCCAAAATGGGAAATTTTTGTTGTGACTATGTACCATGTCATGTTGAGTGTTTTATAAAACCTTATAATGACCTCAAATGACCATTTGAGCATTTTATCACTCCTCTAGAGCCCTAGTAACCATTTTTGCAGCTTTTGGGAAGCTGTTGAAAGTTAAAAGTTGGGTTTGGTTTTGGCTTGTTATTTAGGCCTTTGGTGAAGAAATGGATATTGATCTTCATATACCTCTTGTATTTATCCATAAAAATCACTAGCAGTCATCATTTAAGATAAAATCTTGTTGCAAACTAGTTTTCAAGGTGGTTTTGTATGCCTCTAGTAATTGGGGAACAAGTCAAACTAGTCCAATTATGACCAGCAAGCCGTAAAAATAATCACCATTCGTACCATGTTCATCGGTTCTAATTTTTCAACTCCATTGAATTCCTTGTATATAGGAGATCATATAAGATTTGTCTCGTGGTGCATTCTCCCATCGTAAATCAGTCTTTGAATGCAACTTCATAGCCCTCGGGTTAAATTTGGACATTTTTCGCAAACTTGTAGAAAATGTGTAAGAATGTCATGGGACCCTCTTCAAGTCAAATAACTGACGAGAAAAATTTTAGGCACTTATATATGACTGTATGGAACTCTCTTTTTGCTTTTTTAGCACAAATTTTATTATCAAGAAAATGGTGTCTCTCTCTCTCTCTCTCTCTCTCTCTCTCCTAGTTATGAAATGAAATGAAATGAATGTATCTTTAACTCTCTCTTGTTATGTGCTAATTATTATAATCATGTGAATGGAAAGTTATGAAATCGTGAACTATGCTATATTTTGGGTAGATTCCATGCCAACAATTTTTATTGACGATGTGGTCGTTGTAGGTACCGGGATATGAACAAAGTGAAGTGTTAATGATGTTTATATAATAGTATGTGATCTTGAAAACAATGTAATTATACATGATATATCAACTGCTATTGTTATAAATAAAATTGGCATGCATTGTTTTCCGTAATGAATACAACTTTGTTAACATATTGGGAAAGTGTGTTATTTTCGTACATAGTTACACTTTTATATGTTGACTAATTTCCTACCAATTTAACAAAAATAGATTTATTATTATTAAAACCTATTGTAGAGTAATTGATGTAAACTATGATATACAATGTTAAGTATAATATGATGCAAAAATAAGCAAGTATGAAACCCTAAGGAAAAGATGTATAAAGAATGACTTATCTTATTTACGCTTAATCTGGAAATTCTCTGGACTGAAAAAATACCGAATAGAAGTGAACAAAGTGTCGTAAATGCTCAAAATAAATTTTGGAATGCGGGAACAAGGTCGTACATGGGTGCTCATGATTGGAAAGGGGTGCCTAGGTGATATGTCCCTCCTTGGGCACTTGTGACTCAAAAATGGTCAGAACCCAATCTTTATTGTGTTGCACAAGTGTCACAAATATTCAATGTTTATCACATGTGTGTCATTCTTTGATCACCGAGGGTACTTGTAACCTGCAAAACATATCACTTGTAAAATCCCACAAACCACATCAAATCCAAAAAAGAAAGATGCGGAATGGGGATTTAGACTGACCCCGATGGTCACCTCGAGAGTGAACTTACAACCAAGCATTACACTACATCTCAGACTCCATGTAGTTCTGGTGAGTGTGTGTAAGAATCATGCCCTAGGATGCCCTTATACAAGTGTACTTGATAGTGGGTTATAGCTAGATGTAGCAATGTAATAGAATGTGTGGATGGAAAAATGAACTTCCCCTTCCTATGTTGTGTATGCAGAGTTGATGTAGCCCTTGTCCCTTGAGTGGATGCTAGATGGATGCTTTAGAGTACTTTTAGTGCCTTTTGGATGTAAGCTTAGGTGATTCTAGTAATGCTTAATGTTTGGTCCTTGATTTTGAACACATAACTATTCATTTATATGATTCCCTCATTTGAATTTCATAATTTAAAATGTAAAGGCCAACCCACAAGTGAAAAATATTCTCAAAAGATAAAAGAAATGAGTAAGGTGAGAAAGGGTCAAAGGCACCCAGCGCCTCGTCTGGGTGGTCACGGTGTCTAGATCCATAAGATATAAATAAGTAACATATTGACTAGGTTGTAGGGTGTGTAAGACCAAATAGAGAATAAGAAACAAAGAAAAGAGGACAAATACATACGTTAATTACTAGTTTTCTTGCTTATGACTCATATGAATGCTAATATGTGTTTAGGACATAGAAATGTACCCAAGTGCATGATTTTGTGTCTACATTTTCCCCACTTTATATTGTCGAGTGAATAATATATAACATAAAGGAGATAAGAGATGCATACTTGATAAACATGTAGAGTATGTGGAAAAATACGTGTTGTGTGACAAGTGAAGCGTGGAAACTATGAAAGGAAAATGACCCTAGGAGTGAAGCATATGTATTGTACCATGTTGTACCTATTGTTGTGTTTGATTTTATCACTTCTTGTAAGGACAGACTGTAAAAGAAGATCATAAATGTAGTCAAATTCATGTCTATGAAAAATTTATGTAAATCATGTATAAGTATGTAAAAGTGTGAAAGTACGTAAAAAGGAAAGTGTGCACTTGATGTAGAAGAGTGTAAGAGGATAGTAAAGTGTCCCGAAAATGTTGTGTATAATGATTTTTTTGGGCGATATCAAGCCAAGAGCGAGTTTTTGGGCGATCTCATGCCGATGTGAGTGTTTTGGGTGATCTCATGCCAATTGCAATTTTGTTGGTGATCTTACGCCAAAGAACAAGTGTTGGGTAGAGATGTCTAGTGTTACTCTCCTTCCATGACTCGCCCACTAAACACCATTACATATGGTGTATCCCTATTTGTTTCCATTGTCCCTGATTTGTTTTTAATGTATTATTTGTTATGATTGAAATTGATTATAGGAGATTGCATGTATGTTGTTTGTCGGAGGAATGTTCTGTCTTTAAACTATTGTGGACTATGTTGATATAAGAGAATTGATTATATCTCGCCCCAGGACATTAGCAACCAGGGGAGGACACAGAGAGCCTGGTGCTCTGTCTAACCCCGGGCTCTAGTGTCTATGTTAGGCTTGAGGACCCAAATCATATTTTGGGTCAAAGTTGTAATTATTACTGTGTTGATTATGTGTTGTATAGTATTGTGTTATAGCTTTGAGCTATTGTATGGGGTTTTGTTCACCTAATGTATGCCCCCCTTTGTTTGGGGTGCATAAAAATTAGTAGGAGTGTGTGGACCAAAAGAGAGGACCTGATTTCATGTTGAAGTGGATACCGTAGGTGGTAGGGAATATGCATTATAGAAACCAAGGAACATGCAAACAAAGTGGCTATATACACGTGATAGAAGAAAAAGTAGCAAGTATGTCCTATAAAAACATTGTAACAAGCAAGTTTGCATACAAGATAGACCACAAAATTTGGGTTTTCAGGACATGGGACATTGCTCATAATGTCACGAGACAATCAGGGGCGAAGTGTCCAAAAGTATACAAACACTAATCAAGCAAGACATAGGGCATAACTTGTAAACAATGGCATATAATATCAAATAATGTCAAACAAGATGTAATAGAAACCATGATGATATATAGTCCTACAAGGAAAATGTTGCACATGAAGCACCTATTAGTATGTTAGAAAGATAAAAAGTATGTCAAAGCACGTATGTACAAAGGAAAAAAGTAGTGTGCTAGTAAAAATAGGAAGTAGTAAATGATGAAATAATAGCACTTGTAATATGTGAGAAAGTAGATGCCCCAAGAGCCTCGGTGGGACCGGTAAGCGGTACAGTGCTAAGAAACATTATAGCATCTAAAGACCAGTAAGAGGTCTACATGCACTCCAAAATACCAAGTGAATGTGCATGTGTATATAGAAAATATATTGAAATATTAAGTATTTGTCGAACATGGGAAACAATGTGTACATGTAAGCATAAGCATGCAAGAGTAAGTACAACCAAGATATGTTATATGCAGTGTATGAGTGAGATGGAAAATAAGTATGCAATATGAATTTGATAGGAGTAAAGATGCCCCAACAGGTGTGAATGAGTATGAGATGAGGTTCATTTATAAAAGAACCCTCAAAAATCAATAATGAACCATTGAACAAAAGTGTGTCATTGGGAAATGGTTTGAACATGTGTGCTAAAAACATAGAGCATGAATAAGTGAATGTGGTGAGGTTCATTTTAGGTTTAGACCCTCGTTAGTCAAGTATGAACTATGGAACTAGAGTGTGTCATAGGGTAGTGGTGATACAATTTGTGTATCAAGATGTGTAAAAGTGACTAGACATAAAGCATGGAGTGTAATGTGTATGTGTAGAGACTAGAAATAATTGGTAATGATTGAAGGGGGAGAAATCATGTTTTCCCCCAAGTGTGTGATGTGGAAAAGAATCAAGTAAAATCATCTAGAAGATTGTCATTGTCAGAATTATAGCCGATTGGAGTTGGATCAGAGACTTGGTAAGCAATAGTGTGAGGTTGATCATATAAAGAGCCCTTACAGCGTAAATTGTACATGCCCATTGCATATTCTTCATCAGTGAAAGGTGGTTGTAGAAAACCATGTGCATACCATCAAGTGAGATTTTGAGAATAGCCCAAGAAGGAGTCATTACAAATAGAGATGTAGCCAAAAGGCATAGGAAATGTGATATCAGTATGATTTGGATCTAGTGTGCCACTAATGTAATCAAGCCAAGATTGCCCAAGTGTGAGTGGAGAAGAATGAGGAGTGTGTGCAAGGAATACTGTCAAATGGAAGATGTGGAGGCCATAATCAACAATAATGAAGACACATTTGTGATATAAGTAAGTAGAATGAGATGGAGGAAGGAGAATAACAATTTTGAATCCTAACCGAGCTAAGCCAATATATGTGCAAACAAATGTCGAGTAAGTAGGGTCGAATGGATTGTGCAACCAATAAGAGTTGTGTATGACATGTGAAAGGGAGAAGTGTTGATGTAAAGTTTACTTTGATAGATGAGGTAGCCAACATGACATCCAATATATAAATAGTTCATTAAAGAGGAATCATGTTGGTGGTAGAGGCGGGATGTTTCTTGAGTTAGAGTTATCGCTGATATGTGTAGGTGTAGTAGAGGTATCTGTGAGAGTGGCGGAAGCAAGGGGGTAGGTAGTGCAGTGGATCTGGGTCTAAGCGATAATCCTTAAATGGGTAAAGGTCAGTGGAAATGGTATATTCACCCATCGTGTAGGAATTTAATGCATCAATGAACTATAGAAGGAATTTCTTACATGACGTAGAGCCATGGCGTACAAGTAAGCAATTGTACTAAAATGTGGTGTCGATGATAGAGAATATAGTAGGAAAATTTTTAGCGCAACTATTAGAGGTGAGGTAATGGTGCCCATGCACGGAGATGTAGTAGAATCATAGCCATGGAGAGAAATGGATGCAAGGGTGACATCTCGCAGGAGAAAAGGCCTAGTTGTTGAATAAATGTGAAATTAAAAATATTGATCTTGGATCTGTTATCATTTAGTACTCGCTTAGTTCTAATGTTATAGATGCATGCTTGGATATAAATGGGGAGGATCATTGTCAAAAATAGAAAGAGGGGTGATTACATTAGATGGGAAAATAATATTCTCTTGAGAGAAGAAAATACTACCATGAAGTGATCATATAAAGAGTCAGGGTGAGTATCATAAGGAATGTGGGTATTAGACATGAAATATTGGATTTTAGTCTCGCAATCAGGATTGGCCAGCAAGAAGTCAAGGATGGAGATACTCATGGCAGAAGGATCTAGAAAGCATTTAAATAAGGGGTTCACCAAATGATTTAACAAAAATAAGTTTATTATTATTAAACCCTATTACAGAGTAACTGATATAAACTATGATATATAGTTGTTAAGTATAATATGATGTAAACAAATAAGAAATTATGAAACCCTAAGCAAGATATGTAGAAAGAATGATTTAGTTGATTTACGCTTGATCTAGAAATGATCTGACTTGGAAAATTTTTGAACAAAGTGAGTGAACAAGTTGTAAATTTTCATAATAAATTATGGAATGTAGAACAAGGTCGGACACGAACACCCATAGTTGTACATGGGTGCATGTGCGCTAGAGACCTCTTCCTGGTGCATGTGAATGTGAAAATGGTCGAGCTTGATCTTTTTTTGTACATCGCACAAGTGTCAAAAATATTCCCTATTGATTGCCTATGTGTTGCTCTTTGATCACCAAGGGTACCTATAACCTACAAAATAAATATCACCTACAAAATCCCACAAACCACATCAAATCCAAAAACAAGATGTAGAATGGGGAGTCAGACTCTCCCGATGGTCACCCCGAGAGTGAACTTACAACTAATCGTTGCACTACATCTCAAACTCCATGTAGTTCTTGTGAGTGTGTGTAAGAATCACGCCCTAGGATGGCCTAGTGTAAGTGAACTTGATAGCGTGTTGTAGCTAGATGTAACAATGGAATAGAATGTGTGGATGGAAAAATGAACTTCCCCTTCTTATGTTGTGTATGCAGAGTTAATGCATCCCTTTCCCTTGAGTGGATTCTAGATGGATGCTTTACGTGTTTAACTTGCCTTTTGGATGCAAGCTTAGGTGATGCTAGTAATGCTTTGTGCTTTGTCCTTGATTTTGAACACATAACTATGTATTTATATGATTCTCATGTTTGGATTTCATAATTGACAACTAGAATGCCAACCCATAAGTGAAAAAAATGTTCTAAAGATAAAAGAGATTGAAAAGAAGTGAGTAAGGTGAGAAAGGGTCAGGGGCACCTGACGACGCTCCTATCATAGCCGGGCGTTGGTGTCAGAGCCATAAAAGATAATTAAGTAAAATACTTATTGTGTTGTAGGGTGTGTAAGACCATATAGAGAATAAGAAACAAAGTAAAGAGGCCAAAGAAAGTCATCAATTACTAGTTTTCCTGCTTAGGAATCATATGAATGCTAGTATGTGTTTAGGACCTAGAAATGTACCCAAGTGTGTAATTTTGTGGCTACACCTACTTGATGATAATTTTAGTTGTCGATTAGGTAAAATAAGTTGATTGTATCATGTTGTTATGGAAACTAATGTAAAAATAATCCTAGAGATAGTATTTGAATCATTATTGAAAGGTAAATTTTGTACCATGGTAACTTTGGACGTTGAATCTACCTATAAATTTGATAATAACAATTTGTGAATGGCATCTCTTATCTATTTTTTACTGATGTATTGGACATATAAAACCTTTTATTCTTTAAGAGAAATAAAGCAACTTGTAGTTGTGTGTTTTCATTGTTTGATCTAGCTTACATACAAAATAACTCTACTCAACCACCTATAGAGATGAGATAACATGAAATAATAACCCTTTCGTAAGTAATGACCCCCTTGAGCTTATCGCATGCCTTATTTCCATAGTGGATATGAACTTGCTCAACTTTTAACCATGTTGTTCCATTTCTATATTGATATTAGGTTCTATCATATGCCAAGAAAATGGGTCTCACATGTTCCTTCATGATCGTCTTGGGGTAGGTAAACTTTGTACCTTATCCATCCTTTGTACATGGTCCATGAGAATGTTCCTTCTCTACCATCTTCGGCCAATTTTTTTCCTTCACAAGTAATGAACTAGAGACTTGTTAATGGTGCTAAACTCACATCGTGAAAGAACCCTATAGAAAATTTTCTAAGCCTTAGGGATAGAAGTGTTACCTTGATAGGTAGTAATGGAATACCTTGGACTCTTACAAGGGATTTTTGAGATAAGGATAACCGAATATTCTAGCTTTGACTTAGTAGGGGTGTGGTAAAACCCTTGGGTGTCAATGGAAATAAATCAAACCTAGGACTAATTAAGGGGTTTAATTGTGGTAAAACCTATACTTTATAGCTCATAACTATCGATATTGAATTTCTTAAGATAATGGATTAGGAGTAAAAGGAATTTTGATACTTTTCCTTTAACTCAATTAAAACCCCTATAACGTTAACACATGTGAAATGTATCATCCCACGTGTAATAAGATTTGTGAAAAAATGAATCCTAATTGGGGTAATTCGATTGTGAACCACATCACGAGTGATGCAAACTAAATAGTTAAATTACATAGAATTGGTTGTAATAACTTGAAAGTGAATAGAGTGTTTTATTAATGTTTAGGAGTGGTAATAAAAAAACATGGGAATGTGTGCACTATTTACATAATAATCTTCCTTTTACTTCATGTAAATCTCTTTTTTACAACAAAGGTAAAATATGAAACCAAATAACCATGTTTCTTAGAAGATAATCCTTAGAATAAGTACTAGTAGACTCACGCGTGTTTAAATTGTTTAACAATAATTCATGCTCATGTTACAAGTTAATGCAAGTGGATACAAGAAATCAAGAAACTTGAAATTATGGGAGGGTTCAAAGCTACCTCCCATGTAGATGATGACGCTGATGATGAAGGTATGGGCATAAGAGAAATCTCCTATAATCTTGATGACTTGCACAACAAAGAGAAACTAACACGAAAAATATTAGTAAAATAGGATGGTGGGTTTCTTGACAAGGTCAGTCTCGGGAAAGTAAAAACTTCCTAGGATGGATGTCAACCCACTTTTGATAATAAAGATTGATAAATGATAACTGATGGAAGGATACATATAATAATCTAAAATAGAGATATGATGTAACTAAAAATTTTGAAATGAAGATCTAGTAATGAAATGCTAATAAGTAAACCAAACTTGAGTGATTAACGATGGTGACTTGAGACTCTGTACATTAATGGTGACCGTGTGTAGAATTGATTGAAATATAAGCAAAAAAAGAAGTAGAACTTGCTCTGTAATGTTGGATCTTATGTAGAGATAGTGATGAATAGAGATGATGCAAATGGAAGTAGATCCGATGTGGGAGAGGAGTAGGGTCATGGTGACTGGCCAAGTTGGTTGATGGTGATGGGGCCAAGAAAACCAAATAAGGTTGATAAAAAGGTGGGTGTTCTGAAATAGAGTGTTCTAGATAAGGGAGGAAGACATGGAACATAAGAAGATGGTGGTGAGATAGAGAACAAGGTTCAAAAATAGGTGGGTCGATGGCGACCGAATAGCTACCGGATTGGATTTTGGATTTAAAGAGTTGGATGGATGATAAAAGGGGCATGCAGAAGATCAAGAAGATGTTAAATGAATAGATAGAGTTCTAGGGATGAGTTATAAACCTATAAAATAGAGATGGTGAAGCAAATAAATATCTCTAAACAATCCAAAACTTTAAATCTCTATTGATAACATGCAAAAATTTCGAGAAACTCTAGTCGGTGGTTGATGATCACGAGGAGCAGAGAGAGCAAATCAAAATTGCGAAGGATAGCCCAAAATCCAAAAAATTTTGGGGGTTTGAGAGGAGGGTGGAGGTGAATTAATAGGGTCGCGATGACTTGCATGAGTCACTGACTAGAGTAATGACTAGACTAGAGTAAACAAATTAGGTCAAAATTTATTTCAAAGATTGAAGTTTTAGAATGGCTAAAATGTAGGTAGATAGTGGATATTTTATGGTTACATGGTTATGTGGGGAGAAATTGGGGGAGTTAGAAGAGGTAATGAATAAAGGTGGGTGAGAAATTTAAGGATATTAAATGGGGGGAATAATATAATAATATTAATAATATAAATGTTATGATGGGATTAAAATAAAAGTGATAATGGGTAAAGGATTAGAGATGGAAAAAATGATAATTAAGGGTGTTAAATAATGCAAGGATTTGAATAGAGGGACATAAGAATTAAGAGGGAAAATAGAAATTTTTGGAATAAGAAGGGTAGAATGAATGTGCAAGATGAGGATAAAAGAGGAGTGAATGTGGGATGGGGACAACGTAATGAAAAATCGGTGTCTACATTTGCCCCTTTTGTCAAGTGGTTTTGTTAAAGCAAGCCATGACAAAAACTAGAAGTGAAGATGAAAGATGATGGTTGAGGTGCTCCCCCTCAAACTAGGGATCGATGACACAAAGGGGAGTTCGATTATGAGTTTGAAAGAGATAGATGAAGGGATGAGGGAAGGAAATGGGTGGGAAAAGGAATAGGAAGGTTCCCCAAGTGAAGGGGATGATCATTGATGGGATACAAAAACAAAAAAAAATATGGTGGTGACCTTGGAAACACATCGGTAGGGACATGGCATGACCTGATAATGGAGGTGACGTTAATGACCTATGACCCTTGTGAGTTAAAAAATCACTACGAGATGGAGGGAATCTAATGGGAATCCACTCGATGGATGTGGAAAGTCATGGGACTAATGGGTCAAAGGAAGACATCAAAATATGTGCAAATAAATGTGAGGATTAGTCAAAATGATGGTTTGACAGATGATGTTAGAAAAAAAAAAATCTAGGAAGATATTATGCACTATCCTACAAGTATGAGGAAGTGAAAATATGCATCCTAGGTGGGAAAAGATAAAAGATGGCCACAAGGGTGGGATTTTAAGATGAAAATGGTGCCCCAAGAAGGGCACAATGATGGCCATGAAGTGGGCTATAAAAATACAAGATAGATATACAAGATAAGCCAAAGTGTGTTATGGGTGACACACAAGTTTGAGATGGAGGAAATGAAAATTTAATGAAGAGATTGGTCAAGAAGATGGAAAAGAAAAAATTAGGGTTTTGGTTGGATGATGACCGAGTGGGTCATCGACAACTTGGCTTGGGGTCACCAACAACTAGGATAATCGATGGAACACGATCTAGTGTGCTTATATATAAGAACTAGGGGCTGGCCAAAGGGGTTCATTTACACTATGTGATTTGGTGGATTTAGAAGCTCTAAGAGAGATATGTGTGTTATTTTGAGAAGATGGATGTCATGAGGAGGAGGAAGCAAGCCAGAGGACTTGAGGAGTGGTAAGGATCTAAATCCTAATTTAGTTTTTAATTTTATTTGATTTTTTTGTTTTTTTTAATTTTTCTAGAAAATTGATGGGTGGGAAGGGTGGTCAGTGGTGGTGGTGAGGTGAGAACCTTGCCATCAACATCAGAAATTTCATCAACATTCAAGTAAGGGTCAACCATTAACCCTCGATAGGGTTGGTTTTACTAGGTAAATAAGGTTTTATTAATTAAAATGGTGATTTTTGATGATGAAATGTTGATGGGTGATTGTTTGATTGGTTTTACAAGCCATAGGACACTTTGTATCTGAGAGATCAAGTCCTCGACATTTTGATAGGATTAGGAGGGTGATAGATGCAAAGTGGACACCTAGCGGCAGTGGGATTGAAAATTACACCACTATTACGAGGGGTGCTTCAGGATACAGATTCAAGATGATAATGATGATATGATTGATCGATAGAGTGGGATCCGAGGACATTCACATTCTAGCTCAAGATAGAGAGATGATGGTCACACTAGAGGATGTGTACCATATTTTGAGATTACCAATCAAGTGGGGAACTGTTAGTGCTATCACAATAGAGGGGGGATGGTGTATTGACTTGGTTTTTAGAGTGGATTCCCACATGGATTGCATTCACTTTTTGGGGGCCTTCCATATAGAGGCTCGATACCAAATTTGACATTGGGAGTAGACTGATATGTTGATTATGATGGCGATATCATGTTATGCTTTTCTAGAATCTAGTGGATCCTAATTTCCATGGGACACTTAGCAGGAGGGTACTAGATGATATAGTGGAGCACATCGATATGTTTACATTTAAATGCATCCTTATCTCACAGTGTACTTATGAGTTATGGATGTATACATCTGGGGAGGAATAGGATGGATGTGGGATTCTTATTACTTTATTGATTGGGCATATGAGCATATAGTTTTAGTGAGGCCACTCAGGGCTTCCATGGGTGACAGATCATATAGAGTCAAAGTGGTGGGTTTTTTGAGATGGTGAGCTAATCATGCTCATGGAGACAAGGGAGAGGGGGAGAGGATTGGTATGAGGATAGATTAGGGAGATTAGATGTGGATGATGTTAAATAGGAGGCCATAGAGGTTTCCCAAGATGGCCAGGATAGACATATGAATTATTAATAGGAATGAGGAGGGTGAGATGGGTATAAGGGAAGTCCCGAGATGATAGAGGTGGTTCAATTTACTAGGGTGATGAGATAGTTTAGAGTAGTGTAGATGGGTATCTGGAGTGCCTATCTAGATATAGGAGATGAGACTAGAGAGGATCTCTCATGTCCTCATATGATGATGATGAATGACCCATAGAGAGGAGGGGGGATCCATGGGATGATGATGATGATGATGGGGTGGGGAGGGATATGTAGATTGGTGGACACATAGTAGGGGGTAGTTAAGGCCATGAGGGCATATTAGGAGAGGGGAGAGGAGAGGAGGGTGAGGAGGAGAGGAGGAGGAGTACCTAGGGATGGTGGATGATGGGGGTGGTGGTGGTTGAGATAGCCTACTTATAGGTAGAGAGTTGATGTTACCGGTAAGAGAGGGATGTAACATGATAGGAGGCCATGGGGTTTCACTAGAGAGAGATACATCCATACAACAAAAGGATAGATACCACAGGAAGAGAGAGGCCTACATGGCCATATATGGAGATCTTAGATCTATAGTCGTTAGGTAACAAGGAGTGAGGCACCGAGGCTTCATTGGGAGATCTGGTCATATGGCTCCAACTAGCACAATTGTATATACAGAGAATACAAGGCACTAGGTATAGGAGGTGTGCTATTATGAGCACATTATTACATACCATTACTAATGTGCCACGCTATGGCATGCCTATCTAAAGAGAGAGAGAGAGATCAGAGAGATGAGCATGACCAGCATTTCGGGAGCATGACTAAGCATGGCATGCAACCAAGGTGGGATCTAGATGATTGATCTTCGATGGACATGATGGACAAGTGAGAACACTATGGACAAGAGGTCCCACTCTCTCAGAGGATAGGGTTCAGACTTAGAGTGTTTGATTTACAGTAGTTCACCACTTAGTGGGTGAACATTATATATATATTTTGATATGATTTTGATGTATAGATTTTGAGATAGAGCCCAAAAGGCCTATCATGGATGTATGGACACATTTTGATATATATATATATATTTAATGTGATTATATTTTTTTATGAGCTTATATGTGTTGTGTGATGATTTATATGTTTTGGGTTTGATTATATTGATGTTGGCTTTAGATGTTAGATGATATGTGATGTTGATGATATGTGATGATGTATTTTTTATTTGATGATGATAGATGTTGATAATGTTATGATGATGTAGATGATGATATGATGATGTGATGATGTGATTAGGATTAAATGATTTGATGATGATGATATATGATTTAGATTAGAAATGATTTGATAGATATGAGATGACTTAGATTAGAATAGATGTGATGGATTTAGATGTGTATGTTAGATTTATGTGATGGATTAATATGATTTAGATTATGTATATATTTGGTATGTGATTTATGGATGTGATTTAGATTTGGATGAGATATATGATTATTAGATGTTTAGGTATATATGGTGGATAGATGTAGGTTGGATGTGATCGAAGTGATATGATGGATTAGAATGGATTATGTAAAATTTAGATAGTGCAAAGGAAAGGGTGCATGACCTTGATAGGGTGACCCAAGTGTGAGAAAGTACACTTCATCATAGAGAGGAGGAGCATATGAAAATATGCTTTTGAACTATATTAGAGGAAAAGTGTGAGAGGGAAAAACATAGAGCAATGCACTTGCACCAATGATAGGTGTTAACACATAACTAATGATAGTTAGTCACATTTAAGACCTGAGGGAAAGATGGAAAGTGTGCTTATAGACCCACTATAGACATGAAAAAGGGGTTAAGATGGAGCTTTTACAGGGAAAATAGGTTCTCCTTAGGTGGTAGTCCCAGGTCTATGCCCCAACTCTAAGAAATATAGCACAAATTGATCAATGCAGAAGTTTGTGGAGGATGGAAAGTTGATCGATGTGGGAAGCTTTCTAGGGATGCTTTCTTTTGATATTTTTCTTTTTTTTTTTGAGATTTTAAGAAGGTTGATCAATGTGAAAGCCTTCACTTCCATGATATAAGATAGTAGCCATCCTTCGAGGGAGTGGTCTACGATTAGGATTTTGCTTTTGATTTTTATTTTTGACTTTTTAGATGGAAGGATAAGATATGCATGATAGTTTCCTTCGAGGGATCAATCTATAATTTTGATAATTTTTTTTATATGAACAATTTTCCTTTGAGGAAATTGTCTATTTTTTGGATAAGATAGATTTTTATATGAGCATCCCAAATTTTAATTAGGATAGGGATATCCAAGTAGACCACTTAGGGAGGGGAAGATAAGATGTACAAGTGACACCTATGGACCCTTAGCATGGTTCCAGTAGGTAGATAAGAGGGTGATGGATGTAATGATTGTGGGGTTCCCACCTAAAAGGAGGAACTTTTCCATGAAGTAATATGCTATGAGAAGTTCATGGTGCCCATATTTAAGGTCATAGATAGGCTAGTGATGACCACATAATTCCAAATCATTATGATGAGAGATGGAAAAGGCTAGAATGATGGAAATGAGATCATTAAGATGTGACTAGGTCACATTGGTAGGTATGTTAACAAGAAAGGTCACAAGTGCAAGGTGTTGAGAGGTTCCATTTTTAGTTTACCATCAAGGGAGGCTAAGTGATAGGCTCCCAGGACCCATACTTATGCATGATAATGTATGGTCCAATCCAATTGGGAGAAAACTTTCCATGTTGGCTCCTTTCTAGAGTAGTGACATTCTGATTTTCTTTTAGACAAGGTCACAATGTTAAAGTCGTGTTCCTTGAGATGTTTTTTATAAGCACATTTGATATGCTCTTGATAGACATGATGGTGTTTGAGAGATTAAGTGACTGTTCATCTAGTAATTCAAGCTGGGCTAGATGATCTAAAGATAGTCCTCATCGAGATGAAGTCACGGAGAAGAGACACATAAGGATGGGATTTGAACTTCAAGAGGAAGAATGGTTCAGAGCCATAGATGAGAGAGAATGGAGTAACACCCATAGAGGTGTATGTGGATGCTAGTTTAATAGGCCCAAAGGGTGAAGGGGATGTGAAGATGCCAATTACATCCTGATTTGTCGATTGTTTTAGCAAGAATGTTGTGAAGGGTTTTGTTAGTGGCTTCAGCTTGGTCATTAGCTTGAGGATAATAAGGAGAAGAGAAGCTAAGCTTGATGTTGAAAGAGTCACAAAATCTTCTTGAGGTATTTATTTTTAAGGACTTTTGTTGTCCATGATGATTTTATGAGGGAACACCAAAGTGGCAGATGATGTGTTGATAGATGAAGTCAAAAATTTTGTTAGCTTTGTGGATGCGAGTGGAATGGCTTCCACCCATTTGGTGAAATACTCAGTAGTGGTGATGATGGAATGATGACGCTGAGAAGAGCATAGATTGATGAGACCAATGAGGTCAAGGCCCCATTGTGAGAAAGGCCAAATCTTGAGTTGATCTATAAAGCCTATGGCTAGAATATGAATGAGGTTGGAATGTTGTTGGCATTTAGTACACTTTTTAACATATTCACAATAGTATTTATTAAGAGTGGGCCAATAATAGCCTAGAAAAGAACATGTTTGGCAATAACTAAACCACTAAAGTGTCCACCACATATGTCGTCATGGACTTCTTGGATGGCATGGTAGATTCATGTGATTTAAGGCAATGTAGTAAGATGTCATCAAATCCACACTTTAGAGGATGCCACCAAGGATAACATAGTGGTTAACACGTTGAAGAAATGACCTCCTACCATTTTTGGATAGGTCGGAGGGAATTTTGATATAGATAGATAGTCAAAGATCTTGAGAGTACCAGAGATCCGATTGATTGGTGTCAATAATATTGATGTGAGGAAGCTCATGGACATGAGATGGTTGATCGAGAGATGGAAAACAATGAAGAGTTTGGATTCTTTTGTTTCCCATGGGATGAGAGATGTGAGGATGCCATAGTATCTGCAAAATGATTGGATGAAGCGAGGGATGGATTGGATGGTATATTGATCAAAGGCCTCAAGAAGAAAGTCAATGATGTCCTTGTATTTTTTAAGGACTTCATTTTTGCATTGATAGGTTCCCTTTGACTTGATTAATGATGAGTTGAGAGTCACCATAGATGTCAGGATTTGGATGCTCGAGCATGATAACGGTTTTGAGGCCCAAGATGAGGGCTTCATACTCATCCATGTTGTTAGTACATTCAAAGTTAAGCTTATAAGTGATGGGATAGGGTATCCCAAGGAGGAATGATGATAACACCAGCGCCCCCCCTTTTCGACACTTGATCCATCAAAGAAAAGTGTCATTCTAAGGGGAGAAAATTCATGATCGATGATATGGATGGATTCATCTAGAAATTATTCATGAGGAAGATGGTTTTTAGGAAGAGGGGCTTCAAGAGTTGATTGATCAGCATATGGCTTGGCCCTTGATAGATTTTTGAGATGAACTCTAGGTCAAACTCAGTCATGAGCATGAGCCATCGAGTGATGTGATCATTATGATAAGGCTTAGAATGCATGGTTTTGAGGAAGATTAAAGCTAGTGATGACAAGGTTTTTGATTGAGAAGATAATGATGGAATTTAGAAGTGGCGAAGAAAAGAGCGCAACACATAGCTTTTCATCTTTAGTGTAGCAAGTTTTCATAATCAAGGAGAGTGCGACTAATATAATAGATGGATTTCTCCTACCTTTCTCATCATGGTGTGCCAACATGGCACCTAGAGCATGATCAAAGGAAAATATGTAGAGATATAAAAGGATCCCCTCACATGGAGGTGTGAGCACATAGTGGAGATAAAGATATTTCTTGAGATCATCAAGGCCTTATGAAAATTGGCATCCCAATTGAATTGGGTGTCTTTACAAAGGAGATGGTGAAAAGGTTGGTAGTGGTTAGAAAGATGTGAGATGAAGTGGTGGATGGATTGGAGTCTTCCTTGAAGACTATGAAGTTTCTTAAGATTAAAAGGGGGAGGCATCTTCGAGGATGGATTTGATTTTGGTGGGGTCAACTTCAATGCCTTATAGAAATGATGAAGCCAAGGAGTTTTCCTAATTAGCACTCCAAACACACACTTGGTGGGATTAAGATGAAGGAAGAACTAATAAGATGTGTGAAGAGGATTTCAAGGATGGAAATATGGTCCTTTCATGTTTATATTTTCCCAAGAGGTCATCGACATAATCCTCTATAGTTTTATGGATAAGGTCATGGAAGATATAGGTCATAGTGCGTTGATAGGTGGCCCCACATTTTTTTCAAACTAAAGGGCATGACATGATAGCAGAAGGTTCCCCAAGGGGTGATGAAATAAGTCTTATGTTGTCTTTTGGTGTGATGAGAATATGATTATAACCAAAAAACCATCCATAAGAGAGAGAGTTCTCATGGCCAGCTGTTAAGTCGACTAATTGATCAATGTTGGGAAGGGGAAAGTCATCCTTAGGGAAAGCAAGATTTAAATCTCAAAATTGGTATAGATGTGGAGATTTCCAAAGGATTGGAAATGGTATAATGTTTGAAACCCATTACGGATAGTTGATGGGTTGGATGAAGTTAGCAGAAAGAAGGCATTGCAACTCCTCTTTGACAAGGAGGCAATGTGAGGATACATGTGGTGAAGCTTCTTAACTAGACTTAACATCAAGAATGGTGATGATGTTATGGATGATGATGGATGGATCAAGGCCTGACATGTTAGAGTACAACCATGTGAAGGCTTGGCTATGTTTGGATAGAAAAGAGGTAAAGGCCTCAAGTTCTTGTGGGTCAAGATATTGGCCAACTTTAAGGATGTGGGGCTCTTGCGAGTCCCGATGTTGATGTCGATAGTGGATTCATTGAGGAAGGGTGGATGTGTCAAGAGGTAAGGTCTTATGAAGATAGGAATCTTCTACCCCATGTAGGAAAGGATGGAGTCATCATCACTACACATTGGAGAATGTCAATGGTAGGGGAATCCTCCTCTACCATGTCAAGGAAAATGAGAGGAAGGGACCTAGTTTCACCCCCATTTTGGTAAGTGACTAGTCCCAGGGTAATGGTGGAGACTAAAAAAATTAGAGGAAAGGGACAAATTTCATCCATGTCCATGGCATCGTTAAATGGAGGAAGGAGTGGATGATGAATCAATGTGCATGGGAGATGTAGAAGAAGGTTGTGCGAGGGTGTCAGTGGGTTGTTCCTTGAAACCCAGTATCCAAATTTTCATGAGGCTCATGGGATTGGTTAATGATAAGATCATGCATACCTTTCTCATAACATCCTAAACCAAATCCCTTCCATACAAGTGGTGGAGGTAGGTATAGGTGAAGGCATTTATTATAGAGGAAATCAAATCCATTGGTGTAAGGTTTGGTATGAGGTTGATTATCGATATGGATGAAGGGTGATCAATGCCACCATAGATGAGGTTGGTTTTGAGATGAGGTGGACCAAAGGAAATGATATCCCCAATTTTGATTGATACATAGGTGCTTTATCAGTCTACCAAGTCGATTGAGGGAGGGAAGAGAATTGAGAGCAAGAGTGAGGAGTCAATACTCCCCCAGAGATAGATGTTGCATCACATTGTCAAGGATTCATCATTAGGTAGTTTAGATGTAGGTACAAAAGAACTAGTGGATGCTTGGAGGATGAGTCTTGCTTTGGGATGAGAACGTCATTTTTTTCGATAAGTCATATGACATGCCTTGAAGGGAGGAAGGTTGGTGGGAGAGTATGGATCTTCCCCTCATGTTCATATTTGATGCAATGGTGGAGGGTGGATGGGATGCAATGCATGACACAAATCCATGGGCATCTAAGAAATAGATGTTGTATTGAAACTCCCCTTCAACAATGTAGAAAACTTCATGAGGATTTTTTCACCAACGTGGATGGGAGGATAAGCCGTGCCCCCAAAGTGAGGGGCTAAAAAGTTTGATCATTGAAGGCATGAAGAACTATGGGTGATTGAGAAATGATGGATTTGGGAAGTTTTAGTTGATCGAAAGGTATGAGATGAGATGATATTGATAGCATCGTTGTATACATGTGTCATTGAGAGTGATGATGAAGATGGTGTGATCATTGATGTGGACAATGATAAATAGGAAGTAAAGGTGGGAGGAGGGATAATGTCAATGTAAAGGCCTACATAGATGTGGTAAGCTTGATGAAAGAGACATTAAGGGGCCTGTGGATTTATATTATAGATGGTATGATTGGTGGGATGTGGATTGATAGTAGATGGGAGGGGAGGGTGATCTTCTTTGATGAGAAAATCATCTTATTTGATATAGTTATCGATGAGGGTGAGAAAGGGCCTACAATGTGTCAATCGTGGGTGTGTTCGGGACACTTAGAGATGGTAGGAACATATGGTGTTGGAATCAAACCACGTGGGTTTTGGCCCTCATGGATCGAAAGGGGTTTGATAGGGTAAGGGTGATTGGAAAGATTATTGGAGGATACACTTTGAAATATTTCAGTATAAGATCTAATGATGGTTTGTGAAGGTGAAGTGTTATGGACTTGGGGTGGATTTGGCTTGGGGGAAGATGATGAAGGTATAAGAGGAGCATTTATCTTATGATGTTTATAGGAGTTTTAGGTTTGAGGATTTTTCTTTAGTGACTTTGTGATTCATATTGAGGAGGGATGGATGATTTAGATGTGGATTTGGAAGAGGGAATAGATTATTTAGATGTGGATTTGGGGGGGATAGATGTTTTGGATTGAGGTTGGGTAGTGGTAGATGTTTTAGATGAAGGGCATGGTCCCAAAATAGAAGGTTGAGGCCCTAAGATAGATGTTTGGATGGTGGGTGACTTAGATTGATGGGGTTTTGAGGGAGGAAGTTCCAACTTCTTATGTGGATGGGTGAGTGACTTCTGAGTGGGGATGCCAAGGTTCTTAGATTTATGATGTGAGGTTTACCCTTGGTAGGGATGATGATAATTTCAAAAGGGGATCTTAAGGGATAAAACTAGGTGATGCAGATGTGTTTCATTGAAGATGTGGGGATAGAAGATGGGAGTGGTTTTTGGATAATACGTTTGATGAGATCGGAAGGATTTATAGATGGTTTTGAAGATGTTGGTATAGTAGTGGTAGTAGTTATAGAAGATGAGGATGAGAGTGAGATATCCTTTATGTTGTGTCAAGTGAGGATGTTTGCATAGTATATGTTTGAAGGGGTGGTGTGGATACGGGAGTAGATTTAGGTGTGGATGAAGGTGTAGGTTGGATTGTAGAAGGGATTATAGTTATGGGTGTAGAGGTATATGTGTATGTAGGGATATGTACAAATATG
The DNA here is from genome assembly GCA_018340775.1 of Taxus wallichiana var. yunnanensis. Taxonomy (NCBI): domain Eukaryota; kingdom Viridiplantae; phylum Streptophyta; class Pinopsida; order Cupressales; family Taxaceae; genus Taxus; species Taxus wallichiana. The sequence continues at coordinate 814,213,319 of CM031239.1, forward strand.
GAAAATGTGGATGTAGAAGATGTAGATGTGATGGGTCTAGATGTAGATTCAAGGATGTGGATGTGATAGATGTGGATGGGGTAGATGTAGATTTGATAGATGTGGGTGTGGTGTAGGTGTAGATGTTGATTTCAAAGGAATAGAAGGTGGGTAAGGTAGATGGAGGGATAATGGGAATGGATGATGATGTTGATTCTTGATTTAAGGTATTGATTGTGTGGGCATTGGGGCTTGGGATGTGGAAGGATTTGTTTGTTTATTCGGTGAAGTGGTTAGGGAATGGTTGTTTGAAGACATCTAAAGGTTGGTTGGGAGGGGTGTTAGGATTATCCAAGTGGAGATCCCCTTAGTTAATAAGGCATTGGATGAGGTCTTTGAATGTGTGACACTTTTCAATGTCATGACCATGGACCTAATGGTGTTTGTAATAGTGGTCCTCATGGTACCACATGGGTTTAGGATGTGTGTCATCAATAAGGTGGATATGAGGAAGTTGATGAGACAAGTGGCATGAGCTTATCAAAGATTGAACTATATGATTCCCTGAGGGGTATAGTTGGGAGTAGGTCAAGGAGCCCTTTGTGGGGGCTTGGTATGGGAGGTAGATGTGGTAGAATATTTAATGATGATGATATTGGAAAGCATTTTGGATTATCATTATGATTAGATGTCTTGGTGAATTTTTTTTGGTTTATTGGATCTAAGTTTGACGTGGCCTTGCTTAAGGGCATGAAGTTCTAGTTTACAAGCCATGGTGAATGCCTCTTCAAAGGTTTGAAAAGATTAGATCTGGAGGGTTGATGAGATGTGTTTGCAGCAAGGATCGGGAGAAGATCTCATGAGCTCATTTGAGGAAGGGAGAAAGATAACTAATTGATGAGACCCCACCACCTAGCGATGAAATATGTGATGGATTTGTCATCAAATTGTTTAATGGCATAAATGTTTGTGATGGTGATTTTATGCATGCAATATTAATGGAGAAATGTTCTAATAATAATTGCATGAGTTGGGTGAATGAAAAGAGGGAGGTTGTGGAATGCCATTGTACCATCTAATCTAGGTGGGACCGACCAATGACATGGGGAAAGTACAGAGCATGAGGTCTTGATCATGTGCAATGAGGTAACATGCATGCCTAAAGGCATGAAAGGTGTTGTTGGGGTCCTCCTTACTGTTGAATTTTAAAAATTTAGGAGTTCCTAGTGTGGAGGATAAGGTTTAATAGAACTGATGGATGGATGGGCTCATTACAAATTTTTCATAGGTAAATGAGATTTTGGGACCCAAGGTGGCGACTTTGAGGTTTTCCAACCTATTTAACAAAGCTTGCATAGGGTCATGGGATGGATGGGAAATGGATTGGTGAGGTTGTGAGTTATAGGAAATGGAAGGATCGGGTTGAGGATAGGTTAATAGTGTTGAGATAAGTAGGTGTCTATGGAGGTGGTTGATAAGGGGGAGATAGTTAAATGGTTGTGATTGAATAGGCTGGGAGATAGGATGTTTTTAGATATGGGGATATAATGAGATGGATGTGGTTGTGTTTGTTGAGAAGTGGGGATGTTAGATTGGTTTTGCATGGGATGAGTGGGAATGTAAGTATGAGGTGGTTGAGATACTTGGGTGGATTGATTAGGAAAGATATGGTGGATCAACCACCTTTCACACTTCAAGAGGTGGTTGATGAGTCTTGGGTGATTATGAAGGATGCAATTGAGAGGTGATGAACATTAGTGTGGATTTGGGATGTGGAGATAGGGACAAAATTTTGATCATGTTGCTCAGGTGGTGGAAGGGGGAGTTAGGATTCTTACAGATTTTGATTAGGGGAACTAATGAAAATAATGGATGAAGAAGTGATGGGAATGGAAGAAAAGGGGAGGTGTTGATGCGAGGAAAATTGGGTGGAATGGGAGCCACCAATTGAGTGGATTGATGAGTTTGGGGGATCGAGGGAAGATTTATGGGAGCCAAGTTCCCTGGCAAGCTCATTCATGGCTCTAGGGAAGAAAATGGTGAGTTAAGAGGTGAGGACTTGAGTGGATTCAGGGCAAGAGTGATAGACATATATGTTTTGGAGAGAGGGTTCATCGATGGGAAGGTTGGTGGATTTATGGAGAAGATAGTCATGAAGAGAAATAGGGTTAGTGTCTAATCAGAAGTCTTGGAACTCTAAGCATCTGCGAGGATAATGGGAGGCCCAAAGGTCTCCAAGGAAGTAAAATGGAGGTAGCTTTTCTAGAAGGGAATGAATGGTGATATAGAAAGGATTGGTTTCAACATGGGAATGAGTCTAGATGGAAAAGGGTTCACTAGAAGGAGTCACGTAATCGATGGGTTAGGGAACAAAAGAGGATGATCAGAGTGAACAAAAAAGGGTGGATGTTTGTTGGGTGATGTTGTTGAGGTGGGGATGTTAGACAAGGTAGTTTGTTCCATTTTTCTTATTTGAGATCTAGTAAGAATGGGCATGAAATAAACAAGAACCTATATAGATGTTTCTAAGACAAACAAGACAAACAACAATGTTTTAATTATCTTGTTTATTAGAAGATGTGAAAAATAACAAGAAAAAGGCTCAGAGGGAACCTAGGAAATGGTTGATCTAAGGTTGGTTTTAGGATGTTTTAGATGGCATCCTCGATATACCCAAAGGTACGTGAGGCACAAATCTATGATGACTACCGGTATGCATCTTGATATTGGGGCCTACCCCCACACTCACACACTCCAATAATAAGGGTGTTGCAGCGCTTAGCCAATATACGATAGTCAAAAAAATTATAACGTGGCTAGAACACCATGGTGGATTTCCTATTAGGTGATGAAATCCCAATAGTTCCACCTAGTAGAAGATGTTTCATATGTGTAAGTTTGATGTGTGAGTTCGGATGTGTGTGGAGAAGTGAATGCAACAGATTACCCCTACTTAGATTAGATGAGCAAGCAAGAATAAAGGTGTTCTTTTTAGGCCCAAAAATGAAATGTGAAGTTCATGAGTGCACACACAAAAATATGCAAAAAGGAGAAAATAGGAAACAAAAGGAAGAATACATGGATAACGTTATTTTCCTTATTTATTTTTATTTTATTTTAAGAAGTGTGTTGTCAATCCAAGCAAGAAAAACCACCACGCACGAGCAAGTGAATCTCCTACCTGCGAGGTTAGTGGAAAGAAAGAAATGGTGGAATATGAAATGAAATGAAGAAAATAAAAGACTCACCAAAGAGAAAGGGTGGGTCCCATCGGGTGTGCCAAAATGTTAACGATAATTCATGCTTCTATTACATGTTAATGCAAAGTGGATATAAGAAATCAAGAAACTCGAAATTATGAGAGGGTTTAAAGCTACCTCCCAATGTAGATGTGATAGAAATGATGAAGGTATGGGCACAAGAGAAATCTCTATTATGAGCTTGATTACCGCACAACATAGATAAACTAACACACAAAAATATTAGTAAAATAGGATGGTGGGTTACCTGACAAGGTCAATCCCGAAAGCGACAACTTCCTAGGATGGATGTCAACCCACGTTTGATAATAAATATTGATAAATGATAACCGATGGAAGGATGCAAATAATGACCTAAAACAGAGATATGATGTAAGCTAAAAATTCTAAAATGAAGATCTAGTAATGTAAAAGGTTGATAAGTTAACCAAACTTAGCGGGTCGATGACAACCCGAGCCTAATCGGTACATTGATGGTGACCGGTGCGCAGAGCTGATTGAAAGATAAGAAGAAAGAGGTGGAGCCTACTTTGGAATGTTGGATGTGATGTCGAGATAGTGATGAAAAAATCTAATACAAATGTAAGTAGATCTTATGTGGGAGCTGGTAGGGTCAATAGGCATGGCTAGGTCGATGAAAGTGATTGGGGCGAGGAAAACACATCGGTGTTGATAAACATGTGGGTGAATGAAATAGAGTGCTCTGGATAAGGGGGAAGATATGGAACAGTAAATGGTGGTGCAGATAGAGATCAATGTTAGCACAGGTGGGTCGATGGTGACCAGGATGGGTCGATGGTGACCGGATCAAGATTTAGGATTTAACAAGCTAGATGGATGGGAAAAGGGGCATGCAGAGGATCAGAAGATGTTGAAAAATAGATAGAGTTCTAGGGTGAGTTTTAAACTTGAAAAATAAAGATGGTGAAGCAAATAAATATCTCTAAACAAACAAAAAACTTCAAAGCTCCATTGATAACATGTAAAAAGTGTCAAGGAAACTCCAAGTTGGTGGTTAGTGATCATGAGGAGGAGAGAGCGCATATCAAAATTGCAAGGAAGCTTGAAATCCATAATTTTTCAACCATTTGAGAGGAGGGGAGGAGTTTTATTAATAAGGGTCGACAAAACCTACATGAGTCACCGATGACCTGGAGCAAGGACTACAAATTAGGTCGATTTGATTTTAAATATTGAGGTGTTAAAACAATTAAAATGGTGTTAACGGATATTTTATGGTTGTATGGTTATGTGGGGAGAAATTAGGGGATTTAAAAGAGGTAATGAATAAAGGGTAGGTGAGGAATTTAAGGGTATTAAATGGGGGATGTGTAATATAATAATATCAATAATATCAATGTTATAATGGGAGTGATTAAAAGTGATAGACGGTAAAGGATTAGGGATGGAAAAAATGAGAATTAAAAGGGGTGACGAGGTTGAAGCGGAAATAAGCGTTTAAGAGGGAAAATAGAAATTGGAATAAGAAGGACAACAAAAATGTGTGAGGTGATGATAAAAGAGGAGCGAAATGCGGGATGGGGATAATGTACCGAAAAGCGGTGTCTATATAAATGTTTCTATTAACAATCGAGCTATATAAATTAATTGAAATAAGAAAAAAATGAGAAAAATCAAATGGAACTATTATAGGTGAAATGTTAAATGAAATAAATAAAATAGTCTAAATAAAAGGATAATGTAAGTTTATGTGTTAAGTTCTCTTCAAATATTTAAGTTCAAATAATGAAATATGTGTTTCTCCATTTTCTTTACGTTTTGAATGTGACAAAACAGATAAGGGTGTGGGCCAAGGAGGAATACCTGTAGTGACAGTCGTTTTGAAGGTTGTTGTGTGTGTTCTAACTTCTTGATCTAATGTTGACTATGAGAGCTTCCTTTTGGCTAGGAGGAACTACCTGGAATAGAAAACAAGACCACAAAAGAGAGTAAAAATATATGATAGTGGACTGCCTAGCATGTGCTAGATCCAAGAAGTACGATACTTCCTAGATGGTTGTCAATCCACTATTTAATACAACTTAATGTGAGAAATAATGTAAGTAAACAAATTCCTATTGTAGTTGATATGATTTAGGTATCTCATTCAAATACAATAAGCAAATCTAATATAACATGCTAGGTTATAATCGGATCTAGAGGTGGGGTAGTTGGTCAAGGTTATGGTACTGGTTAAGGTCAGATTCTAGGTCACTTAGGTTACTTGGGTGAAGATTCTTAGGTTTTTTTATTGATAGGATGGCCAAATATAGAGATCAATATCGGTCAGATATAACCGATGATGGTTTAGAAAGGAACCAACGACGGTCATGGGTAACCGACATTGGTACATTCGGGATGATAGAAACTCAATAAGATATTATTGTGGAAATTGATCTAAGGTTAGAAAGAGATGAAAAGGGGGATGGTGGGTCTTGTGAGGATCTTAGAAATACTCATAGATGTATAAAGGTTGTGTATAGATGATCTAATGGTATGGTGGTAAAGGGTTGAGTCTGCAAGAAACCGAATGGTGGGAGAATGGAGATGCTTAATAGAAATGATAAAATAGATGACAAAAACCTTTAAAATAGAATAAGGATGGAATAACACAGTGATAAACACACTTATTGATGTTGCAGTCCAATGGCTAGGTGGTGGTGATGACTGATTGGTGGGATGGATTTTGGTGCCTCGGCGGTGCTTCCGGAATGCTACCAAGAGAGCGATACCTCCGGATTTGTCTTGATGTTGGCCATGGCTTCTTGGATGTGTAAAAGAGCTCGGTTCTTACTTACATGCAGGTCTCTTTTGCTATCCAAAACTAGAGAATGTATCTAACCTCCAATTAAGGTTTCTATAATGGTTATATGGTAACCGACTTAAGGTTTAGGGTTACAGGCATCGGTTTTGGGTTGACTAGCATCGGTTAAGGCGGGATATCCTAGGTTGCCTAAAATAACAGATCTTGGCTATTCTCTCCCATATTTTGCCTATTTTTGCAGTCTAAATTGAACGTTGCGCTTAGATACGTGGGAATATGGTTAGAGGAAGAATAGGCATGTGATTTTAAGGTTGTACTAAGTCTTTGTTCATTAAGGTAAGAAGGGCTAAGTCTTAGTTAGTTATATAATCCTGCTATGAATAGGTCTCAGTAGTGAGGTGTCTAGGTGAGGTGGTGGGGTGAGGTGGAAATTAGTTTTAATTGAGGTAATTAAATAATGAATGAAGTGAGGATGAGTATTAATTTAATTGTAAATAATTAAATTAATATTAATGTGGGGTATAAGGGTCATGGTTAGGTTAATGTTTTTAAGTTGGTTATTTGAAAGGGGAATAAGGGAAGTGTGACCCAATTTTGGTGTCTACATGTTGCCCCTTTTTTTTGCGTAGCTTATATTGTGTTTATCGGCCGACAAAAATAGGAAGTGATTGCCCCATGTGTGGGTGAAGGTGATCCCCCTCAAACCGGGCACTGATGAGGTGTAAGACGGAATCGGTGAGTGGTTTGATAAAGGTGTAGGTGGGGAAGATAGGTGGGGAAAGGTTTGAGTATTGAGGGAAAAGGTGACGGTCAACTCGGGTAATGGGTAGTAGGTTGTGGTCAAAATTGGGTCATGGGTAATGGCAATCAAATACATGCACACATATAGATTGCAACACGATACCAGGTTGAAGAGCTTACAAACTCTACATCATCCAAGGTCGATAGGTTTATCCAAAAAAGGGTGAAGTGATTCAGGTATCCAAGGTATAGGATATGGTCAAGAAACACAACATAGGTCAGGTGTAGGAACATTTAGGTATGCTCCAATGTACACCAAAGGTTTGGTCGGGATAAACGACATGTGAAATAGGCAAGGTATGGTTGTTAGGCTAAAACAACATTAGTAACAACATCGCAAGGTATAGCGAGTACATAAGGTCAATGGTCACACCAAATAGGTCAATTTTAGGAAAATAGGTCATGGCACGGGTAAGGCCAAGGTACAGGTAAAATAACATCTCCTAAGATGCAGCAAAGGAAATGTAGGGGTAGGTTGGTATTGTAGGTATGTTTCAATGGGTAGCCGGAATGATAAAAAGTGGGTGAGCATGAGTGGCGATAGGTGAAAAGGGAGTGAGGTAAGGGCAACTAGTTGGAAGTGTGACTAATGACGATTACATGTTGACCAACGACGGTTTCCTAGGGCACCAATATGAGCGACGTCACTCGGACTGATTGGGATTAAAAAGAAAAATTCCACTTTTTGTGGAATCATTTTTCATTTGCCAATATTATAAAATGACAGAGGAGAGGTGAAAAATTAGAAAGTGATGGAATGAGATGGAGAGTTGACTTGGTGAGCCTCGAAGTGGGTGATCAGTATTTGATTCGAGCGGCAGTCCACGAGATCGGTGTGATCGATTTGTTTGGGTGGAGGTGAGGAGGGCATTCGGTGATGGCAGAGGTAGGAGAGGGATCGGGTGGACTACCGGTGCAAGAGTCGATGTGCCACCATGCGATGGCGGAGTCGTGATGAGGTAGGATTTGATCCCCTTCTACGTGTGGTAGGTAAATTTGTTTGTAGAAATTGGGTTAGGGTAAAATGGGTTTTGGGGGGAAAATTAAATTTAAATTGGGGAAGAAAATGGATGAAATAGGAATGGGGGAAGGTTGATGTAGGGTAAGAAGGAGTGGGGTTGGGGTGAGGGAGATTTGAGGAGGGAAGGGTAGGTAGGGAGGGTAGAATATGGGATTTTTTAGAGAAAACGGGTAGGGTTTCATGGATTTTTGCACACGATAGTAGTAGGACCGACGTTGTTAAGTTAAGGGTTGGTGGCGTCGGTGAGAGTTACCCAAAATGGTCACAAATGAGGTGACCAATGCTGATTTTTAGAAACGATACAGTTAATAGGAAATGATACCATTCAACATTATGAAAAAATAGGCCAGGAGATGAGATAGGGTGGGTGAGGGAGATAATCCATGAGATAGGAAGATGGTGTTGATGGAGAATAGTGTGGGTAAGAGGTATAAATAGGAATGAGTTTAGGGGTGTGATATTAAGATGGGGAAAGGTAGTCATCGGGGTTGGGGTGGGGAGATAGGTCACGAGTAGGGAGGTCAGGGGAATAGTTAGGGGTTCAAGGGTGAAGTGGAGTATGGTCAAGGTCTAATGATGTTATGATTTGTTGGATGCAAGCAAGGGATTAGTTGTGGACGCAAGATAGGATACCGCCCTTGTTATTAGCAAGTGAGTATGAGGAATGTGACATGCAGCTAAGGAGTGGCACCATGTGGGAGAGGTAGGCTTGATTGGGGTCGAGATGTTGACCGCATGTAGTCTTGAGATCTGGTTTGATGGTCACCCTCATTGAAAGATGGGATTCGGTGACCAACACATTTTGTTTGCTGACATGTATTATGACCGTCACCTTGGAGGATGTTTATAGGATCCTGTGGCATCTGAGGAGTTGATGTTGACAGTGTTCAGTGAGGGGCTAGCGGAGTTGAGGTTCCATAGTGCCAACATGAGTTATGGAGATATGTACTAGGCCCATCCAGAGGAGATGAGGTTAGTGGTGTTGATGATGATGAGGAGTCGATACATTATGTTTTTTGCGTTGCCGATGTGTGGGCGGGAGATTCCCATGGGCATTGATGGGGGTTCTTCATGACATGATGGAGGACATGACCCGAGTTTGCATGGGCACTAGCATTCTTGGTGCAACTATACAAAGAGTTATGGGCCTATGGGAGGCTACGGAGGTTCATCTTGTGTCGTATGTTCCTCCTACATTGTTCGGCATATAAACACATCATGTGTGTGCATCCAGTGGGCATGCCTCAACCTGATGCATTTGAGGTGGGCTTGGTTCGGGTGGGCTATAGGTAATGGGTACCTATTGTTGGAGAGTGTCGAGTCAAGGCTACACACGATGTAGCATATTACAGGCGTGCATTAGAGGGGTTTTCTGGTGTGGACATCATTTAGAGGCCGTATGTGGGCTTCCCATCATATAGGAAGATGGTCGGAGCTACAAGAGCTACATTTTCTCCGATGGATAGAGGGGCATCATGTATAAGAACACAAGAAGATGATACCTATTGACGAGGTTAGGAACGGCAGATTTGGGTTTCATGCAGAATGTACCTCCACCATTTCCACAATACATGAGGGATGATGTGGAGAGGCCTATGCCTCTACCATAGCCAACGAGTGCCTACAGAGGAAGAAGGAGCGGTGGTAGATCGGTGGATTGATGATGTTGGGGTTATAAATAGGTACAGAAAGTGGTGGGTAGCATAGCTACGGGAAGTACCACCGAGGCTAGGGTAGCCTAACTTAACCACTATCACATTTCGAGTGATGCCCTACAAGGTAGGTGAATACTCTTGTGACACGGTTGGGGATAGTGTAAGGACAGCTTACAGGGTCAGAGGCATAGGTGGCCACACTACAGCACGGTAGAGCCCTACAGCCCAAGTAGTATAGGGACAGTACCCGCACGGGGGGGGATGGAGATGGGGTACAGGTGGCCACCCTACATGCGTTGGTAGTAAGTTTACAAGGCCATTTGCCACTGGCCACTACACATGTGTAGATGTGGCCCTTCGAGCCTAAGTACAAGCACAGCTCCTACATAAGCTCGAGATGGTCCCATTTTATAGGCATGGGTGGGACAAGGTCCATGGTATGCATGCGAGGTCGAGGCGTAGATGGCACCACCATAGATAGTACCCATGGCCAGGTTCAGGGATGCCCTAGGCAAGGCGAGATATTATCAGGATCACCTGATGGCCATAGGGATAGATGTCCCTACCTATGCAGAGTATAGAGCACAATAGGCCTCAAGTGAGAGGACCAGGTCTCGCACTCACAGTGTGGAGAGTAAATGGGGCCGGTGATCCCTAAGACAAGGTTAGGTTGAGGTCACTAGTTCACAGAGGCTAGCTCCAGGTGAGGTACCAACATAAGTCAGGTCGAGGCCCATGGAGGGTGGTGAGATGTTAGTGGGATGTCACACGAGATCAAGAGGAGGAGGAGATAGGTGAGATAGACATGGAGGATATCTGCTGGGGGATGCCTTATAATTACCCGTAATTCCATTTTTGTGTATTTTTGTTATATACCGGCTTGCGTGCCAAAGAGAGTGAGGTTTTATACAAGAGTTTTGATATTTTTGATCATATACCGGCCTATGTGCCAAAGATGGTAAGGATGTATCTGAGTGATTTGAGATATTTGTATTTATTTGTATTTGTATACATATGTATGTATACAGAGAAATTTTTATTTATATAGATGATGATATTTATATTAGGGATGGTGTACTTGTTTTAATTTCCATTATTATTTGTGTATGTGATGGAAACTAGGTGAATTAAGCATGATTGAGTCAAGGTCTTGTAGGCATGGTTGAGTCTAGGTCATTTTAGGTGTCGATGATCTGGGTTTAGGTTAGTTAGGCATGATGGAGTTAGGTCATAGGCATGATGGATTCAAGTCATAGGCATGATGGAGTCAGGTCATAGGCATGATGGAGTCAGGTTATAGGCATGATGGAGTTAGGTTATAATTTTGATTTTAATGTCCAAGTCATTGGTAACATGGGAAATAAATGATGATGTATATGCATGTTATGGTTTAAGTTTCCAAATATTTGCTATAGTGGAAATGTGAAAATGATAAATGAATGATGTGATGATGTGGTAAAAATGTTTATCAATTATTGCTTGTTTGGTTTAATTTCCAATTGTTGATATAAAGTGGAAACAAACTAAGGTAGGATGTGAATAGGAAAATGAAGGGGAAATAGGTTAGGGTGAAGAGTGGCCGAGCTAACCTTCAAGGGCCCCATGCCCTCAAAGTGCTACCTACATAGCCCCAGCGAAAAGGGGCCTCAAGCTGATGTAGTTCTCCCATAAGCTAGGGAAGAATATGAGGAATGGGTTAGTAAATTTTAGGCATGATTGAGTTAGGTCGTAGGCATGGTTGAATTTAGGTTATAGGCATGGTTGAGTCTAGGTCATAGGCATGGTTAAGTCTAGGTCATAGGCATGGTTGAGTCGTTTAAAATTTAGGTGTCGAGGATCTGGTCCTATATAGGATAATCAATAAGCAATGAGGAAGGTGAATGGTAAGAGGTGGTAAAAGAGCCGCTTAATTGATAAGAACCCTAATGATTCTACCATACCCTAGATGGGATTATGAACTTAAGACCCTAAAGGCATTGCATAATGGACTATTCTAATGGTGAAGAAAGTCACATGATCACGGAATGTTGCCATTGCGGCAAGTCCCTTGAGAAGAGAGAAAATTAGGGTGAAACGACAAAGAGGTGAAAGTGGATGGTTAAGCGTAACCTAGTGTACGACTGCATGTCTACTTGGCAAGAGACCTAAGATCAAAAATAGGCAAGTCCATGATGAAAAAGTTAATTTTTTTCTTTTTTCTTTTACTTTTGTTTTTTTTTTATAGACTGATCGATGCGGGAAGTCTATGTGGGATGAGTAGATTTTCTCCTTGAGGTCTTCATGAAGTTGATCGATGTGGGAAGCTTTTGAACATTTTATTGTATTTTTGCAATGAATTTATATAGTTGTCCTTCAAGGGAGCAATCTATTTATAGCAGCTAGATAGAGAGAAGAGATGTCCCTTTTTGAGGGAGTCATCTTTTGTTGGAAGTTTGACTCAAGGAGTTGAATCCCATTTTGTTTTTGTTTTTTTGTTTTTTTTTATGTTTTAAGTCATGGACAAGACTATAGAGGAAGATTAGGTTCTTATTTAGAAGACAAGCCCATAGCACACATAGGTTAACTATGAAAGAGGTATTTTTGAGTGTTGAATGACCATGGGATTCCATATTTTTAAAATACAAAAGGTATCCATGAGAATCATGCTATGAGTAAAGTTGTGGTACTCGTATTGAAGATAAGACTAAAGGCGATGGTAATCACATGATTCTTGTTTAGTCGTTGATCCTCAAAAACGGGTAATATGGAAGGTGAACAATGCTCAAGGGATGCGTGGTCAATTGACAGAAAGTGATATATGACTTAATGTCAACAATAAAATGGTTGAAGATGCAAGGTGTTGAGAGGCTCGGGTTAGGGTTTACCTTACAGTGAAGACAGGAGATAAGCACCTGATCCATAGGCATGGGTAACGATATAGGGTCCAAGCCAATTAGCAGATAAATTTGCCTCGTTTACTTTTCTCTTCTTTGGTTACATGTTGATTTTCCTTCAAGACGAGGTCACCAACCTGAAATTTTTGCTCGTGGACACATTTATCGTAGGCACGTTTGATACACTTTTGGTAGATTTGGATATGGTCAAGAGCATTGAGACGACGTTCATCTAATAACTTAAGTTGTGCCAAACGATCCTAGCGAAAGTCATCGTCATTGAGCATGTCTTGTAGTGAGATGCATAGAGATGGAATTTGGACTTCAAGAGGCAAGACAACCTTAGTACCGTAGACCAGAGAAAAAGGTGTGGCAATAGTCGAAGTGTAAATACTAGTGCGATAAGCCCACAAGGCGAAAGGAATGTGTGAATGTTAATCCTTGCCAGTATCGTCAACTACTTTCATAAGAATTTTGTTTAAGGTTTTATTGGTCGATTCTGCTTGGCCATTGGTTTTGCAGTAATAAGGTGAAGAGAAATTGATTTGGATGCCAAAAGCATCGCACAACTTACGTAGGGTTTTGTTTTTGAATTTCTTTTTGTTATCAGTGATGAGACGATGAGGAACACCAAAGAGACAAATGATGTGATGGTTGATGAATTCACATATTTTCTTGGATTTTGTATAAATGAGGGGATGGCTTCTACCCATTTAGTGTAATATTTAGTAGCGGTTATAATCAATTGATGGTGTTGTGAAGAATGGGGATTAATCTCGCCAACAAGATCCAAGCCCCATTGAGAGAAAGGCCAAAGGTCTCATGCGACACTGTAAGGCATGATTAGGTGTGTGATGAAGATTAGCATGTTGCTGGCATTTTACACAACATTTGACATAGTCACAACAATCATGGTTTATGGTTGGCTAATAATAGCCAAGGAAAATAATGCATTTTGTGACAACTAAACCACTAAAGTGACCTCCACAAATTCCATCATGAACTTCCTTGATAGTTTAGGGAAATTCAAAACTTGTAAGGCATCATAAGAGAATACCGTCGAATCCACGCTTATAAAGGAGACCACCCATGATGACATAATGAGAGACACTTTTAAGAAAGGCATGTTTTCCATTATGAGTGAGATCAATGGGTAGAATGGAAAGGGAAAGATAGTCTGAAAATGCTTATACCAAAGGTCACGTGGGTCAGGTGCAATGGTTCTGACGGAGTAGACCTCACAAGGTAAGTAAGAGGGTGACTACAACCTTTGTATTGTGAAAAATATTTTAGATTTGGTAAGCAAAGCGGGTATCTAAGAAGCCAAGCAGGCCATGGTATCCACAAACTTATTGGTAGAACGTGGGGTGGTTTGAAGTTCGTAACAATCAAAGATGGTCAAAAGTATGTCTACGATATGTTTATACTTTTGAAGTATCTCATTACTGACCTGTGGTATATACCATTGAATTTGTTTACGACCAGCTGGGAATCACCAAAGATATTGATTGACTTAACATCTAAGGCATAAGCATCCTGGAGACCCAATATGAGTGCTTCGTATTCAACGATATTGTTTATACAATCAAAATCTAGTTTGAAAGACAAAGGCATAGGTTCACCATCAAGAGGAATGAGGATAACACCAGCCCCACCTCCATGCTGACACTTGGAGCCATCAAAGAAGAGTTTCATTTGGTAAGCGGGTTCATCTAAGGAGAGGGTAGTTATGGATTCATCTGGGAAATCGAAGTTAGAGGGTTGATTCCCGAAAAGGGGTGCATCTACGAGTTGGTCAGCGATAGCTTGGCCCTTGATGGACTTTTGATGAATGAATTTGAGGTCGAGCTAGAAATAAGCATAAGCCAACATGCAACACGTTGATGTTGATAGGGTTTGGCATACATATAGTGTAGGGGTTAGTATTGGTAACAACAAAGGTTTTGTGGTTGAGTAGGTAATGGCGGAGTTTGGTGGCAATGAAAAATAAGGCTAAGCAGAGTTTTTCAGCATGGGTGTATCTAGTTTCATAGTCCAAAAGGGTATAACTTATGTAATAAACCACTTGTTCTCTGGGTTGCTCATCACAATGGGCAAGCATGACACCTAAAGAATGGTTAGTGGCGGAAATATATAGGTAAAAGGGTTGGTCATCCTTAGGAGGAATGAGCACTGGTGGTTGAAGAAGGTATTGTTTTAAGGCTTTAAAGGCTTTATGGAATTCATCATCCCATTTGAATGAAATGTCCTTGAGAAAATGATGAAATGGTTTACAACGGTCGGAAAGTTGTGAGATAAAATGGTGAATGGATTACAACTTACCTTGCAAGCTTTGAAGTTGATAGAGATTAGTAGGTGGAGGAATTTCTAGAATAGCCTTTACTTTAGCAATATCGACTTCTATGCCACGCAAAGAAATGATGAAACCAAGGATTTTTCATGAAAGTACCGCAAAGACAGACTTCTTTGGTTAAAGACAAACACAATACTTGATGAGGTGGTCAAAGATGACCTTAAGGATGGTCAGGTGTTCGGTTTGATGTTTGGATTTGGCAAGAAGATCATCTATATAATCTTCTAATATGTGATGCATGATGTCATGGAATATGTAAGTCATGGCTCGCTGATATGTAGCACTAAAATTTTTAAGGCCAAAAGGCATGACTCGGTAGCGAAAGGTCCCCAAGGTGATGAAGGGAGTTTTGTGTTGATCTTAAGGGCAACTAATATTTGATTATAACCGAGAAACCATCCATGAGTGATAGCATTTCATGGCGGTGGTGAGATCAACTAGGTTGTCAATACCTAGTAGAGGAAATTCATCTTTGGGACAAGCTAGGTTGAGGTCATGGAAGTCCGTGCAAATGCGAGTCCCCCGTTGCCTTTGTGACAGATTGATGTTAGAAATCCATTGGGAATAATCAATGGGTAAGATGAAAGAAACTGAGAGAAGGCGTTGAATTTCTTCTTTGACCAAAAGAGCAATGTGAGGATGCATTTTCCGTAGATTTTGTTTGATGGGTTTGGCATTAGGAATGGTTACGATATTGTGGACCATGATTTTAGGGTCAATATCGGGCATATTGGCATAGGACTAAGCAAAAGTGTTGCTATGGTCCGAAGGAAAGAGGAAAAAGCTTCCTGTTCAACAACATCTAAAGATTGGCCTATCTTTAGAATGTGCAGGTCGTCCTAAGTGTTAACATAGATTTCAATGGTCGATTCGTTCAACATAGTTTACGTCTCAAAAGGTAATGATCGGTGAATATAAGAATCTTCTACACTAAAGTAGGTGAGGATGGATTCATCATCCTAACATTGAACGATCTTAATAGAATGTGTTTCGTCATCAATCATGTCAGGATATAGGAATGGGAGAGAAGAGGGAGCCTCGCCATCACGTTGATAGGTCATAGGTCCCAGGGAAATTGTGTTTATGAAAAAAAAAGTTAGGAGGAATAGATTCGGGATCTATGGACTCTATGGGTGAAGATGGTGATGTGGGTGAATGAGGTGGAGAAGGTTTGTCTTCCTCAATGAGGTCAATGTGGGCATTCTTGGGAGGTGGTGTGGCGAAGCCAATGCCACTATGGTCATTGTGTTTACAGGAGGTACAAGAAATGATAGTATGACAACCTTGTTCATAAAAACTGAAGCCAAAGCATTTCCATGTGCAACGGTGGAGGAAAGTGTGGGCGAAGCGGCGGTTAGTAAGGGATTGTAGGTCAGATGAAAACGATCATGTTTGGGATGGAGGTTCAGGTGAATAAGTGGCAATATCAAGTCCCCCATACATTAGATTAGTGCGAAGGTGGGGAGGACCATAAGGAAAAACCTCGCCTACGCGGTATTCATAACTAGGGTGTTGGCATAGGTTCCCATACTCTTGCGAGTGAGGAATGTGTCGATATTGTATAAGTGGTACTCCCCTAGAGTGAGGTGTTGAAAAACACCTTCTAAGGGATCAATAGTCGATATGTGGATAGCGGGGATAAATGAATTACTAGATGATTGGGAAGCATATGAGACAGGTTGAGAGGTTGTGGCGCGGTAGGAATAGCAGGGTTAGATGTGGGAGAGGCGGTGGCAGTATTGGTGGATGGGCTTGTGGGTGAAGATGAAGTGGGGGTAGTGGCAGATGTCATGACTGGTACAAGCACATCGTTGGGCCGGTACATCATGTTACAGGTCTTGAATAGTGATGGGTCGGTGGGGATGGAGTAGTTATGTCCCTCATGATCAAATTTTACATAGCGGTGTAAAGTTGAAGGGACACAACCCATGATGCAAATCTAGGGTTTTCCGAGCAATAGGTTATACTTGAATTACCCTCAATGGTTTGTAAAACCTCGATAAGGACTTTTCTATGGGATTCAGAAGTCTTGGATGAGATAATACAAAGACATCTTTAGAGGAGACTGATGTAATTGTTTTATCATTGCGCGATGGGTGACCTCGTCAGAGATAGGGTATGTAGGTCCATGGATGGTGATTTTGGGAGTGGGTGTAGATGGTATATTGGGTACAGGGTTGGTTGATGGGCTAGTTGCTTTTTCTTTGCCTTTTTCTTTTTGAGCGTGGGTAGCAACATGAACCATGTTAATCTAAGGGGAGGTGGATGGAGAGGGTGTGTCATGAAAGGTATAACAAAGATGAGGGCAAAATCCTAGTGGTGGATAAGAGCCTTCAAATGAGTAAGTGCAATCGACATTTGGGTGGTGGTTTGGCCAACTCTCTAATATGGACCATGTTGATCTCGAATTTTAGAGGTGGGAAAGATGGTTGTGGGGGTGGAAATATTGATCATTTAATGGATGAAGTACGATGATGTATGGTGACAGGTGAAGGTGGAGTATGGTCCTCATCAAGAAGGTCGTCATCATCGAAATTTTTTTCAGGAGGAGTTAAAGAAGAACAATCTACAGAGCCTTACAATTTTCAACATCATGTCCTGGCACATGATGATAGACACAAATCTTGGTTTCATCAAACCCTTTTTGTTTGGGTTTGAGAGGATCGTAAGGTCGAAGTAGTGGTAATGTGATGACGGAAGTCTATAATAGATTGGTTAAAATTTTGTGTAGGACCCCGCTAACGGATCGCAATGGGAGGTGAGTGTGGTTTGGGTACAGTGTGGCTGATTGGGAAAGAAGAGGCTTTATAGGAGGGGGAATGGGTTGGTCTACTAGTTTGGTATGTGGAGTGGTCTTAGGTCTTGCTAGCATCTGTTTGGGTAAAGGTGGGGTAGAAGAGTTGGCGATGGAAGGTTTGGTTGGTTTGACTACCTTATTGGAGGGTAGCGGATCCTTAGCTTTGAGTTGCACCTTCTTGGGTAAAGGTGACATGGGAGTATGGGATGTAGAAGGAAAAATAAATGGTGGAAGAGGATGGGTTAGCCATGGTGGCAAATCGAGAGTTGTGGTGCAAGTGATTGGTAGAAGTAGGGTAGGCGGCATTGGTTGAAGTCGTATATGCAAGGTTGGGGTTATAAATCGGGTGGAAGTATAGGTGGCAAGAAGTGCACGGGTGAGGGTGAGGATTTTATTTTTGGTGAATGTGGTGTAACAAAGGTTTGTGATGCAAAGAACGAGTTGATTAGATTTTGATTGGCCTTGGGTATTATATTTTTGGTCAAGGTTGATGGACAAGAGCCCTAAGATGAACGGAAGGGGGAAGGTGACACAGTATGGTAGGCGAGACCGGTGTACATAGCCTAGAAGCTTGGGTTTTCTTTTTGGTAGGAGGATAGTCTTGTTGCAGGACTTCAAAGATGTGGTAAAGTCTAATCGATAGGTGGGTGAGTAAGGCTTGATGTCGGCATAACACCCAAAGTAGTGATGGGTCTCGATACGGGTGGGGGATAAGTGTGGGTAGGTTTTTAGGTTTGGGAATAGTTGTAGTGATGGGTAGAATTTTGGATGGAAGTAGGGATGATGAAGAGGAATTCATTTCAATCGGCATGGTCAGTGTAGTTTTGGTTTCGAAAATACCTTTGGGTAGATCATGGAAGTATCTTCAAGCAACATTTGCATTTGGGTTGAAATGGGGAGCCGAAGATGTCCCCAGAGCATGGAATGATCAATGTAATCCAAACAATCGACCAACCGTGAAAATGAGACTACTAAAGAAGAGGATGGAATGGGTTGGGTGGAAATCCCTATAAAATATGTCTGTGAGATAGGGAATTGGCTGGCCTCGGATTCTGTAGGTAAGAGAGTCAAGATCATGTCAATAAGGTCCTGGGATGCTAGGGAGAACTATCCCCAACATTCAGTGACATGTATGAAGAATCTCCCATGGGTAGGAGAGATAATGGGTCGGGTGAGGTAGACTTCTCTCTCGGTGGAGGAGAAGGTGGTGATGATTCTCTTATGGATGGGAGAATAACAAGTGTTGACAGTTCATAAGGTTGGGAAGAAGACGATGACACGACATCGGTAGAAAGTGTGGGTTCCTCCGTGAAAGTCAGGGGAGAAGAGGGGGACTCCTCTGTGGGTGGAGGAGTAGAAGAGGTATGCTCCTCTGATGGGTGGAGGAGCTTGTGCTAATATTTCCTCAATAGATGAATGAAGCAGGTTTTGAGGAACAGTTGGCATGATATCAAAAACTACATGAACCTCACAAGCATTGTTGTCATTAGATGAAGGTTTGTTATTTTGATTAGATGATGGTTAATGGTTAGGGAATGGATTTTTGAAGATGTGCAAATTTTGATTTGCTGGCACGTTGGGTTGTCTACAACAAGGTATCCATTGTCTATCATCTCTTGAATAATGTTTTTAAAAATTATGCAGTTACCATCGCTATGTCCTTTAACATGATGATAATTACGAGTCGTGTTCTTTATACCATACGGGCATAGGGCGAGTGGGATCGAAACTGTATAGGTTTTAGGGAGGAAGTGTAATGGCTCTCGACTTTAAGAAGTTTTTCCAAGATTGAAGAATAGGGATCTCTCGATCGAAGTGTACTTCCATTGCTCCCGCTGAAGTTGAAAGGCCTGGACAAGAGAAAGATTGGAAGAAGGTTGGGCCTGATTAGAAGGATGAGGTGGACCCACCTTGAGGACTACCACATTGGCAGATCTTTTGGGATTTGAATATTTATTTTGAGGTTTTGAAGATGAAGAAGAGTCGTTTGATTTGAATGGGGTGTTCTTGTTTTGTAATTGGATCTTCTTTTCTTCAATGGCGCGAATTTCCAGTTTTCGGGCCATTGTGAAAGCTTCATCAAAGGTTTGGAAGGTTTATACTTATAGATTTGGTGAGATGTATCCGCACAAGCTCGGTCAACAATTCAATAAGTTGAGTTTGAGGTAGTTGGAACGTCAATTGGTTAATAAGACTCCACCAGCGGGCAACAAAATTTGTGATAGATTTGTCTTCGTATTGCCAGTTGAATAGAGATCGGTCATGGTGACTTTCTTGGTAACATTGATTGAAAAATTATCTAGGAAAGCTTGGGCTACTTGATTAAAGGAATAGATATAATGTCGAGGTAGTCCATTGTACCAATCCAATGTTGGTCTTGTCAAGGACATTGGGAAAGTTCGTAGGAGCAAAGTGTCATCATGGGTGATTAGGTAACACCCATGTTTGAACAACCGCAAGTGTTGTTGTGGGTCTTCTTTACTATTGAAGTGATTGAATTTAGGCATTTCCCAATGCACTGGGTAAGGAAAAATGGGAATAGATGGATGGATAATCTTGTTACATATTTCATCATATGTTAAAGAATTATGGGAGCCAAAAACAAATGCTTCTAAGGTCTACATCTTCTCCATCATCATTTTAATGAGGTCATTAGTAGGTTGGGATAAATGGGTGCCCCCTATAGAAAAAGGGGTTGATGTTGAATGTATGAAGTGGGTGGTATGTTGGTGTATGGTGGCGCTGAGTATGAGAACTGTGCAAGAGGAATAGATGTAGGTGGCACATAGCCAACATAAGGGATGGGTGAGGTCGGGGCTTGTTGGTAGTACATGTGAGCAGGGGGGTAGTCATAACGACTCTAGTGGTGATTGGGGATAAGGATTGTGGGATAGAAAGGATGAGGTTTTGGAAAGGGGTGTAAGTTCGACACCGAAGGTGGTTGCGATGCAATGGGTATATGTGAAGTGGTGGGTGCAGATGAAGCTATACTCATAATGTATGTCGGAGGGACAATTAACGTCGCGGTGAGATTGATGACATAGATGCTGCAGCTTATAACGGTTGTGGATTTAACTGAGACACCACGGTGATAAAGTGGATGATGGTAGTGTCGAACTAGTGCTATCTGATGCAAAAGTGGGGGCTAGAGCCAGAGGGATAGATATGGGCATGTCGTATATTAACTATCCTGAGGAATCTCAGTGGAAGAATGAGAAAGGTAGTATTGGAGGGAAGTGGGATTTTGGTTGAGGAGTCTCGCAAACTCCTCATCGCTGGTGGTGATGGGGATAAGCTGAGTTGGATCCATAGGTGACAGAATGGATGACGGTGATGGACTAGGTGGGAGTGGCTGATGGCTAGTGTGAAACACGAGGGTGTTAGTTTGGTTGTGAGTCAACACCATGTGAATCAATGTAAATCAGGTGAATTGTACTCTGTAAATGACACAGGGGACAACAGAGATGGGACAAAATAGATTTCGAGAGGAGAATTGGGTAAATATTTTGATAAAAATCAAAACAGGGTAACCGATGTCGGTTAAGGTGTGACCGATGTCGGTCACAAGATGACCGATGACGGTTACTGATGAAGAATAACAGTTTCAGCAAATAAAGTAGAAACTGGTGACTGTTAGACAGTAGAGATTGTATTGGAGGACTATGATCAGAATACAGAGAGTATGGTGACACATAAAAACTTTTAGACAGAAAAGAAGGTGAGATGAATGTTCTTTGGGTAAACTGACTGAACGTAAGAACAAGGAACCAATTTTGGTTAGGTAAACTCGATGTCGGTCGAATGTAAACCGACGCGCCTTATGAAATCTAAAAAATGAAGAAAAATGAGGTGTTGTGAATTTAGATTGTATGAAGAATCAACCTAGAAGCTTGGGTATGATAGGATGATGCCCTGACACACTCGAGAAATTCATAATACTCCAACTATGATGGTAGAGTGTGAAAGGAAAAAAAGAAAGATGAAAACATATCCTCTCACCTCAAAACGCAAGTCAAGCACAAAGCTATGAAAACACGCAGTCCTAAAAGTGAATTTTATATTTGTTGTAGCTTATGTTATTTATGACTGACACATGAATTTAGAATAGAGTTTTTGGTTGGGAAGGCATCCTAAAAAAGGAAATCTAAAGGGTGAGGTTTCAGGTTATGTTATGGCGGGGGCGGTCCTTCCTCTGATGGGGTACTAGACAGAGATAACCAAATTAGGGATTACTTGTCAATCCTCTGATCATGTGATTGTTGACAGCGTTCCTAGGTAAGATGTCGTTTAAGAAGGTGTGTATATTCAAATTTTTGTGTAGTTTGGCAAGAGAGAGAGAGAGAGAGAAGCAAGTGCTTTCTACGGTTCAATTGTGTCAACCATTAGCTGGGCATGACTTCCAGCGTATAGGTTTCCCTCATTTTTAATGTGAGCTATAATGCACAAAATCATAATGCAATGCAAGTGTTTTAAACCCAAATTGAAATATGATATTCAATGTAGAAAATGATGAATATGAAGAGGGATGATTTTTCACTAATGCAATGCAAGAAAGAAGAAGTGGTTCATTTTAAGCCCCAAATGAAAAATGTCGTTTAGACAATTAGAAGAAAGGAATATTACCAGGGAGAAGATTAAATGTGTAATTTTTGAAATGAAAGAAACACACAAAAACATTTTCCCTATATGAAGAAAATGCAATGAACCCAAGAGAGGGTCCCACCAGGCATGCCAAAATGTTTCACCATTTTCTTTACGTTTTGAATGTGACAAAATAGATAAGGGTGTGGGCCAAGGAGGAATACCTGTAGTGATGGTCGGTTTGAAGGTTGTTGCATTACGTGTTCTGACTTCTCAATCCAATGTTGACTGTGAGAGCTTCCTTTTGGCTAGGAGGAACTACCTGGAATAGAAAACAAGACCAAAAAAAGAGATTTAAACAATATATGGCAGTGGACTGCCTAACGTGTGCTAGATCCGGAAGTACGATACTTCCTAGATGGTTATCAATCCACTGTTTAATACAACTTAATGTGAGAAATAATGTAAGTAAACAAAGTCCTACTATAGTTGATATGATTTAGGTATCTCATTCAAATACAATAAGCAAATATAATATAACATGCTAGGTTATAATCGGATCTGGAGGTGGGGTAGTTGGTTAGGGTTTTGGTACTAGTTAGGGTCAGATTTTGGGTCACTTAGGTTTCTTGGGTGAAGATTCTTAGGTTTTGTTATTGATAGGATGGCCAAATACAGAGACCGGTATCGGTCAGATATAACTAATGATGGTTTAGAGGGAACCGACGATGGTCATGGGTAACCGACGTCGGTATGGTTGGGATGATAGGAACTCAATAAGATTTAATTGTGGAAATTGATCTAAGGTTAGACAGAGATGAAAAGGGGAATGGTGAGGTCTATGGGGATCTTAGGAACACTTAGAGATGTATAAAGGTCATGTATAGATGATCTAATGGTATGGTGGTGAAGGGTTGAGTCTGCAGGAAAGTGAATGGTGGGAGAATGAAGATGCTAATAGAAATGATAATAGAGATGAAAAAACCTTTAAAAAGATTAAGGATGAAATGACATAGGTGCTAAATGCACCTACCGATGTCAGCAGTCCAATGGTTGGGTGGTGGTGATGGCTGATCGGTGGGGTGGAGCTTGGTGTCGTGGCGGTGCTTCTTGGAATGCTACCTGAGTGCGATACCTTTGGATTTGTCTTGATGTTGGCTATGGCTACCCAGATGTGTGAAAGAGCTTTGGTTCTTGCTTGCATGCAGGTCTCCTTTGCTATCCAAAACTATATAATGTGTTTAACCTCCAAACAAGGTTGCCATAATGGTTATATGGTAACCGATGATGGTTTAGGGTTACCGGCATCGATTAAGGCGGGTTATCTTAGGTTTCTTAAAATAATAGATCTTGGTTATCCTCTCCCAAATTTTTGCTCATTTTTATCGGGTCTAAATGGAACATTGCACTTAGATACACAGGAATATGGTTAGAGGAAGAATAGGCATGTGCTTTTAGGGTAGTACTAACTCTTAGGTCATTAAGGTAAGTAGGGATAAGTCTTAGTTAGTTATGTAAGCCTGCTATGAATAGGTCTATAGTGAGGTGTGTAGGTGAGGTGGTGGGGTGAGGTGGAAATTGGTTTTAATTGAGGTAATTAAATAATGAATGAAGCGAGGATGAGTATTAATTTAATGTAAATAATTAAATTAGTATTAATGTGGGGTATAAGGGTCATGGTTAGGTGAATGTATTCAAGTTGGTTATTTGAAAGGGGACCAAGGGGAGTGTGACTCAATTTTGGTGTCTACAATATGATTGAAATATATATGTAACCATGAAAGTGTTGTGTTGTGGAAAGTTCCTATATGTGAGTTTATAATATGGTTGGATTTTTGTTTTGTATTTTCATTTCATTTCGGAAAATGTGACTTGATGTGCATCTTTTTCTATCATGCGGTATGTTTGATTCTTGTTGGTGTGAGGTTTCATCATTGATTATTGGAGGAATAAGGTGTTTTTGTGAAGGTAGGAATAAGGGGAGGTGTGTGTGGGTTTAGTTTTGGAGGAACCAAAGGAATTTGTGGCTAGTCTTAATGGAGGGATAAGCGCGTGTTATAATGGAGGGATAAGGGGTGCATCGAACTTGATGAGGTGTGTATCATTTGGAGGAACCAAAGGCTAGACAGGATTCCTTCTTGGAGTAATAAGGGGTAGTTGCAATGATGACCTATCCCCATTGTAAGTCTTGTAGGTAGGCTTGGAAATGTGTGTCGTATCTACTTGTGGTGTTTATCCTTTCCTCGTCATGTTATATATGTGGGTTCATGTTTGTGTAAACGCCTCATGTGATGTTGAGTTATTCTTGTGATCCTATTTGGTGTCATTCAAGTTATATTAAGTAAATGAAAAATTAAAAAAACAATATCCTAGTTTATTTCGTGTAGTTTTTTGGTTTATAAATGTGTGGGCATTACAGAGATTAAGCTAATTTTTATCTTTATGGGGGTGCATGGGTTGTGGGGGAAAGTTAATAGTGTCACTTTAGTTGTGTGATATGTACAATAAGACTTTGTAGGGATACTTGATTTGTAAACTAGGTGGATATTCCAGACTAAGTTTCACCAACACAAATATTATAAATTCCTAAAAATCCCTTCATTAATGTACTTGTTGTTTTGTTGTTAATTTTCTTAAACAATAATTAAATGTTCTTTGGAATGAACTAAAATCGCGTTATATAATTAGAGGAATACTAAACAATGAAATAAAGAAAAATAGAATTAAAGAGACACCGATTACTCTAGAGAAATTTGAGTTGAGAAAATCCTACAAGAGTGAATCAATGCTTCCTCATCTCACTATCACATTCTTCAAGTACAAGTTTACTACCTTCTCAAGGCTTCTATGAATACTACTTACGTTCAAACACTCATACAAGCTCTGCAACTCATTCACTCATTGTTTCTTTTCACACTCTAAGTCAAAAACCACACATAATCAAGAATAAATTTTTCTTGGAATATATCCCATGCTTGTAAAGACCTTACTCATACACATACATACATGTTTGACACCAAAGAGAGCTCTAATTGGAATCCTAAATGAATCGGAAGTGAAGTGACCCCGTCTTTAGTCATTACTCTTCCCAGAACAATCCCACATGAAAAAAATTGCTTTATGTAGGAGGCGGTTGTGTAGCTATCGCAAAATTTT
This sequence comes from Taxus wallichiana var. yunnanensis, assembly GCA_018340775.1. Classification (NCBI taxonomy): domain Eukaryota; kingdom Viridiplantae; phylum Streptophyta; class Pinopsida; order Cupressales; family Taxaceae; genus Taxus; species Taxus wallichiana. The sequence continues at coordinate 814,238,559 of CM031239.1, forward strand.
AAAACTACTTGGGAGGTTATGAAACCACCACTAATAGTTACAAAACCATCGGGGTGATTAGGTAACCACCACTCTAGATTCACTAGCGGTTCCGTCACCATATAAAGTCTCATACCTTCCGAAGCCATAACTTTTGCATACGAACTCAAAATTGGGTGTTGTTTATTTTTGAACTTGCATGATTTTCAATAAGAACAAAAATATGTAATAAAGTTTTTTTTGTATGACATATTCATAATGTTTAATACTTTTCACCAAAACTTATCTTATTTGAGGTCTTACAATGTTGCAACTTCACTTTAAACCTTGTTCAATGGTTACATCTAATAAAGAGCCATAGAAAGAGTGTTACGTGATTAAAATTTACATAATCACATTAGTGAATTAGTTATATCATGAGGATAACATTGTCGATCCAAAATTTGTATCATGCCTCCCGAATTATAGGTTTTTTCCCCAAAAGCTTAGGAACTCATATGGTGAGAAGTTTTATTTACCAACTTCTTGAACTTTTGTTGTACTCAAGGTGTATATGTTGAATGAAGTTATCAGCCTTGTGAACTTCTTGGTCCAATTTTGCATTCCCTTTGTGTAGTTTATTCATTTCCTTCCATGTTTGGGATAACCTCATAGAAATTACATCTCATGATCCTTGTTAGTAAAACAACCATGGAGATCCTTGCATTCTTTCTTATCTTTCAAAATGAAAAAATAAACCTTCCCAATATCATTAAGCAACCGATTACCTTGATTGAAGCTTACCAAGGAGGCCCTAGATTTTCCTTGAGAAAAAAATTATGGTGTAATTGTTTCCTTCATTAACTAAAGAGTATTGGTTCAATCTCCTCCTAAAAATAACATCTCTAACATACATATAGGGGCTTCCAAAAACTATACCACAAATATCAATAAGTAAAACATCCACAACAACTTCATTAATGAAATGTTCATTTATTGCAAACTTGAATCTGCTCCTTTTTCACGCATCCTAGAATATAAGGATTAGGGATTATCATATATTTCAACCCAAGTCTGTCTACCAACTCTTTGGTAATCAAATTTCATTGAGAGCAAGAATAAAAAAGAGCATCAACTTTTACCATCTTAATTTTCACTTTGATATGAAAAATATTAGAAGGTTCACCTTTGTCTTGAGCATCATTACTACCCAAACATACATTTTTTCAAGGTTGGTAAAACACAAATTCTCACCCACATCCGAGTTGCAAACATTCAGTTCTCCTTGAAGTGATGACATGACCTTCTTTTTCTTTTTCTTTTCTTAAATGGATGCAATTCTAGATGCAACTTCCAACAAGTCTCATCAGTATGACCATCAACATTACAAAGGTGCCCACCTTTGCTTGGTCAAATCTTTATTGGCAATAGTAAAAGTGGCATTGACCCCACCTTTCTTCTTTGGAACATTGGAAGAATTTGAAGAGGGAGATGGACCCTTTTTCTCATCCATCTCAAGATAATGGGCTTGATAACAAGCCTCATCTATGTCCTTTGGCTTGGCAAGTATAATGGGCCTCCTTAAGTGACTATACAACCCTCCAACATAATTCATGAGGATATCATGATCAAATGTATATTTTCCCATTTGAACCACCTTCTTTCAAAACTCACTTGTATAGACCTACACACTTTGACCTTATTTTTGCCTAAAATTTGCCAATCAATAGATATTTACTCTTCATAATGAATAGGACAAAATTTCCTCTTAATTAAAGTTTTAAATTCATCCCATTTGCTAATTATGGGTAAACTTTTAATATCCAAAGAATTAAGATAACTCTCAAACCAAGTTAGAGCATGACTTGTTAGCTTCAACCTTACAAAATAAATTTGTTGCTCTTCACTAATTTTATGCAAATGAAAGTATACCTCTAATTGAGCTAACCAATGATCAAGCTTATCCACATTCACCTCGCCTTCATATGGTTAAATAACAATTTTTGCATATGTTTTCAAAGGAGGTGGAGCTTGGATAGAATTGGGTTGCTCTTTCTCATAGTGGGAAGACTCAAACTCCTCACTTTCTTCAGAATTATCCATAGAAACTCCCAAATTTTCTATGACAACCTTCATAATATTCCCAAGCTCCTCCATGGAGTGAGATATGTGGGAAATATCCTCCTCCAATTTGTGGAATATTTCTTCTTCATCTTCGTGTCTCCTCTCATCTTCATGGACCATACTTCTCACCTCTATCTTCCAATTCCTTATGGAGATTTCTTGTTACAAAGAAACCAAACCACCTTTTCTCATAGGACTTGTTTCTCTTTTAATGGGCATATGTTTGCAAAATTGTAAAACAAACACACTATGGAACACTAACATGCTTTGATATCAATCTGATTAGTAAACCAAGTGGATATTCAACACAAAGTTTCACCAACAAAAATCCTATAAATTCCTAATAATTCCCTTAATTAATAGACTTGTTATTTTCTTGTTAATTTGTATAAAAATCATTAAATGTGCTTTGGAATGAACTAAAGTGTTATATGCTCAAGGAAATATTGAATAATGAAATAGAGTAAAAACAGTAATTAAAGAGACACAAGATTACCCTAGAGAAAGTCAAGTTGAGAAAACTCCATCAAGGGTGAATCGATAATTCTTTGTCTCACTATCATGTTCTTTAAGTATAAGTTTGTTGCCTTCTTAAGGCCTCTATGAACATTACTTATGTTCAAACACTCATATAAGCTCTACAAATCACTCACTCATTATTTCCTTTCACACTCTATTTCAAAAAAACACATATAATCAAGAAGAAAATTTGCTTGAAATCTCTCCCATGCTTACAAATACCTTCTTCATAGACATATCTATAATTTTGACACCAAAAATATCTTGAATAATAATTTCAAAGGACTTAGAAGCAAAGAGATGATGTTTGCAGAATCACATTACTCTTCCCGAACATTCCCGCATGAAAAGACATCACTTTATGCGAGTGCGGTTCAGCAAAATGCCATGTTGGTTGTGAAACTACTGGGGTGGTTGTAAAACCACCAATGAAAGTTACAAAATTGTTGAGGTGGATGTTTAACCGTCACTCTAGCTTCACCGATAGTTTCATCACCATAGGAAGTCCCCTACCTTCCGAAGGCGAACTTTTTCATACGAACTCAAAATTGGGTTCCATTTTTTGAACTTTCATAATTTTTCGAGAGGAAAACAAATATTCAATTTTTTTATTTTGATGACATATTCATAGTGTTTAAGCCTTTGCACCAAAACCTATCTTATTTGAGGTCTCATGGTTTTGCAACTTCTCCTTGAACCTTGTTCAATGGTTACATCTAAAAAAGATCCATATAAATAGTTTTAATTGATTCAAAGTTACATAATCATAATAGTAAATTAGTTATCCATGAGGATAACATTTTTTATCCAAAATTTTGATAAGATACTCTTGCACTCTTTCAAGTTATGTAGCAAGTTGAATGTACCCTTACCTTATAATTTTATCTTGTTATAATGACATGCAAAAATACATGTTAATGAGTGAGGGATCTATGTACTTCAATTATATGAGTGCCCCTATGACCTTATTCCTAACTCTATTTATTATGTATGCATGGTTGAACTTCTTACACATGTTGTTTATCTTGATAAAACTCTAAAATTTATGTTCTTCATGTTGATTAAACCGATGGTGGTCGAGTGGGTGCATGTGTAAGAGGAGTCATGGACAAGCCTTATGTTTCGTACCTTAACCACCTCTTCATTTTCAAACATAGGTTTTATTTCCTCTCTACTAGATTTTGATTGTGTTTTGTCTCTCCTTCCATCATCATACATGTATTAGAATTTATTTGGTGTGCATAATTTTAGGGAACATTAAATTTTACATTAACAGTGGAAATAATGAAATAATTTTTGCTTGTGAAAATTAACTCCTAAGAATACTCCCATGTTGCTATCACAAACAACTTATGGTTCACCCTATGATTTATGACAGAATACAAATATTTAGTGTGTAATTATGACTTGGCCTCAAAATCATGTGCACGAGTGATTCAAATAATTAAACATTAACCAATTTTAAAATAACTCCTTAGAAGTTATGAATTCTCTCTAGAAACGACATGTGGCAAGATTTTATGACCTTCTCTCTTTATTTTTAGACTTGGACACATTTATCGATGCTTAGTGATGTCAAGAAAATAATTAAATTGTACACATGTCTCTTTGAAGAAGGTTTTGACCCACTTAGAAGAGATGGTCGTAAGAGGCGGCGCTTAATGTTGCAAAGCTGATTGGAATCACCTTATTTTTAACGCTTACAAATTGCAAAATCATGTCCAACCAACATATTTATTCCAACATTGATAATTACATACCATAATCAATTTATTCAGAAGCACTTTTTCTATGTCAACTTGGAGCCACTTTGGAGTATTATGTCCAAGGATGAAGTGTCAAAATTCACCTACTTACTCTATAATAGTATTATTAAAATGAGTGTTGCTTATTTGATTTTGATTATGTCAGCTCCTTGATGTTTAAAGCATATAAGAGAAGAGGTTAGAGGTGATTGTTTCTTTATTCATGTAATTTTCAACTATTTTTAGAGGCGATTCTATGGCCACTTCATTATTTTGAACCATATTGTTATTAAGTCTTTTGACTCAAATTTTAACTCCACTAGAATTTTTTTGTCAAATATGATAACCTTTGTTTTGTTTTTGGAAAGATTTTTAGTATTAAATTATCTCTCTGAACTCTATAAAAACTTGAAGATTGTGTGAAGAATTGAATGCTCTCTCTCTTTATATACCTCTCTCTAAAACTTGGAAATGTAAGGAAGTGTAGAATTTGTGTGAAGATATTGGTCTCTCTCTCTCTCTCTCTCTCTCTCTCTCTCTCTCTCTCTCTCTCTCTCTACTCTAAATGCATTAAATGTTTGTGAAATGTAAACATTTAGAATGATTATTTATGAAAACTTGTAGGAAAAGGGTTTAAAATAGTGCTAAAATAGAGATTAAAAATAATTTAACATGTTGAATAAATGAAGAGAACAATAGAAGACAAACACAACATGCTAGTGTGTGTGCAATTAGGTGCGCTAGCGTAGCAATATACAATAGGTGTGTAAGTAAACACATCTCAGTAACAAAGGTTTACAGGAATAAAAAGCAAAAATACGCTTTAACACTAGTGTGTATAGTACTACGCTAGCACATGCACTAAATGGTTGAACATTAGTGCGTACGGTGCTACATAAAAGAATGCAGAGACAAGGAAAAAACAACGGTTGAATGTTAGCATGTGCAAGGAGTTAGAAAATAACAATGATGGAATGCTAGCATGTGTAGAGCTACACAAATGCATGTAGTGTTATGCTAGCACACTTCACAACCGACGCTAGTGCATGTAGTGATATGTTAGCGCATAGATCCAGTAGGTGCTCAAAATTTATGAAAAGTACGACAAATTGATTATGTTTTTGAGGGTTTTTCTCAGTTCTCTCCACCAAACACTCTAAAATTTTGACAGTAGGTTTGAAACAAAACAAGTAACACACAAATGAAGTTAGTTTAGCAAGAAATGAGCTAAAAATATTTTTAAAAAATACGTGGAAGTCCCACCGAGTGTGCTAGAATGTGTACAAGGAAAACTGAAAGCAACAAAGAAATAAGCAAATAAAAAATACAAACCTTCATATGAGATAGATAAGTTTTACTACACTTGTTGGATCTCTTGGGATAGTTTAATTGTGGATGCTCCAATCTTGTCTCCAAATGAAGAGGAATGCTACAAGAAAATGAGTGATCATGAGGAAAACCTTTCAGTATGTAGATTTAAATGCAAAATGAGAAATTTTTTTGTTGCAAATGCTTAAATATTCCAAGGATCAATTGTGAAGGATAGAGCCTCATATTTATAATTGAAGGAGAGGCCATGGATTGTGGATCAAGATTTGAATGAGTTGCAGGATCATGAATGCATTTTCCTAAATTAGCAAGTTGATTTGGTTTATGTAATTGGATGGTTTGAATATTCATTTAAGGGGAAATGAATATTTGGTTGGCTTTTGATTTTATTTGAGAAGGTGGTTATACGTGAATATTGTTGCTTCCACCTTTGTAGGGTTCTAGAACTTGAGTGGAGTGGGCTAGTTCAACTTGAGTGAGTTGGATGGTGAAGTGGAGATAAGTGGAGGGTGAGTGGATAATTAGCTATTTATTTATTTAAATAGCTAATTAAATTAGCTAAGGGATGTGAGTTGTATGCTTTAAGCATGATAGAATTAATTAAATTAATTCTAAAGGGATGTGGGTGACTTCTAATGGAATATGAAAGGGTAATGATCTAGAATGCATTCTAGAGATGATTTGGCATATTATGCAAATGATAGGGATAATTAGGAATGATTAGAAATAGATATGTATTTTTAGTGATAAACGGGCTCTAGATCTATAGAAGGATGTCTGCTCCCATACGATACCTCTCCGGTAGGCTACCCTATGTAAGTCGTGGTATAGGCGTGTCAATACCACAAGAGCCCATGCAAAACTATCTCGAACTACCACATAGCATGCACCACATCTGCAAATACAATATTGAAATACCAACCTCCACCATTTGGCATTAAAATACAGATTGATCAAAGAGCATAGTAGCATCGACACCCACTCCATATAACCCTATCTGAAATAAACCCCTAAATCTATCTACAACCCCTACGGGTGCATCCTCCACATCTATCAATAGCCTCAATTGCGCTCCATGCCTCGACCTATACCATACCACATGTTCCCCCTCCACGGAAGCCAACATATATAGTAGGCATCCTCTAATGTCACTGTCATCTCTCCCATAGGAATCCAAAAGTACTCGTCTCTGAGTATCACTGTTATGCTAGTGCCATCAATAAGCCTTGATCTTCCTGCATAAACAACATCCTTGCTACATGTAACAATGAAGCCTCATCCTCCTCCACCTCCTCATCAACACCCCCTAATAAATTCCTTAAGGCATTTGAATGTTGATGTCTAACCTATACGACACTCAAAACCTCATGCACACTTCAAACAATGTATATTAGCCCCACCCATCATTACCCATCTCATTAATCTCTATTTTCAAAAATGTGTCCCTAAAAATCCTAACTCCCAACACTATGGCATAAACACCACTTCATCAAATAAGCGCCACTTTATAAACATATGTGCCACTTTATAGCATAGGCATTATTATATACAAACGTGTCATTATTTGTACATAAGCTCCATTCTAAAATAAAAGTGTCATTTCCCTTTCCTTGTTTAGAGCATAAGAGCTAATATTGTTTATCCCAACCACCCCTAACAAACATGCTACTATTTATCACATAGGCGGCAAATCTTATGCATAAGATCCAATCTGGAACAAAGGTGCCAATCCCCACCTCTCCCAGTGCATAAGCGCCAAAACACAACCCTTCCTTGGTGCATAGACACTAAAACCTACCTTGCTCTCCCAAGCAATACATAGGTGCCATGATTGGCGCATAGGTGCCATTTCTAGCGCAGAAGCACCACTTCATACCCCTAAAGCACTTAAACCTACCCTAAAATCATAAAAATTATCAAAAACACCAAAAATTACAAACAATAAAAATTCACAGGGTACCTACCCCAACTCCATCACCGTCGGGTGCCACTTCATACCCCCTAGTGCCTAAAATTAACCTAAAACCCTAAAAATTCTCAAAAATACCAAAAATTACAAACAATAAAAATTCACGGTGTACCTACCCCACTCCATCGGTTGTTGTCATCGTTGGTAAGTCCTCACTCGGCCCACTTTGGTGAACAAAAATCCTCTCATAGGCCATCGTGTTCTCTCAAGGGCTCTAGTTCTCTACTATGCACGGTGAAAATGACTCGTCCCAAAGTGATCCCCAAACCCTTTTATACCCGTCACAACACCCTAAAACCTTCCAAGAGCCGCTTCTACCACCCCGTTTGTCCTGCTTTTTCCTCTCGTTTCTTCCTACCCTCACCAAATCCCCTCATCTATAAAAAAATATTTAAAAAACAAAAAACATTAAAAACATCTAAACAATCAAAAATATTTATAAATCCAAAAATCAAAAATATTAAAAAATCCAAAAATCCAAAAATATTAATAAAAATCCAAAAATATTAAAAATCCAAAAAAACAATTATTAAAAATTCCACAAAATTAATAAATTATAAAAATCAAAATAATCCCATCATCCCAATATACACAAATATCCATAGTTTAAAAATTTATAAATCTACATTTACATTTTGGTTGATGATATGAGGCACCTGTGTGTTTTTGCATTTGATGTTTGCTTTTTTTGATCTAGGACATTTAAAACATTTTAGTTTATGATATGAGGCATGTTTGCCTTTCTACATTCTTTTTGATGATATGAGGCACCTTTTGATTCTTTTGCATGATGATGATACGAGGCCACTTTTTCTAGACCAATGATATGAGGACCATTATAATATTAATTTGTCCAATGACATGAGGATAAGGGCATTTGGAAATTTAGTCACCGCAGTCTTTATACCCTGGTCTACTTTTCTCTATGCCACATTAATCACATTGCTAATGATGATCACCATGGGTACTATATGGAAGCACACCCCCTTCTATCATCATCTTTTAAGTCCCATTTTATTCATTGCTCAACTAACTATCCAATCTTCTTATCCCCTTATCCAATCAATACTTCATCAATCAAATCCAAGCCCCACAACCATCATTCTCACCCCAATGTTGGGGCATCTTTCGTAATCCTCTTATCAATTAATCAAATTTGATTCCTCTCATCCAAAAAATCTCACATCACCTAATCCAAACTCCTATTATCAACCCACACCCCTTGACTAGGGCATCTTCTAAATCCAGCAATCCTAAAACTTCCCCCTTGTCATACATTGTTGATTGGGGCATCCTTTATTCCTAAATCTAATCATTTATAATTCTTCAATCTCCTACTCCTATTCCTCTGAATCCTCGCTCCTCTAATCCAAATATTCTAATCCTTTGAATCCTCCAATCCTCTCATCCTCTAATTCCTTTCCTCTAAATCCTTGCTCCTCTAATCCTCTCATCCTCTAGTTATGTTCCTCCTGAATCCTAAATCCTCTACTCCTCTAATCTAATTCTTCACATATTCTAATCTATTGAATCCTCTAATATTCTTACCCTCTACTCCTAATCTTCTACATCTTCAAATCTTCTCATCATCTAAACTTCCCACATCCACTACGTTGGACCTTTCATCTTTTGAGTGGTCACCCAACTCATTTTCTCTTTGCCCGACCCCTCGAGGGGGAATCACCCTCACCACCTATCCCATCATCTCTCTTTCTTTGAATGATCATTATTACACAATAACCATTCAAAAAGGGGCAAAATGTAGACATGTAAAATGTCGACATGATCATTTAGCAAATAACATACTCATTATACATTATTAATTCTCCCCATCACTAACCATATAATAATTAATCGTGAGATTAATTATTATTATCCTTATTATCATACTTCAATAATTCTCATTATTCACTCAATAATCCCATCTCATCCTTAGTCATATTAATACATCATTAATATTTTCATTATCCCATTAACTAATATCTATTATCAATTTCTAAGAATTAAAAATTCCTACTCACCTACCCACCTACCCTACACCTACTCTACACCTAGCTTCTCCATCTAATCACTCCACTAATCACATTTAATTTCACCTAATCCCAAACTAACCAATCCTCCAAATCTAGAGGCTTCTATTTCTAGAAGCCTCTCCAATTTTCCCTCTTCCATATTCAAAAATTCAAAATATTTCCCCCTCCATTGAATTTTTAATTCAATGGAGGCTTCTTCTAATCTCTAGAATTTTCCAATTCTAGATATTTCTCCATTCTCACCATTGATCTACCATCTATATTGCAAGATCTCAACCCTTCATTCCTCCTTCCTCTAACTATAAATAGAGGTGCCACCCTCCATGGCAAATCATATTAGAAAATTGCAAGTATATGCTGCTAAAATATTTCCAAGCAAGCTATCAATCGTCAAGTGTTTCATCAAAAAATCATCATTCAATAAGGGGAGGTGTTGTCCAACTCATCCCATAAATTTGAAGCAATACAATAACTATCTTGAGCACATCCAAAGCAATAAGGGAAGAACATTGGAGCTTGTAGGTAAGTGTAGGTATAATACTCTTTCTCCCTTTTTATCTAGCTCAATTAGAGGTAGATAATAGGTGTGTTAGATTAGGAACATAGTTTGTCTTAGTTATTAGTATTGCATTTACAACTAACTTTTTGTCTACATGTTGGCACCCACCGTAGGGCTTACCCCCCAAATATTTTTTCTTTTTGATAGTATTTCACATTTAAAACAAGCTACTCAAATTTGAAAAAAATGTTCTGGTTTACACCCTGAAAATTTAAATTTTGTGATAGTTTTCTATATTAGCGCCTTTGTCCTGTCATTCAACGCCTATGCAGAGGAAGTGGTGCCTTTGACCTAAAACAATGCTTTTGCATGGTATATTGACTTTTTTGGTTGCAAGGTTATACTTTGGTGCCTTTGTCAAATTCATGGCACCTTTGTGCCATACTTACGCGCCTTTGTTTATAACCTTGTTATGTGCAAGATTAACACCTTTTTATATCTTTTGGCGCCTTTATGACCTGCTTTAGTGCTTTTGTTTTCTCGACTTTGTTTTTGCAAGATCAATGATTTTTTCTATATTTTGGTGCCTTTGTATTTCATGCCTATGTTTTAGACTTAAAAACTAAATTCTTCTAACATTGTTTGTTTATGTGTTATCGCCCTTGTTGATAGATTAGCACCTTTATTAATAGTTTAGCGCCTCTTTACTATTTTATCACTTTTGTTGATAGTTTAGCACTTTTGCTCTATAGTAACACCTTTGATGTACTTTGGCACCTTTGACGTGAAGTAGCGCATTTGTTCTATCAATCAACACCTTTGTTGTAGTGCAATTTATGATTGATACTAATCAATTTAATCACATTTTTGGTGTTTTGGTGGTGTTTTATAGGGTTTAACATTCTATTTTTGTAGAAATATTGCAGGGATAAGGGGAAACTCTACCCATTTTAATACTCATTTTGTTTTTTGCTTAACATTTTTTGTTACATGACCTTGATTAATTAAAAACTACTAATTATCCCTTTTAGCAGCTCAAATGGTCCAAGAATATATGGGTATAAACAACAAACTACCAATCCTTTGTTTTACAGGACCTCTTTTAAAGGCCCCATTGTTTAAACTTTTATTATTAATTTTTATTATCACCTTGTTTTTATCGTATTACGTGTTTTTTCTTGTTTTTATCCTGAAGATGACACCGTGTATGCTCTCCTCTCGCATCCTAGGACGATCTTGAGGATCAAAAGCGCTATTCCTCTATCCCTTTTTTTTTTAGTGGGGTAATGTGATGTGGAAGTGACATCCACAAACTTACCATAATCCTAGGGGTCTCGTGACCATGGGCTTTATCTCCACGCACGTAGACACACCTTGTCTTCCAACACGGTGTATAAATTCAAGGACAGTTGTCATTATTGGCTAAGTGTTTGCTTGATTCAAGAGTAGTGTGAAGTGAGGGGATTCCACATCCCAATACCCAAGCCTCAGACAACATCCTTATAACATAGACTTGGGCCCCATGTACCGCAAGGTATATCGGGGACTCCCCTAGTGAGCTCGTCTAACTTAGAGTAGGCAACTTATTGGCCGTATATTGAATTATAGTGCAAGGAGGCCACACTTCCTAAGATCACTCACTAGACGACCCCACATTGACACATAGGTGGAGAGCCAATTGTGGCACCACCGTCGGTGTGTGGTATTGAAAGTGAGCTATAGTTCGGTTGTAATCCCACTTGACTAGCTAGGGTTGTGATTGCATGATTGTAATTGTTTGAGTGTTTTTGTCGAAACCAATGCATAACCCTCACACTAATCCTTCTAATTAAACCATACACCTATCATCCATCCATCTTAACTACAACATTTGACCTTGATTTGACCACACATCATCCACCATATACTTTTGACCATAATTTATCCATCACATACCTACCATTATTCACACCTTTCGGATCATACTATAAACACGAATTAAAATAATCAAAAATCTTTTCCACCTAATTCATAAACTTTGCAATAACAAAAAAATGACCACACACCATTTTCCTTTCATTACCTTATCATCATTCACACCCTTCACAAATTAAAATAGTTAATAAATTTTTAATAATAAAAACTTTGACCACACACTATTCACCTATCGTCATTCACCCCTTTTACATCACCCTATTAATAAAAATCAAATAACTAATAAACCTTTCCACCCCATCAATAAAATTTAAAATCTACAAAAGGACATTTATAAACATCCCTCCCCATTTCACAAAACACATCTTAATACATCCCATCTTATCCACATAACTCATCCCATACCACCTTACCCAATCTAAAAGATCACCCCTCTCATCATCACAAAACCCCCTCTTAATAGTTTAACATTTCCTATTGGTATCCCCATACTAACCTAGGTATAGAAGACCCTAAAACCTATCATATCATAATTCTTTTGATCACAACACTTATCTCATCCTTACATCTTCACTCAAATCTATACATATGTTTTCATATCTAAACACCCCATCTACGATTTATTATTGACACAACTAATCTAATCTTACTAATTGACACCTCGCGTATAAACAAAACATCCTTACTACTTATATTATTCCTTTAAGCCCTTACATCAAGGCACATCCTAAGCCCTCTTGATCTCAGAAACTCTTCAACTTTGGAATTATTCACAAATCACAAATTAATTGTTGTTGTTTACTTTCTATTAGAAAATAATAGAGATAGCTAGTGAATGAATTACTATTGTGCTTAGAATCAACAATTGTAGTAAAGGAAAGAATATAAGCTCATAACACCAACAATTTTATCCTGGAAAACCTCCAATGGAGGAAAAACTAGTCGGGAAGGGAAATTGCTCTTTCTTCCCACTTCTATTGGCCAATTTAAATCAACAGGTACAAAATTTACAATAAGTAAGAAAGAGAAGTAGATAATATCTCAACACTTCCTTTCAGTTACTTGTTTGCTCTATCTCAACACTCCTTTCTTCTACAAAAATACAATTTCCAGCACTAAGATTTCTTGCTCACTTGCTCCCATGCTTTGATGATCTTTTACACTTCTACAATCATGTATTTATAGCCTTTCTCATGTCCTCCCATGCACTGGAGAATGGGAAAGGTCATGAAGGAGAAGAGAAATGAACATCCTTTCAAATTTAGAGGTTGTTCATTTCGAATTTATTTTCTATCTCGTAATGGCCGGACCACCACCCTGTCGAGACAGCAATCCTTTGACCGCCACCCTAGCTAGGTGGCGATTTTATAACCACCACTTGCATAGTTCGGCGGTCCTATTACTTAAAAGACAGAACCTCCATTTTGTTGTTTTTCTTCTCTGTGTTGATTGTTTCTAATGAAGTAGAGTTATTTTAGATCCCTATGGATCACACCTCCCCTTCTTAGGAGGATTTTTGTCCCACAAAAGCTTAGTGGGGAGTAGATGAGGGAACAATTCCCTCACTTTCTCCTTTGAGTACCACTAGGCCTGCCTTGGTGTCTTTCCTTTCAGTCTAATCTACCAAGACTCTTGTGGACCTCTTCTAGTCTCTCTAACTTTTTTTGTAGCACTACATCCTCCTCCAATTCACCTCGTGAGTCCAAGACACAATCCTCAATGGAAGGTAGCAACTGTAGTTCTTCATCTTCATCTAGCATGGATGGCTCATATAGGTGCAAGTTCTTGTAGTTTACTACAAAGTACATCCTCATGAATGATGGCAAATCAAGTCAAAAGCATTTTCCCCAACCTGCTCCAATATGGTGAAGGGTCCATATCGTAGTGGCTTGAGCTTCCGTGCTTGACCTTGTAGTCTCTCCTTACTCAAGTAAAGCCAAACTTTGTCTCCAACATGAAGCTTGTGTTCCCTCCTATGTTGATCATGCCTAGCTTTGTACTTTGCTTGAGATTTCTCTAGTTGTTCTTTGACCTTGAGATGGATTTTTGGATCCTCTCAATGAACTTGTTGCTCTAGTCACTTTTGTGACTCGTGTATCCTCCTCATCCTGCTAACCAACTATTATGTCCATCGATTTATAGGTAGATATCCCAAGCATGCTTCAAATGGTGACTTCATAGTGGATGTGTGTACTACCCAGGTTATAGGAATGTTGAATGTAGGCTAAGGACTCATCCCAAGTCCTTGGGTACTTACTGTTATACCCTCTGATCAACTGTACCAAAGTCCTGTTTACCACCTCTGTTTGTCCATCTATCTGTGGATGGAAATTTGTGCTCCTCTATAACCTGGTATCCATCTTGTCCCACAAAGTAGTCCAAAACTTCCCCAAGAACCTGGAATCCCTATCAGAGACAATAGACTTTGGCAAACCAAAATGCACCCATACATTAGCAAAGAAAAGATCTACCGCCTCATGTGCTTTTACTGTCTTTTTACATGCCATAAGAATACACATTTTACTTGAATCTATCCACAACAACATAGAGATAGTCATGGCCATGTTTAGACATAGGTAATCCTCCTACAAAATCCATAGAAATGTCCTCCCATAGATGAGTAGGTACTGGTAAAGGCATATACAAACCTTCCTTCCTAGTTTTAGGCTTGCTAGTACAACAAAGTTTACATCCATGAATAAATTTTGATACTTCTTCTTGCATGTTGGGACAATATACATACCTTTGAAAGTGGGCTAGGGTCTTACCAACACCGAAATGTCCCACTACTTTCGAGGTATGTGCTTCCCTCATCAATAGAAGTCTTTCTTCTTTAGGCACACAAAGTTTCCCCATTAGTAGAGCAGCCCGTCCTTGAGATAACAGTCTTCAATCCCTATTTTTTCAGCCCCTTGGGACTGCAACTTCTGAAATGTTACCCCAAAGTCTTTTTCTTGGGCATATGCCTCTCCATAAGCTTCCTTCGTGAAGGGCTCGATCTGAGAGATAGTGGCCAAATAGGAAAACTTTTCCTGTGTGGGTGGCCTAGACAACATGTCTGCCACCAAATTTGTACTACCCTTCTTGTATTTAATCACCAGATGGAACTACTGAAGAAACCCCATCCATTTGTAGTGCCTTTCCTACTGTAATTTAGACTATGCTTGCAAATATTGGAGAGGTTTGTGGTCAATGTGCACAATAGTTTCTTTACCCAACAAATAATGTTTCCATTTTTTAATTGCCTGAACTAGTGCATACATTTCTTTATCATATATTGAATATCCTTTAACTATTGAAGTGAAGGTTTCAAAATGATAACATACGGGTTTACCTCCTTGAAGAAACACTACGCCCATAGCGTAATCACTGGCATCTATCTCTACTTCAAAAGGCTATTACAAACTAGGAAGAGCGAGTAATGGATCATGACTAATCTTGTATTTCAATAACTCAAAGCATTTGCCTTGTTCCTTACCCCAGTCAAAACCCTTACTCTTTGCGGCCATTGCGTAGAGGTGTTGCAATCGCCGAGAAACCCAGAATGAATTTCCGCATGTATTTCTTCGCTCCTATAAAACTTCTAGTTTATGTGGCTCATATTGTGTTGGCCAATTTGTGATGGCTTTTACCTTCTTTGGATCCACTCATAGCTCTCCTCCTCCAACCACGTGCCCAAGATAGAAAAGTGACTATTTGGAAAATTCACATTTCTTCATATTACAAAATAGTTGTTTCTTCTTGAGAACTTACAAGACTTGCTGCAAATGCATTAGATGTTCTTCCCATGTGGCACTAAAAATTAAGATATCATCTAGATATACAATGACACATGAATCCATGAAATCCCGTAATACATCATTCATCAATCTCATAAATGTAGCGGGTGCATTGCATAATCCAAAAGGAAGTACTAACCATTCATACAAACCTTGTTTTGTTTTGAAGGCAGTCTTCCATATATCCTCCTCCTTCATCCTGACTTGGTGATAACCTGACTTGAGATCCAACTTCATGAAAAATTTGGCATGTTGAAGCTGGTCCAAGAGATCATCTATGTGGGAAGTGGCTTTATGGTGATCTTGTTCAAAGTGCGGTAGTCAATGCACATTCTCTAAGAACCATCCTTCTTTGGCACCATCACAATAGGTGAACCACACGGTGAGGTGCTCGGACGTATCACCCCTTGGTCTATTAGTTCCTGGAGTTGTTTCTTTACTTCAGTACTCTCAAGCAAGGATTGCCTATACAACCTGATGTTTGGTAGAGGTGACTCTGGCAACAGCTGAATCTCATGCTCTACTTCTCGTTTTGGTGGTAATCCACTAGGAGCCTAAAATACTTCCTGAAAAGACTAAATGATACTATCCAAATCTTGTTTTCCTTAGTTAGAAATCTCTGAAACTTCTACCCCATCTTGTTTATCCTTTAACAAAAGCAAACAAAACTGATTATGATTTGACTGAATAAGTCATTTTACTTGGTTAGCACTTACCATAGTAACTTGTGTCTTACGCTGGTGTGCTGGATGTTATAGCTGATCCCATCCTTGACCCATCTATATTGGTTTTCCCTTCTCATAAAGATAGCATCCCTAACATACAAGTAAGGACTCTGAATACAACATCAAAAGCATCAAGTGGAATAACATCAGCTTCAAACACATCTATATATTGGGAATTTATCCCAAACTTGACCTTACATCTTCTTGTTACCTAAATTTCAACACCCTTTTCACCCAACCCAAAGGATAAGGGTGTGGATGCTCGTAAGTCTCAAGACCAAGCTTCTTTACAACTGCCTCAGAAATCAAGTTAGATTGAGAACCGGTATCAACCAAAGCATTTACCTTAGTCCTCTTGATCTAGATTTTGATCTGGAATAGTCTACTCATCTCCTCTTCATGTCCATGTTGGTGGTCGTGCATCCAAGCCTTTCATCTACATCAGAGTCATCTTCAATTTCCACCTCCCCTTTTATCTTTACAGCTGTCATGGACTTCTTGGAGTCCTTGGTTTGGTTCTTTGGATGTAACTCTAGATGCAACTTCCAACATGTAGTGTCAGTATGACCATTAATATCACAATTTTTGCAAAAATTCTTGGGATCTTTACACGTATTTAAAGTAGTGGCAGCTTGTTTACCTTTCCCTTTCCACTTACTCTTGTTACTTGTTTGCCCATAATCCTTTTTATGCTGATTTTTTGACTTTTACCCTCGGCTCTGCTTCTCCTTGATTTTTCTCATCATCTATGTAGTATACCTACACATATGCTTCATTGAGATCCTTTAGGCTTTGTGGAGATGAATTTTCTCCGAAGGTGAGTGTGAAGTCCTCCCAAGTACTTAGTCGAATATCCTCATCCTCTAAATCCATGTTTAGCAACATGGCTTGCCTCCGAAACTCCATAGTATAGTCCTACACAATTTGACCACCGCCTTGTCTAAAATACGCCATTTAATCATTTGGTCACTTTTATGGCCAATAGGATAGAAATTAGCTCTAAGTAATTCCTTAAATTCTTGTCAAGACTTCACAATAGGACGCTTCTTCTTTTCACAAGTAGCTAGGTGAGTTTCCCACCAAACTAGAGCATGTCCCTCCATTTTGAGACATGCAAAGGTGATCCTTTGTGCCTCAGTGACATTATGGACGCTAAAATAGACTTCTAACTGCTTTAACCATTTATCAAGTAACTCTGCATCTACTTGTCCTTCAAAGCTTTTGATTTTGAATTTAGTCTCAACTTTAAAAGGAGTATGTTCAGATTTTACCTTTTCTCTTGTGTTAGAAGTCTCTTCTTCATGCTCTTCCCCATAATCTTCCTCATGGTGGCTCTTGCCTATACCAAACTTTTTGGCTAAGCCTTGAACCACCGAGTCCATGGAGTCTTGCTTGATGGAAGATGTCTTCTGCAAATTTGCAAGTTCCTCTTACCTTCTAAACATCCTATTCATCAAGGTCTCCAGCATCTCGATTCTACGGACCAAGTTCTCTTCCTCCATTTCTCCCCGAATTCTTTGTTTCCACTTCTTTATAGAAATCTCCAGATCGAAAGGTAAAGCTTCTTCACCTTTAGATCTTGTCACTGTCATACAATTCAAGAATGAAATACCATAGTTCGGATACTTGTTAGCTCGATACCAAAATGATCTATAAACTCTTCAACTTTGGAATTATTCACAAATCACAAATTAATCGTTGTTTACTTTTTATTAGAAAATAATAGAGATAGTTAGTGAATGAATTACTATTGTTCTTAGAATCAACAATTGTAGTAAAGGAAATAATATAAGCTCATAACACCAATAATTTTATCCTAAAAAACCTCCAATGGAGGAAAAACCCTTGATCGGGAAGGGAAATTGCTCTTTCTTCCCACTTCTATTGGCCAATTTAAATCAACAGGTATAGAATTTACAATAAGTAAGAAAGAGAAGTAGATAATATCTCAACACTTCCTTTCAGTTACTTGCTTGCTCTATCTCAACACTCCTTTCTTCTACAAAAATACAATTTCCAACACCAAGATTTCTTGCTCACTTGCTCCCATGCTTCGATGATCTTTACACTTCTACAATCATGTATTTATAGCCTTTCTCATGTCCTCCCATGCACTGGAGAATGGGAAAGGTCATGAAGGAGAAGATAAATGAACATCCTTTTAAATTCAGAGGTTGTTCGTTTCGAATTTAGTTTTTTGTCCATAATGGCCGGACCACCGCCTGCAGTGTAGACCTATGGTCCTAGGACAGCCCCCCCAGGCAGGCGGCGGTTCTATAACCACCACCCTGCATAGAGTGGCGGTCCTATTACTTAAAAGACAGAACCTTCATTTTGTTTTTTTTCTTCTCTGTGTTGATTGTTTCTAATGAAGTAGAGTTATTTCGAACCCCCATGGATCACCTCTCCTATCAAGGAAAATCCATCTTTTGTCTCCTTAATACCTCCTCAAATTCTTTCGTCCTACATACAGGGTTTGATTATTGAGATTATACATCAGTTAAATAAGAAATCTTAACTTTTCCTCATCTACACATCTCTCATAAATTTAACACACCCTCATCTCATCCACACACCTCAATACCATTAGGTTCTAATTACACCTAGCAGAGTACCTACTTGATCCCAATCAGGAAATGATGATGAAAATAACCACCAAGAAATAGGACACGACATATTCAATCACAACTATTATGATGCCAACCAAAAGATAACGACCACCAAGGAGACGATGAAGAAACAATGGTCAACGCTAGTAGTGACGATGACTTTAGTACCTACTTCATGGAAGGAAGAAGACTATAAATGCTTAATTATTTCATCAATAAAAATAAATACATCTCTTACTCCAATTATATCATATGGGAGTGAAACTTCTTGCTGATTATACACAAGACCAACTTCATAGTCTCCTCCATAATGAGAATGAATACGTTGGACAACCACCATCCCCATCACATCACAATATAAGTAATCCCAATCACAACAACCGTTACACTTTGATTGTATATGTAATAAAGAGAGAACACTAATAACTCTCATATCTCTAAGGAGGTCATATTATCCCATTCTGATAAATGAGTAATCGATCACCCAATTAGCCTCACAACTTGGCCCATAACCATCAAATGACCATGGATCACAACATTCCCAACATCCTAACTTCAATCCACCACCCACTAGTCCTCAAGAACCTACCTTGGAGAAAGAAATAAATTCTATGAAGGAAATACTTCAGGGGTTGCAACTCAACAAACAAGGATGACAATACAAATTCGAGGGAAGACATCCTACGGGTCCCTTTTCCACCATACTTCGAACCACCTAAATTCAAAAATATAATGGAAAAATCAATCCACGTGAGCATGTCAAGGATTTTTATATGTTGTGTCAAGAAGTAACCTATGACAATTCCTACCTATTAAGACTCTTCTCAAGAATTCTAGGTAGTCCCGCACTTGAATTATTCATTTGCTTGCCTAAATTTTTCGTCACTACATTCGCCGACTTATTTGAAAATTTTTCAAACACTTCTCCTATAATGTGGAACACGATGTCACTATGATCAACCTATGCAACACTAAGCAATGTAGCAGAGATAAAGCTTTTTTTCTTCTTGCAATGATGGTGAGCTCTCGACAACTACATTCGTTATCCCTATCCCTAAAAAAAAATTGGTCACCATTTTCATCACCAATCTCCATCAAGAGTTAGCTTTCCATCTCCAAGTCCATTGCACTAATACCTTTGATGACATCATAGAGAAGGGAATGCAAATTGAAAAATACCTTATCGCCAAAGGCCTCATTAAGCTATATTCCTATGATAATCATAATCAATCCAATCAACCTTCCACATCTAAGAAGCCCAAATACTTCAATAAGAATAAAAATGTCGTGTCGTAATGGAGTAATAGAAACCAAACTCATCTAGCATGTCCAAAAATCCACTACTATATCTATCCCCAAAGGTCAACCTCGGTCCACCCAAGACCCAAAATGAAGAATAGACACCCATTCCCCATTTCTATAATTATCTCAAATATTGAGGGTTCTTATGGTTTATAAAATTTACCTTAGGGTTTACATAATTTACCACAAGGTTTACTCAAATTTCCTTGCGATTTACATAATTTATTTAGGGTTTAAATAATTTCCCTTAAAATGTATCCTAGGGTTACATAATTTACCTAGGGTTTACACAATTTTTCCTATGGTTTACATAATTTATCCTAGGGTTTTTAAAATTTATTTAGGGTTTAAATAATTTCCCTTAAAATCTATCCTAGGGTTTACATAATTTCTCCTAAGATTTTCTTTTACTTCCTAGGGTTCACATACATTATTAATCAAATTTAGATGAAAATCTACATACCTATAATATGGGATTTGTCATAAAATCTTCTTCTTCTAGTGGAGGATTTTATTATCTTTAAGGTTTTAGTTTTTCTCCATGTCTCTGTCAGTTTTCCATTTTTTCTCTTTTGTCCTTTCTAGTGTCTTTTTCCTTTATCCTCTTCCTTTTTGTTGTCTTTTTCTATTTTCTCTCCATTTTTGTCCTTTGTTTTTCTTCTACTATACTTCTCCTCTCCTCTCCATTATTTCTTTCTTCTTTCCTCTCATCATTTTTAAAATGAAATGAAATAAAGTGAGAGGGCCTTTTGGCATCCCACTTTATGTTTTTAATTAGAGGTGGTTGTGGTGTAAAAGTGACACTAATTTGCATCAGATTTGTGCCACCCCGACATTCAAAAAACGTAAATTTATAACCTATATAATTACATATACACCTACATGGAGTAATCATGGAGATTAAAAATGGAAACCTAAGTCAATGAGTGAGGCACTCCTCTGTGAGGTTAAATTTGAAGCCCAACCTACCTCTTAAGATTTTTTTCTATGATGAGTATAAATTCAAACATAATTGATCGATTATTTTTGGTATTATGAACCCAAAATAGAGGAGAGGGGAAGGTTAAACAAGAAAACACACTCATCTCTCATTGTAACTAACCAACCGTTATGTTAATAAGAGAAATACTTCTATAGTGGTGTCAACCCCATTGGTATAAAGACCATAGTTTAAATGAGTTAGAGTTACGGAGATTCAAAATGGAAACATATGTCAATGGATGACATACTCCTATAGCATAAAGTTATATTTGATAATTGACCCCAATTCTCAAGGAATTTTTTATATGGCAATGATGTAATCAAATAAAAGTGAACAAGATAGCCAATTCAGGTTTTTTTGTTTAAATGAATGAGAATTTTAGAGTAGTAAAAGAAACTCTCATATGCACTTTTAGGAATATCCTACATGGTGTATTAAGGCATATTTTTTAAGATGCGGTATAATGGGTATTTTTGGTATCATGAGGTCGCAAAATAGTAGAGGAGGTCGAACAAGTAAACATCCTTATCTTGAAACCACCCAACAACTTGTTAGTAGGAAGATGACTTTCAAATTATGGTGTCAAGCCCATTGATCATATATGGATCATAGTATAAAGGAGTTAGAATAAAAACTAAAAATGAAAAAGAAGGGTAATGAGTGAGGCACTCCTCTAGCATAAGGTTAAATTTGACAGATTACTTAGCAATGTTTTTTCTATGAAAATTATGTATTCAAACACAATTGAATGATTATGTTAATAGAAAGGCCAATGCCATTTTGGTGTCATCCTAATTGATATAAGGGTCATGGTGTATTAGAGTTTATATGATACCACAAAAAGTATGTCATCCAATATGGGACTAATTGTTTTAATGAATGAGGATTTCATAGTTGTAGAAGAGATTTTATGATGTATTTAAAGGCATATCCATACAATTTAGTAAGCCATGTTTTAAAGATGCAATATAATGGGTATTTTTGGTATTATAAGGACACATAGGAGGATAAGGGAAGGTCAAATAAGTTAACATGATTTTGTAACCAATCCAAAATTTGTTAGAAAGTGGAATGTTTCCATTATGATGTCAACCCCCTTGGTATCGTGAATCTAAAAATGATAAATGAAGGTTGAACACACATCATGCTCATCTTGTAATGTAAAAAAACCAATTTTATAGTAAACACACATGTCATTGTAGAATATAACTAGCATAGATATTTTAAACCCTAATAAAAAGGGTGCTTGATTTTGAATCGAAAGAAGTTGCTTTTGCATTATATGAGTGTGCAACATTTTAGTTCAAGGTCCTAAACATTACCATATGAAACAGATTGGTTACTTCTAATCTTTCAATCAAATACGTCAATTCAATTAGCTAAATATTAAATCAGTAGACATACTAATTTTTTAAAAATAGGTTCACACACCTATTTCCTCTATGGATTCTTGTGTTCTTTTGCATGCAAGATCACCCCCATGATGGCAAATCACCAGGATCGCCCCCAGCGGTGTCGGGTTTGATATTGTTGGTGCCACCTATCGGACCACTAGGTGTTTGTGATCATCTATGACCCTCTCACATCCTCTGTTGTTGGGTCGCCTTTATCTTTAAAATATGAGATGAAGGATTGAAAGTTGTCCCCGACCATTCCCTACGGTTATGGATGTTATTGTTGCTAATCGAGAGCTTTCCTTGATTGGAAAACTTGTTGGGTCATGCCCCCTATTAGATGACATAAAAAATGGGATCACTACAAATGGGATCCTGAAACACCTTCTTGATGGTTGTGCTTCCTAAGAGCTTCATCCTTTTCTCTTTCGATTTGAAATAAGATTTCTCTCACGCTCTCCTCAAAGGCCCATGGTTTTTTTGTCACGGGGTTTCTATCTTTGTAAATGGTCCTCAAGATTCAACGCCTTTACTTGAAACTAACAATGAAGATCTAATTTAGATCCACCTCCAAGGCCTCCTCTCAAGCTTTGGGAGAAACTGGTTATTAAGGGCATTGTTGATTGTCTAGGGAAACTAATAGTTGTGGATCTAGCGACCAAATCCAAATCTCATCTTATTCATGCAAGATTATACTTCATTGCGTATGTAAGTAAACCTCTCCCCTCTTCTATTGATTTGCTTTCAAGCTTTGGATTATTAGGTTCAACCCTTCAAATATAAACATATCCCCCTAATTTTCTCCTCTTATAAAGGTATGGGTCACCGTACTTCTACCTATCCTTCCCTTCCTCAACCTAAGTCCAAATTGATCCCTAAGAAGAACCCTTATGTTTTCTCTTATAGTGGCAAGGGCAAGGGTGCCCTTAAGATCACCTCGGAGGTCTGTACTTCAAATCCTTTTTTTTTCTCTATTTGTGGATGAATCCCCTCTTTTTCTCCTTTGGAGTTGGTTTTGACCATCCTTCATCTTTCCTCTCGGTTCATCTCTCCCCTCTGTTTGAATGCCCCTCCTCCCCATCTCCTTTGATTCCTTTAGAAGACATAGAGCTTTTATATAACCCTCTTACTCTACCCGAGCCTTCTGTTATTTCTTTTAATCCCTCTCCCCTACCTATTTCCTCCCTTTCGGCTCCCTTTCCCCCGAACCCTTGACGTTGCAGGTAATAAATCTAGTGCCCATTCTCATGATGACCCCAACCACAAATTGACTAGAAGTTCCATCAAGAACGTTGATCTTGGCTTCTCCAAACTTAAAGGCAAACCTCTAAAATCCTCTAAGATGCACCAAAAGCTAACCAAGGAGTGGTCAATGACACACAAGATATTCTAATGATTTTTGGTATCCCCAAGAAAAGAGTTTCAAAATGAAAGTTCTCTCTTGGAACATCAAAGGCATCAATGCCTCCCAAAAGTTAGAATCTTCAAATACATTCTCCTGATGCACAAACCTAATATTATTATGCTACAAGAAACAAAGTTGAAGGAAGATAAAAATATTCACAAACTTTGGCCCAAAGTTGTTTTTTGATCAAGATTCTTCGAGGAACTCAAGTGGTCTATATATTCTATAGGACCCATTTGTGTTTTATGGAGAGTGCATCTTCAAATCTATCTCCTTTATGGTGGTTTTCTTCCAAGAGATAGGGTCAAAATTTGGTTGGATTTCCATAAATCTCTACGCTCCTAACTCTGAACCACTAAGAGAAAAAGTCTAGAAAGACATTTTGGCTATGGTTCAAAATTAGGGTTCTCTTCCCTGGTTTATTGTGGGGGATTTCAATACTCCTATGTTTAATGAAAAAAACACGTGGGCATTCTAGCAAAGTGAGAGCAACATGAAGGCCCTCCAAGTTTTTGTCAATTTCAGCCCTCTTATCGACTTGGAGCTCCATGGCAACAAATTCACTTGGTCAAACAAAAGATTGGGAAAAAATCATATACAAATGAGACTCGATAGAATGATGGGATCTTTAGAATGGATATCTCACTTCAAATAAGCATCCCTTCAGGCTCTCCCGAAAGTCTCCTCAAATCACTCTCCCCTCTTAATCTAGCCAAAGATGGAAGCCTCCACTTCCCCTCTTCCACTTTGAGTTGGCTTGGTTGGTTAATCATGATCTCCATGATTTGATCACCAAATGGTGGTCTCTGGAGGTTAAAGGTTCTGCTATGTTCTATTTCACCAAGAAGACTTTTGAGGTTAAAAGACCAAGTGATGGAAATTAGCATTGTTTGGCAATATCAAGGAAAGAAAAAACAATATCATCCAAGAACTTGTTGAGGTAGCCAGAGAGATTGAAGTCAAGGGTAGACTTCCATTTTTGCACTCTTTAGAACTAAACTCCCTGAAAAATCTCCATAACATAATCAGAGAGGAAGATACTACCTATCAAAAATATCTAGAGCCCTTTGGCTCAAGGAAGGAGATAAGAACACAAAATTCTTCCACTTAATTTCTCATAAAAAAATCGAAATAAGATTATTGAGCTGATCTAAGCAAATGGGATGGTCATCATAAAGGAACAAGACATCATTGAGGAAGTTACCTCCTACTACCGCACACTTTTGGGTTCTATGCAAATGGATCCCTAGACAAAATATAAGACACACTAGTTTTTGATGAGTACATTATTTGACTTATTTATATCATTTATATGATTGATAATTTGTCATTTAAACATGATTTACTAATGCATGGGGATGCTTTATATGGTTATATCTTAGTGAGTTTAATGTATTTTCCTTGCTCTTGTTCATGCAACTTGTTAACCATATAACTTCCTACTAATTTCCTTTGTGAGTGAAATGTGGTAATGTGTGCAGGATAATAATGAACATTTACTACCAGTTTTGGAGTGCAATCAAGGAGCCCGAGTCTGGAGTCGGTATGCAGTCGTGGAGGACTTTTTCCATTAACGGCCTATAAACATGGGTCTTGTTTCTAGCAGTTCTGTAGGGTTTTATGAACCTTAATCAAATGTTGTTAGTGGAAGAACTTAGTGCCTACCATTTTGGCATGATATGTAATCGACTGTGTCTATATAAAGACATCTCCTTGTGGAACAATTTAGTAGTTGGATAATATTGATAATATACAATATAGTTCATAGCAGTTAGTATTTACTTTCGATGCACTGAATAGGTCACGGAACTTCTTTGAATCAATATAATTGGATATCATTATGAGTATCTCATGTTGTTAAGATTACCTTTGTCCCAAGGAAGAGCAAGGGCCCACTCGACCAAGGTAACTGGAGGCTATTTATGTTTACGCATGAATGTGGTTTTCTTATAAGTCATAATTTTCTTATTTCCTCTATTGTAATTTCCATTTCAGTGTGTTTATTTCCTTTATCATAATTTCCATTCAGAGTGTGTGTTTACTTTTTATGCAAATTCTATTTAATGTTTGTTTATACTTTTATTGCAATTTCAATTCCGAGTATGCAATTTCAGTTCCGCTACTTTAATTTTGTGTGTGCATTTTCATTTTAGTTAAGAATATCACTTTCATAACTTCTTTCTATCACATGTAATTTAATTTCCATAGCTTAGCATTAAGTTTCGTAGATTAGAAGAAAACAAAGGAAGATCTAGCATAAACCCCCAAAGAAAGACCCAACAACATAACTGGTTGTATAGGGCTTCATTGCATACAAAGAAGACACAACCCTAGTTTTATTTATAATGACACTAGTAGAAGAATCTATTAGTTAAATGATTGGAGAATACAATGACCCATCAAATTTTATTTTGGAGGTCGTCATTGCTTTGAGATCAATAGCTCCCTTACCCACCCTTTTGAGATAAAGGAGATGAATAAAGATGCCTTCGAAATGAATGGAAAAAAATCCCCATGACCTAATGGTTTTCTTGCTGCCTTTTTTAACCACTTCTAGGATATCATCAAGTAGAACCTTCTTTTGGTTGTCACAAAATTCCAAATCAAATATGTCCTTCTCAAAGAATGGAACTCCACCTTCATCACCCTTGCCCCAAAGTCTACTGAATCAAAAATACTTTCTAATTTTATACTTATAAGTCTATGTAATACCTCCTACAAAATCATCACCAAAATGATGGTTAATAGACTTAAACCCTTCATTTCCAAGTTGGTCTCGGACCAACAATATGGCTTCATCCAAGGTCGGTTAATTCAAGGTGGCATCATCACCATCCATGAAGCTATCCACTTGGCTCACCTCACCAACTCAGCTGGCTATATGGTTAAACTTGATATGCAAAAAGCTTTTGATAGTGTCAACTATAACTTTTTCATCAAATTTCTCGGAAATTTGGCTTTGGATAAAAATGGACAAGGTGGGTTCATTGTTGTATCTCCACCCTCATTTCTCCATTATTTTCAATGGTATTCTAGAAGGTTATTTCCCGAAAGTGTGGTCTTCGTTAGTGCGATCCCCTCTCCCCTTCTTGTTCATCCTTATGGCAGACTCCTTAGTAGATCCCTCAATGTAGATGTGGCATCCTCCTCTATCTTTGGACTCTTCATCACTGTCGTTAGCTCTACTTTTAATCACAATAAATTTTTTGATGATACGATTCTCCTTGGAGCTACATCGGTTGTTGAAGCTAGAACTATAGTATACATCCTTGAATCATACCTAGAAGCCTTTGGTCAAAAGATCAATTTAGCTAAGTGTTGCATCTCCTTCCTTAGTATTCCCCCTAGGTGGCAGAGAAATATTATGGACATCTTTGAATGCATAATTGTTGATCTTCCCTCCTCCTATCTAGGTCTCCCTCTCTTCAAAGGTAAACAGGTAAAGGGGCTCTAGAATTTTGTGTTGGATATATTTCAAAGGAAACTCGTTGGTTGAAGGGTTCTCTCCTTAGCCAAGTTGAAAACTTCAACTTGTCAAATCCACCCTCCAAATTATGCCAATATACTACCTCTCTCTCTTAAAAATCCCCTCAATAGTGGCTTCAAAAATTGAACAAATCCAAAAATGTTTCCTCTAGTCAGGTTCGGAAGAGAAGAAAAGAACTCACCTTGTTGTTTGGGACTTGGTTTGTAAGCCAAAAATACTTGGGAGGCCTTGGTCCGAGAGGAATTGGTGATATGATTAAATATTTGTTCAAAATTTGGGATGGGCCTTGGTCATGGGTTCCAGTCCTCCTCCTGGTCCATACTCCTAAGGGACAAGTACTTAAAACTTGACTCCAACTTTCTCTCTAATAACCCACTTCCCCTTGGATCAGCTATCTGGAATTCCATCATCATCTGCAGGACCTTATTTACAAAAGTGCTAAATGGTGCTTGGGTAATGACAATAATATTGACTTCTAGAATGACTAGTGAATCTCAAACAAGCCACTTTCTAGGGACCTTGATTGGCTCCCTATCATGCCTCATCTGATTCACCTATTGGGCATCCCTTGCTGAAACTACATCGAAAAATCTTCCTTCCTCCCCGATGGATTATACATAAATGGCATGGTTGCAATCACAATCAAGCTTGGTTAGTTGATTCCTTAGAGTAGCTCCTATGTACTCTACATATTGACTTATACCTTTATGCTTATAAGGTAATTTGGCCTTAGACCTCCTTTGGCTCCTTCTCTATTAACTCGGCGTACCACTCTTTTCTCCATCACGAAAGAAATCCCTTTCAAGCACTTTTGGCTTGCTCATGTCATTCCCAAGATTAGTATGTTTTCATGGCTTGTTTGGAAGGATATTATTCTTACTGGTTTAAATTTGCAAAGAAGAGGTTACTCTCTTCCTTCTAGATTGTAATTTTTGTTTGAAAAGCGTCGAAGACTCCTATCATATTTTTTTAGTGTCCTTTCTCCTCTAGAATATGGTCTTATATCCTAAACTCCTTTAGGATCCTATGGACCTTTCTAGGTTCTATAAAAGACACTTTTGAACAATGGTCTTCTTTCCTTGAACTTGGGTCTCTCTCTGGCTTGGAAATATCTTCTTCCTCATGTGTTTCTGGGGCCTATGGAAGGAGAGAAACGTGTGCATCTTCCAAAACTCCTCTTCAAAAGAGGGCATTGTTTCCAACTCAATTTTTAACTCTCTTCAGGAAAACCTTAACTCTTCTTGGCACATAATTGGCATCTCCAAGATTGATTTCTTTAACAATATCAATTGGTAAAAATATCTCTCCTCGATCTTGTTCTAAGACAATCGATACCACTAGAGATGTTACGTGTTAGAAATATCCACCTGATGGGTGGTGGAAATTAAATGTGGACAATGCCTCGAGAGGGAATCCCGGTTCCTCGGGATGTGGGGCTGGGAGACCATCAAGGTAATCTTTTAGGGTCTTTTGTTATAGCTCTAGGTTTCAAGAACAACCACATAGCGAAGCTTTAAACATCCTCAAAGGTATGGATTTGGATAAGAGTTTGGGTCCCGCCAAGCTCATTATTGAGAGTGACTCCCTCAATCTCATCAAAATTATGAAAGATATCAGCTCTCCCTCCTAGAACATCAACAATATTGTTCAGGATGTTAAATCCATGAAGAAATATTTCATTGAAGTCACCTTTCAACACATTTATAGGGAAGGGAATGCTCTTAGCTGATGCTCTAGCCAACAAAGGTATGGAATGCTTTGGATACTCTTCCTAGTTTGAATCTTTTCTAAAATATATATCCACTATTGCCAAAAATGATGTAACATTGGAATTTAGTGTCCCTCCTTTAGTTTGTTGAGATGCAGTGTCCTTGGATGCTTCATCCTTTAAAAGGAACCCTCCCCTACTTCATCATATTGAAGTTCCCTTCCTCTAATGTGTTGTACCTTTTCTCATCACTTCGGGCCTAACCCTAGAGACTTCATCCACTTCATTAATTTCTGCCACCTCGCCCTAGATCCCTTGCATCACCACACAAGCCACCCTCTTTAGATGTTATTTTTGTTTTAATTCCTCCCACACTCGCACATGCCAAAGCTAACTCCTCCCCCATCTATGATCTCCCTTCCGATTTTAGAATCATGTGAACTTTAATTATCCTTGGATTTTTAAATTAGTCTCACACTAATCTTTTTGCATCATCTCTTCCTCTTCATTGAGCTTTGTCGGCATGGGCGGAAGAATCATTCGCATTGATGTTGTGACATCAAGGAAGTCTAAGATATCCTTGTCATGGGTGGGCTCTCTTGAATTTCATGGAGTCTCTATGTGGGCATTCTCTCATGATTTATAGCTACATTTTTGCCTCCCGGGATGGTGACAAGGTTAAAGTGGGGGATTTAGTATTCTCCGTCTTTGTGACCAGCATTGCCACTACCACTAGCCTCCCAAACTATGGAGCTAATTATATCAAAAGGCATATCTTTGAAGAAATTTCTGCTTGTGTGGATGATCCTAATGAAACCCAAAAGTACCAGTTTGGCTTTGAGAGGAATGCATTGAAGCACCCTTAGAATAAGGTAATGTGTTGTTTAATGTGTTTCTTCACGATTGATGATTGTTACAAATTCATTCATGGCACTCACTTGTTTCTTCTTTCCCACTTCCACTACGAAAGATTGATAAAATTCTCCCAATTCTTCTTTAACTCTCTAGCAGATTCAATTGACCTTGCAAGTAAAGGAGTTGGCCCAATTCTTCATCAGGATATTCTCTATCTTCTTTTCACCAAAGTAACCCCTTCCTCCCTCATTCCCCGCTACCCAGTTATTGTCCCTAAGGTAAAGTGCAAATTGTATCTCCTCCCTCTCCAGTCTACTTCTATTGTGCCTTGCGGTGGAGCCTCCTTTGCTCTCCCTCGACTTTTTCCCCTCGTAAGTCTCATTACCTCCATCATTTTATCCATTATATCTCGAACGCAATCCCTTGAAATCCTTTCACCCCCTCTATCTCCCTCTCCACCCTCACACCTTTGTTATTCTTTTGTCCCCCTTTCCCTTCTGTTCCGCCTACCTCGATGTGTCCTCTTGAATCTACGCCTACCCCGTCTCCCCCACTTTCTAACCCTATGTTGTCTCTTGCTTCTGTCTTGCTCCTTTAGATGCTCACCCTCCTATTCGCGCCAGAGGGTTCTTAATTCTCTTGATGTTCTTGTTGATATTTACGATGGCTTAGACCGAATGTTCCTAAGGATCCCAAAACTATGGACAATCGGACTCCTACTTCAAACTCCGCCTCCAACTAATTCACCATATAAGGACCAAACAATCGAGGAAGATGATCCCTACACCGGGTTATCAACCACATCCTTAGCAAAATACAATGCGTGTTTTATGTCATCAAAAATTGGAAGGATTATACTGACATCCTAAAAGATGTAATTGATAATGCTTGTGAGGAGATCAAAATCTCCATTGACATTATGGTTAATTATCTTTGGTTATAACTTAGAGGCTGATATGGAAGCAACCAATATTCTCCATGATATTTATAATATGTAATTGGTCTCTTTTTCATCCTCTTTTTTAGATCCTCTTGTTGGATCTTTTTGTACAAGGATTAGGATCCTTTCAAAATCCTAACTTTTACCCAATGTCAAAAAAATATTAAATCCATGGAGATATTACATTATTTGAAAGAATGAAATCACATGTTTATCCATGCATTATGAAAGAAAAAATTCCCTAAAACAAGGTGTTCATACCCAAATGTTCAATTGTCATCCAAGTATAAATCAACTCAGTAATAAATACACACACACACACACACACACACACACACACACACTAAATCAAATGATATCCTTAAAAGGGTTAAACTTGTTTAAAGCTATATCCTTAACACCTTGTAGATACACACTTCCCATAATGAACGAGGATTAAGGATAGTCAAAACACTCAACACAAATAGTACTAAAACTAATGTATTTTCGGGACCCCTATAACCATGAAAAATGTACTTTCACATGATTTTTAAGATAAATAACATGTATAATAAGGACACCACAATCAATGCAACCATTATGATCTTGTGGAAACTATTCGACTTGTTAAAGAAATAACAACATACTATATTCAAAGTGGGAAAAAAGCATGACGTTTATATATATTTATATTCATAAATATAATAACAATGTCATATTATAACTCATGGGTAACATCTAACATGGTGAACATCCAACACCTTTATCCTTCGTTTTATACAATAATATTATAAAACAAGTGTGTTCAATACCTTCCAAACTCTTAGGAAATAAAATTTGGTAGATTTAAAACCAGACTCCATAACCTTTTTAGTATACTCACAAAATTGTACCAAAATGGAAACTTTAGAATGGAGTATAGATATCCATTTGAGCAAATTGGAAAGTGACTTTTTGTCAAATGTTGTTAGTTGCAGTTGCTTAATAGATAAAACTGCTATAATACTAGATTAATAGAATTTAAATGATATAACTTTCCATATTTCCATTTGGAGATAATCAACTAGAGAAGCAACTCAATTATTAAAATTAGTGCATTGGGCCTCGTAGGGTTTAAATTGGTATTAAATTTTTACCTAGATGTTTTTGAATAATTGATCAAATTGCATACCAATGAGATTCTAAACAATGCAACATAATTTGGTTGGGTGATTTTTGTAATGTTTGGTGGAGAAATTTGGCTAGGAGAGTAGCATATCAAAATGAAGGATTATTTACCCATTATTATCTACATTTCCATTACATCTTAGAGATTTATATGGGGTGTATGACAATAATCGAGGTTAGACCAATATCTAATTTAAAGTTGATTTGTAATTTTATTCTCATGTGATAGTTATATATATCATTAATATATATATATATATATATATATATATATATATATATATATCATTAATGTTGTTTCATTGTGAGAGAAGGGCATTGACTTGACCGCAATCCCTTCTCTCGCTTACTAAACAAACATATTCACACAACTACCACATGTTTAATTAACATTTTTAAACATGTGTCGGTATGATCATCATCAATGACATAAGGTAGACTATGCTCAATGAGAGGTATGTACATGCTATTAATTTGACGTTGCGAAGCAGCAACTATGTCCTACAATGAATGAAGGAGGGTTTTTTCTTAAAATTGATGAAATTAATAGATAATTGTATTTATTTATCTTCTTATTTTCTTTAACAAATCTAATCATGTCTTCTTAAAGTGAATATACTTCTAAAAAGAGCATGGTGTTTTCAACAAGTAGGTTATTATTTTCCTACATGAGAGTGTTGAATCCATGGATGGAATCCATTTACAATAGAAAGGAAAAAAATTGGAAAAACTTCAAAAATGAACACACTCAATAAACACCTACCAAACTACTTATAATAATACAGTTCTTACAGAATTTCCTCATATAATGGTTGGCACATAATACAATAATAAAATAAGCATAACCCAACAACTTTTTTAATGCGCAAAAATGAACCCCTAGCTAAAAATAGGTGTCACTTTATAAGTAGTGTGATTTACATATCAAATATAGTCAATAGATTAAAATTTTATGTTGAAATTAGAATCTTTGTACAATATGAACCAAAATTATGTTTTGAATTACATGAACAAACATGCACTTTAAAAAAATAGTGTCTTCATCGACCCTCGGATCAAAAAGATATGTGTAATTGAAGGTACGAAAATTGGGACAAGACAACAATAGTTCACAAAAACTATATTTTCTCTAGAAATTGGGCCACCAAAAGTTACAAAACACTATTCCAATATGTAGAGCATGAAAAAATACACAATATGAAAAAAAAGCTTTGTAGGTCTTCCAAAATAGAAAATACGAGGCTTTGAATTTTTTTCAAAAAGCAATGCTCAATGGTGTAAGCTATGTGAAAAAATGCACATGGGCCTAAAAGAGATGTTTTTAGGTCATATGAGGGAAAAAATAAGAAACTAGGACCTTATTAGGGTTCAATAGGCTAATTGAGTGGCCTCGGAGGGTCATATAGGCAACTAACAACTTAAAGAAGGCTCTTAAAGCTAAGCATGTAGCCTAAGGGATTTAAAATCCAAACCTCTTGGTATCTCTGGGAGCATTGTATGTCAACATTACTAAAATTTAACTTTATGAAAATCTCACAAGATGAAAAATATGAAAATAAGTGAGCGGGGTCTCTAACTTGTAAAAAAATCACAAAATATTTTATTGTACATCCTGCTTGTTGTGGTTTGTCATGTAGAAGTGAAACTTAAAAAATTCACATAAATCAATCCATGAATTAAAAACCCCATTTTTTAAATGAGTATTTTTTATTTAGATATTGTTAAAAATATCATGAAGAACTAGAAAAATCTAGTTTTATCCGAAAAATTAAAAACGCATGTAAAAAGGTTGGAAAGGATTTTTTTGACAAGAATAAAAACCCGAGATGATTTTTTGTGAATACCAACAAGCTTATCTGCCTAAAATATTACAAATAACTTGGATAAGTATATGGAATTAAATAAGAAGTGAAAAAATATTCAACATCGTAATTACCAATTGAAGGAGTATTGCTTTGATACCATAA
Source organism: Taxus wallichiana var. yunnanensis (assembly GCA_018340775.1). NCBI lineage: Eukaryota > Viridiplantae > Streptophyta > Pinopsida > Cupressales > Taxaceae > Taxus > Taxus wallichiana. Next base: position 814,272,948 of record CM031239.1, read on the forward strand.
AAGAATAAGTGAAACCCAATAACCTCCTCAATTTGGACTCACTCCAAAAATGATAGAAGCTATTATAAATAATAAGAAATAATAGAAACATATCATTTCCAATAAATCAACCGAATAAATTTTATATAAAAAATATTCATGTTTACAAATAGAAGTGGTTTATATATAACAAAAGTAAGAGTTGTAGTCCAACTTTTTGTTTTGACTATATGATAAACATGTGTGCAACAACCTCCACGTGAATAGGTAGACATTAGACAAGACGTCAAGCTATAATTGCTACTTATCCTAATCTAATACTAGGAGTTGTGTAAAGTAGACTAAGTCAGCAAATCTTAAATAAAGCTAAATAAACTAAATTAAAATAAAAGGTGTGTGTGTATTGCACTAACAATTAGTACAACAATCAATGTCACACACAACGTCATATAGAAGGCCATGGGCCACATACAATGGAATCATTACCATCACACACATAAATAAGGGTCAAAGTGTTGCACAAAAAAGGATATTGAGGTCACCAATAAGGGATACAAGATTGTTGCACATGCGCGCGCACACACACAGAAGGCAAAAGGTCATGTATACATAAGACAAGTAGAAAAGTAATATGATGTATAAGAATAAAGAGACAAAAGTCAATAGGTGCATAAAACAAGATATACTTGTCTTATAAAATCCACACGTGTTAGTCCAAAAATTCTAAGAAAATAACATATATCACAGCATATAATATAGTAAAATTGGGATGTGAAGGAACATCGTATAATACATGAAACAATAACACCTAATAGTGGATGCCCCAAAATTAACAAGGCCACTTTGGGTAAAAGGATATGTACAACACCTATGATTATGTAAACTCATGTGTATCTTGCATCATGTTCACATAGCTTGTGCAACATGTGTATAGAATATATAATATATTATTTATCAAACCATACAATAAACAACATATGTAAAGCATAAATTAGTAAATAAATTCATTCTCATGTCTAGGTTTCTTATTTTTTGAATATTTTTGTGTTTTTAGAAAATATTTCAAAACAAAAAGTGTTACCATGTGATGTGATCAAGAGGATGAGGAGAGAAACCCATAATTGGAGAAGGCTTGGACCTCAATAAAACATTATGAATTGTAGGAGTAGGATGTTTCACTTTAAGCTAGGGTTTTGGGACACACTTAAGAGATGGATTTCTGCAAGAGAAAGCCTACGTAAGATAGGACATGTAGATACACCGGAAGTAGACTTGAATAACCATGTGTGTAGAAATCGTTATATATTAGGAGTGGGTGACATAGTTAGTGGAGACTTATAAGGGATGCCCTTAACTAAAAAAACTTGATTGAATAAATTTATTTAACACATTGATGAAGAATAAAAGGAATAGCCCTAAGATTATGAATCCAAGTGTATCGTAAAAACATGTCACATATAGCAAGTATATCAAGAACTAAAAAAAAGTGCAACCACAATAGAAGATCCCATTATAAGAGGGAGAATAATGTGTCGATAACATAATTATAAGATCGTGCATTGAATTATAGATGTTGCTTAGTATAACCCAAAGAAGTAAATGATGAGAATGCACGTGTTATACCTATAATCATTATCAACTAGTACAATATGGATAGGTTTTGATTAATAAAAGCTCAAATATAAAACATATGAGAAATAACATCATCATCAAGCATGTCATTGATTGCCATAAAATTTAATGAGAGGCCTAGGACATAAAGAAGAATTAACCATACCAATGAGAGAATGAAGCGGATGGTCATATGCAAATAAATGATGACATACCTTATATGCATGATTCACCTCCATATTGCTCTTACATTAAGAAGTTTGATGATTAGGAAGTGGTTAATTGTATATATTAATCTTAGGATTCTTATTGACTTAAGGCTTATATTTCTCTAGAGTAGAATCAAGTTTGATAGCCTAAAAATAATTAGATGTTGAATAACATTCCAAATCTTGAGACATTTGGTACTAGAGTGCCCAATATACCTATGGGTATGAGAATAAGCATTAACATAAGAAGATTTAACTTGAGAATTTCTCATATAAAACTCGGAAGGTGAAGGAAGATATATGTGGTTACATTTAAGTAAATTTTGTAAGAACAATTGCGGTGGGGAATACAAACACATGTATTTCTTGTGAGGAGAGGCTTGTAATCCTAAAGCTTTGTAGATTGAGATATAACATTGATGGTTTCTTTAACTTCATATTTGTTTTCATTGGATTTTAATTTGTAATTATATTTCCCTTAGAACTTAGATGTAGATGCATTTGGTGGAGTAAACCAATACTTAAGCATGTTCAATACTAGGAACATGATCTTTCTTTCTTTTAAAGTATGACATAGCTCATCAAAGGATCACAATTTTTCAAATATGATAGATTCTTACAAGGGTGGTAAGAGGCTCTAAGTAAATATTTTAAAGTTCATCATCGATGAGTATATTTCTCAATTGTGTAAGCATCATCTTATTACGTAAGACATGATCACTAATTGATTCATTAGAGCCTTGTTGTATTTTATCCATTTGAGCATAATAAACTTTATCACAAATGTTGATAGAGAAGTGTGCAAGAAATTGATTAGCCAATGGATTTAAATCCCTCGCAAATTTAATAGGTAGGTCATATAACCATTGCTAAGGATAAACCTGAAGGCTTCTCAAGAAAATATTAGTAAGAAGTTAAGCATTGTAAGTGTGGTCTAAGTAAGAAGTATTAAAGGAGTGAAGGTGTTGCTCGGGATCACCTTTAACCTCATAAATAGGAATCTTAGGAGACATAAACCCTAAGGGTAAAGGACAAGATTCCACCTCAAGTGCAAGTATAAAATGATGTAATTCATTATAATCTATGATATTAGAATCTTTATACACACATGCCTCTAATTGTAACACCTTAATTTGAAAATCATGAATGAGATGCTCAAGGAAACATGAATGAGATGTTTCCTTTTCGTTACATTCCTTTTATTCATCAACATTCATGGAATTTTGTATCAAGTAAATCTTGTGCTATTTTCTTGTAATTTCTAAACAGTGACCAAACTATTTGCAATAGTAATAAATGGATACTTTCTTTGTATCTTTGGAAGTTGACCCCTTTTAAAAGAAAAATTGGATCTCCTTTTAGCATATGATCTAGCATGTTTTCTATACATGATCACACTTTCCTCTCGATTAATTTTCTTATTTCTATTTTCTTCCTTTATCGGAAGAAATCAGGTCTTCTAAACTATGATTTATTTTACCTAATGTGAAGGCCATATTAGAATTGTTGGGTGTAATACTATTTAGAAATATGGATTTTACATCATCATCATACACATCAATTTTTATTCTAGCTCACTAATTTAAAATAGAATGAAACTTAATGATGTGTTGAACCATATTGTCACCTTCTTCATCTTAAGCCCGAATAACTTTTTCTTCAGGATACTTTTGTGCTTCCTAGTCGTAAAATTGTTCAATGTTGTGTAGATGAACTTTGATGTCTTTGAAAGGTTCATATGATGTAAGTAGGCATCAAACAACCCTGGGCCAATAATTCATATTTCTTTTTTATTTTTATGTATGGATTTCCACTTGACTTGTTTTCATCTACATCTTTTGGTTTTGGTAGTTTTCCATCAACAATTTCCCACAAGTTTTTATTGATTAATAACAATTGTGTTCAAACTTGCTAGTAATGGAAGTCTTTGCCTTCAAATTTTTCAATTTAATTAAACTTTTCCATTCCCCCAATAAATTTGACTCAATGGATTCTAGATAAAACCGACAATGCATTTGTTACAAACAAGGATTTTTAATGAAATTGATGATACAAGACTTGTAGTATTAACTTAATTATAGATCCATTGACTAGGATTGATAAAGACTTGATTAAAACAATACCTTGAACAAATAATATATGATTTAATACTATAACTTAAGAGTCGACCCAATTCCACATCTATATAATAAAAGATCACTTCAATACACAAGTTCACGTTATATTTTTCTAGTTTCCCAAATACTTTTCACAAATCTATTCTATTACAATAGAAGGTGATAAGAAGAATTGGTTTTCAAGATAAAAGTAAAAAATTTGTAACCAAGATTTATAATTTCAATGCTTGATAGATGTTAAGATCACGAAATTCAAGCAAAATTGACCATTGATGATTATAGAAGGCAATAATTGAATAATTCCTATATAGAAAATGGAACAAGTTTGGGCACAAATAAATATTTCCTCACGTTTCTAATAAATATGAAATCATCAAACATTGAATGGATGGACAAAATGCAAATATAATGTATATAGGTTTGACAAGAGAGGGTAAGTGCATGGAGATGGGGGGCCAAAGGGGGTCTTAAGTGGACACTTTTTTCTGAAAAATAAGAAACTTTAACTTATATGAGTTGTTTGAGATGGATACACTCAAAATTTGAAGATATTATAAGAACATGAATTGTAGCATTTTGAGTCTAGTTTTTAAACTACTAAGTTTTATTTAAAATGGTTAAGTATAAGTGGGTCAAAGAGCTAAAATTCCAAGAGGTGCTCCTTTTTTGAAAACCATAGTAGATATTCGGTTGAGCCCCTTCATTTTTTTAGCATTGTTTAGTATTTTTTAAAACCCTTTAGTGGAAAGTTAGATAGGATCATCTAGTTTGGGATACAATTTTTATTTTATTTTTAGCAAGTATTTTTTTTTTTTTATGATTTTCCTTATAAAAGACTTTGAAAATTGAGAAATAATGGATAGCCAACCGTGCCCCCTATCTACCTCAAAAATATAAAAATTTAGAAATTTTTTTTGAATGCGTATAGAATTAGTCTTAGTTTGGGACTATATAACTTTTATTCAATTTGGATAAGCGAAAAAAAAGATACATGAAGAAAGATAGACGTGTATAAATACAAAAAATAGAGCTATAAAAAGACATAGAAAATAATAAGGATGGAAACCTTATAGTAGTCAGAAAATTTAGAAAATCATATATTTAGAAAGAGGAAAGTTTTATTTACCTTGTAGTCATATTTTTAAGAATTTTTTGGTCCTTGTTGTGAGATTTATTGTGGTGAAAGATTTTTTTTTACATTTTCTATCAAAAACATGTTGTTTACTATTTTGAACAAGTCTAGGCCTCAAGCTCGGGTTTCCAAAAAAATCGAGCCTTGGGGCCTTGTCATGGAACTTTAATTTAAAAGTAACGTGAGTGTGTGTTAATGCGATCATGCTATAATTTGCTTGCGTTACTTTATTTCATAATCCATTGCCCCCTCCAACAACCTTTTATGCCTATTCAAGGGAATTATGTCCCCACATTGTTTGCTTTGCAATATTCAGTACATTCCTAAATAATTTTTAGTAGTTGAAGTCGCCCCCACCCCATTATCTATATTGTACTAATCATGGGGGATAAAAATGATGTAAGGACATGAAGAAGGTGAAGAACAAGACACCGAGCAATTAGAAGTGATTAGAGTAAAGAAATTGAAGTGGATGCAAAAACTACGTGGAGGGTAAGGTACATCTACTATCTCAAATGCACTTAATGTTGTAGACAATGATGATGAAATACATAATGAAAATGAGGAGAATAATTATTTTGCAATGAGTATTGATAATGTTGTTATGGATAAAGAATTTGATATGAATAATGATATTGAACCTTTACCCGAGAATCCAAATGTTAATTCTGAAAATTACATGGAAACATTGAATGAGGAAAGTAACCTTGATAATGATTTTTACCTCTAAGAACACCTCCTTCCATTTTGCATAGAAAACCCATTCACTTAATTGAAATTGATGAAAACATTGTAAAACCAATGCCTAACAAAATGTCTGAGAGAAATTTGAGAAGAAAAGCTATGGGAATTTGGGATAATTATTTTGAGAAAATAAATGATACACAAATATGTCAATTATTTGTTACATTAATGAAATTAATTAAAATGAGACCTACAATGAATACCCTAGGACTAAGAACATCTAATATTGATGGTCAAATGTGGAAATTGTTGAAAATATACATAAAGCATACCATACTTTGTAGGTGGCAACAAACGCAACAAAGATAGTAATGCTACACAACATGCACTTACTAATTGTATAGTAAGTGATAAAACAGTGAACAAACACTTGATTAGAAAAACAAGTAGAGATTTGAAAGTAAACAAAAAAACACTAATGAAAGTAATAGGGAGACGCAAAAAGTCTTGAATCATCCAAGTAACACTAACTACATGGGCATCATCTAGTAGATGCCCATGGAAAGGCATGAATACATATGATATTCTACAATAATTATTTATAAATTTTTAGAATGACAACACAAGGGTTTCACCAAATAAAAGAGATATGGTGAGAAAAATAGGTTCTCGTAATCATGAACCACATGCAAACATTTCTTGAATATGACTCAAACACAATTGTTCTCTAAGTCTAAGAAGGAAAATCTTGAAATTAACATTATCTAAATATTTTTTGAAATGAAAAACCCTTTTATGTGAAAATCAATCACTCACGTACCACATGTTGTTGTAGGCATCATGTTGAATTTTCAATGCATTATGATGTTTTTTGTCAAGTACATTGTGTTTTACATATTGACATCATGTTGCAAGAGTGTGGATTAAATGTCCTACCAAAATCAACAAGAGAATTTATTCCTCCCATATTTTGTGAAAAATAAATTGGACATTTTTTATAACAAAACATGTTTGGATGGAACATGCAATGTATGTGGTGGCTTGCCAAAATAAAAAATTTGTCTCCACGAGGAGAGTACATATGCAATAGGAAAAGAAGTAGTTTGTCTTAACAAATATAAACATGAGATATATCAATTAAAAGATGGAAAATAATTTAAGAGGTGTGAGCTTGTTACATAACTATTACATGTATTAAAACATATGGTCAAATTTAAAATGAAATTGTTTACAGTATACAAGGCACACACACAAAGTTTGATGGTTGGATGAATAATTCAAGTTAAATAAGGACACATTCCCACTTGGTACTATTGTTTCAGTAGTTGACTTCGTATAGAATTACTCTTTGTAGCCACAAATGGAGGTACAGTCGTAGTACTACAACTCAGTGCAAGTTACTATTTTTGTGCATATAACATTCATGCACTCTCCAGAAAGCACCGAGTAAGGTAAAAATTATTAAGAGAGTATCATTTCTATATCAATAATGATCGAACACATTCTGCATAATATATGCAAGGGTGTTTCTAGTTGTTTTATGTGAATTTGACTAAAAGGAACATTATTTTCAATAAACATTATAATTGGTTGAGACAACTACACATTATAATTAAATAATGCATGTTTTATTCGCTAAGCAAGATGCATGTGACAATAAGTGTTCAACATATTTAGAGTTATATTGAGGTAAGACATGGGAAAGGAGAGCATGTTAGTGTAGGAACATGTGTGAAAGTATCCCTTACAAGAGAAGAATTAAAGTTCAAATATGGTGCTAATTTTATAGGTGCAAAAAGCATTGTTGAATGGAATAATAAGAACATGGGCCATGAATCTTAAGAGTGATCAATAGTTCGATGATATTTTTGGTTGATAGAGGAACACCATTTAGAAATTTATGAAGATTGTATGACCGTTACAAGATCAAGTGAGATACATTCATTCCATAGCTCAAACACAAGTTCTTGCACTATTCATACTACGTGCATGACATGTTTTTGTATAACATGCATTGATTTTGTTTGGAATGAATGCAAGTCATAAGAGTGGGTGGACAAATGGACTTGTAAACCTCTACTTCCACTTGACATATATCAAGTTCCACAAGAATTACAACTTGTGTCTTCAGATCATATGACAAAACCACAGGTGCATTTTAAATTTGACTTGTGTTTTAATTTATGATGGAAGGAATATTTTTGTAGTTATTGTGACAAAAATTAACAAAGAGGGAATGAACTACTTCTTTATCGTCTTGTAAAGGGAAAAAAATTGACTTCCCTAGTCCTTGATGGTGAAAACCTCGAGTATCCCATTGGGTCAATGGTAGTCACTGGAACTTGGATTTGATGATATCCTATCAAAAATCAAATATTTGGTTGTTTGAAGACTACGAAATACATAGGAATATACTCCACTATTAACATTTGGTTCTTGCAAGAAATATTCAATTGACCAAATATTGAGGTAGGTCATTAAATAAGAATCAGTGGAAGGTTCGTGAGTCAAATCATGAAGTAATTTTTGCTATCATCAATATTATATTCAACCCTAGTTGTTCATTGGATTGAATTTCTAAGGTATGTTGATTTAAGACTAGATGTGCACTTACATGAATTTTATTTGATTAAATTTTAATGATTTTGTTTAAAGTTTTATGTTTTAAAATTCAATGTAATTGATTACTAACATGTTTATGTAGATTAGTGCCAAAAAAAGCTTCCACCTTCATGTGGTTGGAACTATTAGTAGAGAATTCCATATTCTCGAAGCTAAGAGAAGATAAGGGAAATTAGAGGGATTGGACGTGCATGTTTCGATCCTAATAGCTCGTTTATTTGAAAAATAGTGAAAATTTCACATGTGTGTGAAGTTGACTTAAAGCCAACATATAAGTTTCCTATCCAACATAAATATTGGAAACAAATAACAAACACAAATTCTCATTTCACCACCTATATTGTATGAAAAATATCTTCTTAACATGTTTCTTGCAAACCAAAAACAATAACTCACTTGTTGTTGAGGTTATACCCTTTTTGCTCTCAAGGCCCTTAAGGGACTATGCCCGACCGAAGTAGCCGAGAAGGATTAGGATCGTTGGGCACCAAAATAATACCTCTCCTAGCGTATATGTGTGGGTGTTGTCTATTTGGTGCCACGTGCTTTTCATTACAAAAGATCATGTTTGAAGGCTTAACATTGACTCAAATTGAAGATTGCGACACCCTTGCATTTTATAGGACATCAAGAAAACCAAAGTGCCTTGAGCGGGGGTGAACTATGAGAAGCTTTTGTAGAGGTTCTCAACGTGAAGGTTTAGGTCCAAAAAAACCTTTCAAAGTGCCACGGAGTGTGAGAAATCACTCGTCGAGTTATACCCTTTTTCTCTTGGGGCTCTTATGGGAATATGCTCGACTAAAGTAGATGGGAAGGAATGGGATCATTGGGTACCCAAACAACACCTCCTTAGTGCATACCAGGACAATCAAATGTGTGGGTGTTGTCTGTTTTGTGCTACAAGATTCCGATTGTAAAATGTCATGTTTGGAGGCCTAACACCGACTTAAGTTGAATATTTTGACACTGTTGCATTTGATGGGATAGTGAGAAAACCACCTCGGCCTGGGATAAAACTCGAGAGGATTTTATAGAGGGTCTCAACGTGGAGGTGTGGGTATAAACGAGACCTTCTAAAGTGCCACAGAGTTCGAGAAATCACAGGAATACGCTCGAACGAAGAATTTGGGAAGGATTGGGATTGTTAGGCATCGAAACGATGCATCCCCTAACATATACCGTGGCCACACACATGTGTGGGAACTATCTATTTGGTGCCACGACTTCCGATTACAAAATATCATGTTTGACGACCTAACACCGACATAAATTGAAGAGTTTGACATCGTTGCATTTGATGGGACAATGAAAAAAATAAATTGACTTGGGACAACCATGATAAGATTTCGTAGAGGGTCTCAACATAGAGGTGTAGGTATAGGCGAGGCCTTTCAAAGTGCCATAGAGCCCGAGAAATAAATAACATTGCTCATAGTTTGCTCTTCTTCAATCGAGGGTCAAGAAAGAGCCATCTATAAAATGCTTGGTGAGTTGTTGGTCAATGTGAGGGAGAGAAATACCTTTTTCCGGACCCTGGAAGGGTAATTGACAAGGAGGTAACTAAAGCCTTCAGGAGTTACCACAATGTGAGGGGGCTAAAGGGAAACCTAGTCTAATCTACTTAAAAGGATAAATTCAAGTGAGGTCGCACTCCATTGATGGTGATGTAGGCCCAAACATGTTGAATTAACATGTCGATAATTTGAATAAATTTGGGGCCAAATCCCGATTAAAACATTTTTATGATAAAGGCCATTCAATTATATCATAATCTTTTTCAAAATCAATTTTAACAAAAATAGATTTTTGATTAGATTGTCTAGCTTATTCCATACCTTCCTAAACAATGATTACATTTTCAAGTATATATATATGTGTTGGACAAAGTCGGTTTGCTCACTTCAGAAAATGAGGGAAAGAAGGTCCCTTAACCTAATTGCCAAACCTTTGGAAATGATTTTATAGGAGACATTAAGTAAGATAATAGGTCTCCAACTAGTGATTTATTCGGGGTTTCTAGCTTTATGTATGACTTTGATGTGCCCTTGATTGGTAAGCTCGCCCAATGTGTTGGCTTAAAGAGCTTCTAAGTAGACTTTGTATAAGTCTTGCCCAATAGTGTCCCAAAGTGTTCGGTAGAATTCATAAGGGAAGCCATCATTTCTTGGGGCTTTATCAATGGCCATTTGCATAATAACCTATTTTAGATCATTGACAAAGAGGAGTTTATCACAAGACACTTGTTGGGATTCTAAAAGCTTGTAGGGAACAATGTGGAGGCATTACCCAAGAGCATTATCCCGAGATGGAGAGGAGATTGAGCGGTAAAAAACACCATTGTAGTGATGGACAAAGGATCGTGTAGGATGTAAAAAAATAGTAACTCTATCACTTAGAATCCTTAATAACCTTAATTTTGTTAAGAACTTGTTTAGACTTAAGTAGGGCGGAGAATTATTTGGTGACTATATCCCCCACTTTTAACCAATGAATACAATCCTCAAGTTGAGCTCCACGAACTTTATACACCTCCTCCACCTTAAGCTTGTGCTTTTAAAAGGAAGTTTGAGTTTGAAGTTAGGGATTGAACGATGAGAGATTAAGAGCTTGTAAGGTTATTTGAAATTCATAATAGGTTGCTTCATGAGCTTGTTGTCCATACATGGCCGCTCATTTGCCATAAGTTCTAAGAAATGTGGTGGTTCGGCGATGACAACCACCCACCACTCAATCCATCCCAAGTTTCCATGGAGTGAGGAATTAAATTCCAAACCCTAATGATATGCCTAACCATCTTATCCTCGCTTAAGAGGCACAATGTTAAGAAAAATGAGACTTAGACTCTTTCAGGTTGACTGTTGGATTATTAAATACAAAAATTGATGGAAGAATGCAGGTATGAAACAATAACCCCATCAACCACTAGAAAAAAAGGCTATTATTGTAAGAAGATATATTGTTTTGCTAAAAGTCCCCGATCTAGTTGTTTAAAAATTCTATCATGCCCCCCTGAAATCAGACTAGGTGAACCAGGAGGAAGTAGAGGATTGTTCTTGATGATGGTTGGGGTCAAAAATCCCAAGCTTATTACGCATATAGAACCAAACTTCCCTTTCATCATAACACTAATGCATTGGGCATAGGCCTTTTTGTCTTCGAGTGACTCTACCATGTTAAATTTTCCACGAGAGAACCTAATGAGTATTTGACAAAGAGTTTACGAGCCATCTCCAAAATTGAGCTTGTTCCACCACATCATTAGAGGCATAGAGGTTGAATAGCCCAAAAATACGTCTATCAAAATAAAAAAGGGTCCACACAACCCGATGAGTAGGGGTGGAACCCAAAGAAATAGTATTTTGAGAAATATATGGTGAAAGAAAAGTGATGACACCTCCTTTTCCTAGGTTCATGACCGGACACCTAACGAATGGCTCCTAATTAGATAGTCCAAACAACAAAATGGAATAAAAACTTATGATTTTAGCTTCTTGAAGACAGAGAATTTACATGTTTATAAAAAAATAGCAATTGTTCTTGACCTATATCTACGAGTCGGTTCGGTTGTTACAGATATCCTATGGTTATTGCTCACATTAGAATATAATGTGTGCGATATTATATTATCTAGAAAAATATAATATGTAAATGCAATATATGAGTTGTAATATAATAACAACTCATATAGATAGATATTGTGTAATTATATTATTTAGAATAATATAATTATATGAGAGTGAGTGATGTAGATTAGCGGGGAAGAGATTGTTGCGTGGTTATGAGTGATTGTGTGAGAGAATATTGGGATTAGTGGAGATATTGTGGAGATACGTGGAGATAGATTGTCATTAACAAGACTTAGTCTTGATTAGTAGGATTAAGCATTTGTATAAAAACTCCATCTCTACATGAATAATATATCCCGGATGGAATTGAAGAAACACTATAATATATTTTCCAGGTGTTATTCGATTAAATTTGTGTGTTCATCTTGCATGCAATATGAACCAAAATAATATTTGATATTAGAGCATGGTTTCCTTGCGAGAGCAATTATGTAACAGTCATGAGATTCAATAACGGATAATTTCTATGTGCATTGTGTTGAAGAACGTATGATTTTGTCGGATCAGACATCACACATCGTTTTAAAGCTTCCATTCAACATGCACAATTCCATGTCAAACATCACACTGGTCAAATTGTTCCTGCATTTGATGCTTGCTAGTTTTGTTCTGATTGTCTTGTGATCTTCGTAAAAGTTATTCTCGTTGTGCGTACAAGTCTGTGGGCTCCTGCTCATACAAGTAGTTCAAATCTGGGACGTTCTTCGGTTGTGCAAACCTAAGAAGTGGATCATCCCGCGTCTGCTCTGGTTAATTGTCAATAAGTGGAACAACTATCATCCCATGCCAGTTGTGCTTTTCGGCCAACTCTGACTGTCTTACTTGGACCGCATACATGTGATCAAACCCACATTAAGTGAAGAAAATAACAATGCACAACTCTAAGCTAAAAATATGTAGTCAAATATTTGATTTATATGCGAGCACGGTGCACCTACGTGCGAGTAGCACTTAGGATCAATATATACCACCTCTAATAAACTTCGATCACTTCGTGTGTGTGTGTGTGTATGATGGTTTGTACTATGATGTCATTGAAGTCCGAGTCTTGTTTAGATCAAGTTAAAGTTGGTGTCATTTTTAGTCTATTAGCTTTCATGTATTTAATTTACAATTTGTTAGAAAGATGTTTCTAATGTCCATATGCGTAGTTTTCCTTATTACGCCGGAAGGCGTGTTCTAGTTGGGTTTTACCTTCTTTGACCGATAGATGTCAATAAATGGACAGATGTGATTGGTGTTGTCATTTGCGTTGAAATCCAACGGTGGAGGCACTACTTTTGGTCACATGTGTCTTAGCTCCAATATTCAAAAACCACAAAACACGAACGTGTCAATGATTCATATGGAGTGCCCACTTGGCTTCCTCCATGCGGGCTTTTGGGATGGCGGTGCAGCCCAAAGATTTTAGCGCCGGAAACTACGGCGGCAGGCTTTGTTTTACTACCTTCATCTCATCTCATGCATTTCAAGCAAAGGGAAATGCGAGAAAGAAGCCTTAAAACTCTATGGGAAGAACTCAAACAAATTTTGGTAAAGTTTTTATTAAGTATACTCTTGAAATTGAAGCCCAAAAATGGCATCTCACTAAAGTTGTTGTCTTTGATTTAGAGGCGAAGTCTTTATGTCGGTCATATTGGTCGAGCACACAGAGTTCTCTGCAATTTTGCTTCCATCGCTTACCACCGGTGTATGGGAAAGCTTCCCACCACAAACAAGAAATCACCACACTTTTAACTATCTTGTTGAAGATTGATTTAGTGTGTAAATTAACTTCTTTAATGCTTCTCAAGCCTCTAAAAAATGAAATTTACGGAAATGTTTTTCATTTTTAGAATTAATTTTTGTTTAAAGATGAATAAATAGAGGATTTCATGTATTTTCAAAATGGTAAACATTAGCTTACTTATGTTCTAGAATTTACCATAAATAATTACTATTTCTTGTACATAACCATTATTTTTTGATGGAAAAGCCCAGTGTTAGTTTTCATCTCTCCTCCCTACTAAAATCTTTATTTAGCATCATCGATTCATCCTTTGTTGTTACTAATTGAGTTGGTTTTAAGCCTCATTTTGATGAAATACACAGTAATTACTTTCATTGGGGGTTTCGTTTACTTTTTAGCTTGGTAAATACTTCAACATTTCTTTATCGATGTTATGATTTTCACTATAATTAATCGTTTTGAACACAACGTTGGTTTTAAGTTTCTCCCCTCTTAATTGACTCTATCCTTCGATGAATTTATAGCAACAATTCCGAACATTATCATTTTTGGTTTCGTTAAACATTAGATAGAGATATTACCCTCTTCTGAGCGTGATAAATACATACTACATAAATTAGTCAATTATAATTCATGCTAATCTTGTGAGATTTATTGTAAATAATTATTGTTCTTGATAGTGAAATCCAATGTTAATTTCAGAATTTCTTCCCTACTATTAATCTTTATTTTTCATCATCCAGTCATGTAAATAGTTCTTAATTGATTTTAAGCCTCATTTTTCAAAACTCACAAAATCCAGTGTTAATTTTTAAATTTCTCCCCTGCTATTAGTCTTTAATTCTCATCATCGTGCCCTATGAATAATTCTATTTATATGAAATTTGCTAGGGTATTTGTCATTATTGGATCGATCTCTTCTCAAAGTTTAACGAAAGAGAGTTTAATTTTGTAGATGTTAACTTCCTGAAGATGGGAAATTTATTGTAAATGTTCATTATTTTTGATGAGAAATGTCGGTAAATTTTAAATCTCTCCCTACTAATAATGTTTGCCTCATGGTTAGAAATACCTACCATATAACTAGTATTCCAACGAACCATTCTATACCAAAATACATGGGATTATAAAGTCACCATGGGCAATTATTTTGCTAGTTACCTTGGTGATTGGTTAGAAAAATATTTCTTTAAAAGTGTCCCTCACGTATTACAAGTATTGGCTCTCAAATGGCATTTAATTTATGGCAAGAAAGGATACATGAGCAGTTGCACTCTTACGTTCATATTATTGATTATTAAATAGTCTCAATTTCAAATATAAATCAAAAAACTTTTCTGCTTCTTTTATCCTCCCACCTTAAGCATTTTATAACTAAATCCTTTTTAACGTTGGAGAAAAATGGATGAGAGATTTAACAATATTAATAAATGGTAATAAAAATAAAAATATTAATAAATAATGTATATAGTTATATAAATGAATTAAAGTTTTTTATTTTTAAAGATTGAAAACTGTACAAATGTACAGTATTGTTTAAGTTTTTAATTATTATTATTTTTTATCTTAAATTTATAAAGTAAATGATTTGATTTTTTGAAAAATTAATGTTGTAGGTACCTTGAATTTGTATAAGATTAAAATTTTCTTTTTGCATTGATTGGCTAGATCTTGTACTTTAAGTTTTTAAATAAGTTTGTGTCTTAATTTTTAAAAAATTGGAAACAATGAATGTAATCAAGATCTTAAATATATGCTTATAAGTATTTAAGTTTTTTAAATTAATAAAATTTTAGCTCTTAAATTTATAATGTACATGATTTTATTTTATTTTGGAAATTTAATGTTGTTGACACCTTTGTTTTGCTATAAAAATAATAAAAATCTTTTGTATTGAGTGTCCAAATCTTGTATTATGGGTTCTGACACGAGTTTTGATTTATTTTTTAAAGAATCGAAAGTGTGCGAATCTAATCAAGATCTTATATATGAATACTTTATAAAAGTATCTAATCTTTTTAAATTATTAAAATTTATATTGTAAATAATTTAAGTTTTGATCATTTATTAAATTAATAAAATTCTTTTGCATTGGTTGACTCAATTATAACAATTATAAATATTTAATTTGGCTATATAAAAATTCATTTTGGAGAATTTTTCATACAATTTGTTTTGCGTACATTTTTTTTTGCAAATGATCTTTTACATTAGTATGAAGTGTTCAAAATGTTAATTTTGAAACCAATTAATCAAACCATACTAAAACATATAGTGCCACACAAAATGGTCAAAACACATATCTTTGTGGAGGAAAAACCTAGGTTTCCAATGTCTTTATTCTACCTAAGGCATGTGTTCAAAGTCAACATTGTTTGTTGAGGATGATGGAAAAATATAGTACCTTAAAAATGATGATATGTTAAACATTCACAATCGCTCCACGCTATGTATATTGAGAGTTAATGTTGACTATCGTGTCAAGCTATCTTATCATGTGCTTCAAATGCAAAGTAATGTTTCAAAACCTACCATTAAATTATCCATATTGACAGTTAACATTGACTATCACCTCGTGCTCTTTTAGCATATGGTTACAAATTTGTGGTAAAATGTGCTTCTAATGCAAAGTAGTGTTTCAACACCTACCATTAGATTCTTTGTAAGGTTTGAAGTGTCTCATTTGATCATTTAGTGCATATTGCCCTCTATAAAATGCTTACTAAGAGTTTCATTGAACATGATATCAATGCACAAGAAGTTTGACATGTACAATTACCTTCTTAACAAGCATTATTTTATTTCATTGAACGTTGGTAAGATCGTAATGGAGTTTGTTGAACTTAAGTCTTAAAGTTAGATATCCATCTCTTCCTTAATGCCTTAAAAGAGTAACCAACAACAATGGAATTTATATTAGTTATTTAAACTACCATACCTTGGTCTCACAAAAAAACTATTGATAAATGGAAGCTTTGTTTTGTATTGGCCATTGTTTATGTTGCCCAAGATTCTTTTGGATGTTTTTGCTCAAGTTTCATTTTCTTTTGAAACATTTTGTTGGATTGAACTCCTATATAGGCCATTTTACAACATTTCTTCTGGCATTGGCACCATGCCTTGACAAATCATTTTTTAATTGAACAATACTTGAAAACAATTATCATCCTTGCCATGTTTCTCTTATTGCCTTATTTGTTGAATATCTTTCAATTAAAGAGCCATCTAGCAATCGAAGAGACCACATGTTTTCTCACCCATTTGGATGAGAGCTATTATCCTTGATCCATCCTAGAAACGACATTGCCCTTGATAGCCTTGATATGCTAGGTCATTGGAAATTCGACATTCGGTATGATTAGGTGGAGAATGATGTTTTAGATTCTTTACAAGAGATTGGTCATCCTTTCAATAAGGTCAACAAGTGTTGGGATTAAATCATATAACAATATTACACAAATTTATAATAAGATAAAACATACAAGCAATGAATGCGAAATAACTTAAGATGAAATAAACAAGAGAAAGATTACACCAGGTTTAATATGGTTCACCTAGTTTGGGCTACGTCACCAAAACGAAACGACCAATATTATTATTTAGTGCTTTACAGAGGAAATACAATGAAGATTTGTTGTCTTCCAACACCTCACAGGATGTTCAATGCTTTTCCCTCACTCAGCTACTCTTTCTTGCTCACCAAGAAAACTTACATGCAAACAATTGCTATTTTTCTTCTCTTCTTCTTACTTACCCTCATACAATGTATACATGTGTGTGTGTGTTTCTATATATATATATATATATATATATATATATATATATATATATATATATATATATATTTAACTTAACTATGCTTTTACAATCAATAAATCATCTTTAAAACAAGTGATTTATTCTAATTTTCGTCAAAAAACAAAAGTAGCGTCGTATAGGTAACCGTCAAGTATGGTTATTCGCTGATTGTCGATGGTCACTTCCTAACCTGTACTTACCAACGTCGATTCTTGTCAAAACCAATAACATGTAAAAACAAGTTTCTTGTGAAGTAATAAAGCTCCATACTTAACAATCTCCCACTTGGAGATCAATTGTTGCATTGTATTGTACATGACCATCCTTGGTTCCTTTTTCTTGACACGTTTCTTCCTCTTCAAGTCTTAAACTCGAAGGTTAACGAAAGTGGAGCAAAGCTCCAACTTCTCCCTTACCAATGGATTCATTAGCATGTCTGCAGGGTTCTCATCCGTGTGGATTTTCTCTAACTTCAGATTGTCCATCCTCCAACACCTGATCATATGAAGTGATACCTCAACTGAATATGTTTCGTTCTTGAATGAAATGTTGAGTTCTTTTCCAAATGAATCACACTTTGACTATCATTGTATAATTTGCAATCCTCTTTCTCCTTACCCAACTCTTCCATGAACCTACTCATCCATATCATCTCCTTGCTAGCTGGCTTGAATTACAACATACTCTGCCTCTGTAGTAGACAAAGCCACAACCTTCTGCAATCTCGAAATCTAGCTAACTGTCGTTCCACCTATTGTGAAAATATATCCAGTGGTGCTCCTCCTGCCATCCAAATCTCTAGCCATATTTGAATCAACATAGCCATGTAAAGAATTATCTGACCCTCTATAGCATAACTCCATGTCGGATGTCCCTCTCAAATACCTAAGAATCCATTGGACTACTTTCCAATGTTCTTTACCTGGATTAGCCATAAACCTGCTCATAACTCCCATTGCTGTCACGATGTCTAGTCTACTAAAAACCATGACATACATAAGACTTCCCTACTTTGAAGCATAAGGAACATATGCCATGTACTCAACCTCCTCATGTGATGAAGGACATTGATCTTTGCTCAATTTGAAGTGTCCAGCCATAGGTGTACTAACAG
This sequence comes from Taxus wallichiana var. yunnanensis, assembly GCA_018340775.1. Lineage (NCBI taxonomy): Eukaryota > Viridiplantae > Streptophyta > Pinopsida > Cupressales > Taxaceae > Taxus > Taxus wallichiana. The sequence continues at coordinate 814,291,569 of CM031239.1, forward strand.
GTTTTGATTTTTGCATATTAAACCTTTCCAACACCTTATTGATATAAGCCTCCTGAGACAAATACAACTTCTTGTTTTTCTGTCTCGGTGAATTTGCATGCCAAGGATTTTCTTTGTAGCTCCCAAATCCTTCATTGCAAATGTGTGAGCTAACCTTTCTTTAAGTTTACCAATGTCCTGCATACTAGATCCTGCAATCAACATATCATCCACATACAGTAACAAAATAACATAGCTCCCATTTTCAAGCTTTTAAAATAAACACAATGGTCATATTCACATCTCATATAACCATGCTCATGCATAAAACTGTCAAATCTCAAATACCATTGCCTTGGGGCTTGCTTGAGCCCATATAGGCTCTTTTTTAATCTGCACACAAGTTTCTCCTTACCCTTGAATTCATAACCAAGTGGTTTTGCATATAAATCTCTTCCTCCAAATCACCATGAAGAAAAGTTGTCTTAACATCAAGTTGTTCTAAATGCAAATCCTCTATTGCAACCAAACTTAGAACAGTACAAATAGAAGTCATCTTAACTACATGAGAAAAAATCTCATCAAAGTCAATACCTTTTTCTGTGCAAATCCCTTTACCACAAGCCTTGCCTTATACCTTTTCAATCCACCCTCTTCTTCCTTGATTTTGTAAACCCATTTGTTTTGTAGTGTTTTCTTACTGCTGAAACTTAACCAAATCCCATGTCTGATTTTGTTCCAAGGAGTCCATCTCCTCATCCATTTCATGCTCCCATTGCTCGTGGGTATCTACATGCGTTACTTCTTTCAAGCTTTTGGGTTCACCACTATCATCGAAGAATAAATAAGAAAAAGGAAGGTGAAAATGTCTCTAGAGGTCTACTTACCCTTTATGACCTTCTCACTGAGATCTGGGGTGTCTGGGGCTCATTTGTGCCTAATGCAAATTCATGTCAATCTCTGTCAATGACCGACGCCACACTGTAACCGATCAAGCGGTTCCTCTGCACTGTTGACCGATCATTGCGATTGCCTTACCGACATCGGTTCTAGGAGTACCAACTCCGGTTCCTGTAGTTGACTTCTCTGAACCTGATCCTGTCAATCGATGCAGTTACCCTGACCGACATCAATTCCTATAGAACCGACATCGGTGTCTGTGGATGTCTACTTTAGGTTTGAAAATTGATTTTCCTTCAAAATCTCCTCAACTTGTTCATGTTTAGGCACCAAAACCTGATCCATGTACATTCTTTTTCATTCCAATCAACGTCACAACTCCTAACAATCTTAGAATCTTCTAAATCCCAAAATCTATATCCAAAATCACCAGAGCCATAACCAATGAAAGTACATCTCTTAGATTTAGCATCCAACTTCCTCCTATTTTCTCCTATCAACATGCACAAAAGCTTCTGAGCCAAAAAACTCTAAGAAAAGAAAAATCTACCTCTTTTCCAGACCAAGCTTCTTCTGGTATTCCACCATCCAGTGTTGTTGAAGGCCCACGGTTGATCAAGTATATTGTTATATCCATTGCTTCGCCCAAAACTTCAAAGGCAAGCCAACATGTATCCTCATGCTTCTAGCACATTCTATGATTGTTTTGTTCATTCTTTCGTAACTCCATTCTCCTATGGAGTTCTAGGAACTGTTCTTTCTCTTCATATTCCATTCTCTAAACAATAATCATTAAAAGCCTTGTTGTAGTACTCACCACCATTGTCAGATCTAAGGAACTTCAATTTTAAATTTGTTTCATTTTCTACAAGGGCTTTCCATCTTTTAAAAGTTTCAAAAACATCATATTTATGCTTAATACAATAGATCCATACCTTCCTTGTGGCATCATCAATGAAAGTCACATAATATTGGGATCCTCCAATAAAAGCTACCTGGGCTGGTCCCCACACATCTGAGTGTACAAGCTCCAATTCTGCTCCTTCTTTGTTGACCCAACCTTGAGAAATCTCACTCTCTTCTGCTTTCCAAATATGTAGTGCTCACAAAATTCAAGATCTAATTATTTCAAATATGATAACTTACCCTTAGCCTTTAAGATTTGCATTCCTTTTTCACTCATATGACCTAGCCAATTATGCCACATGTTTGCATCTGAATTTGTAGTAGATAGCATAGAAAAGGAATCAATAATACAAGTAGACAAATATAAAGTTCCTACCTTCTTACCTCTTTCCACAACAAGAGATCCCTTGGTAACCTTCCAAGAGTCGGTTGTGAATGTAACCACGCATCCAAATTCACCAAGTTTCCCTGCAGATATTAGATTTCTTTTAAGGCTTGGCACATGCCTTACATCTTTCAATACCCATGGGTTTCCATTCTAACTTTAGATAAACATCACCTTTACCAGTAATATTGCATGGCTCATCATCACCTAAATAAACTTGTCCAAAATCACCCTGAACATAATTTCTGAAATAACCCTTATTAGGGGTAGCATGGAAAGAAGCTCCAGAATCTAACACCCAAGATTCTAATTTATTATCCAAGGAGAGAATAAGGGCATCTTGTTTTACCTCACTTGTAACGTTTTCCTCCTTACCTTTTTCTTTACCTTTTTTTGATGTATTCTCTTTGTTTTCCTTGGACCAACACTCCTTTACATGTCCTCTCTTTCCACAATTCCAACAAAGTAAATATTTGTACCTGGATCTAGATTTATCATGTCTTGACTTTGATCTCCCATTCTTCTTACTCTTAGATGATCTCTCTTTAGATCTTACAGTTAAAGTGTTTCCAGATGATGCTTCTCCTAAGCTTTTCCTGTGTATTTCCTCATTAAGGATTACACTAACCACATCATCAAATTTCAATCCTTTAGAAGCATTCGTTGTATTACTAACAACCATTACCAAGTTATCCCAACTATCTACAAAGAGCATAAGAATAAAAGTGCTTTCACTTCATCATCAAACGGAATTTCTACCGATTTTAATTGATTTACAATAGACCGAAAATCATTCAAATGATTAGATACAGATCCACCTTCTTGCATCTTAGAATTAAACAATTTTTTCATCAAATATACCTTATTTGAAGCACTAGGAGTTTCATACAAATTTGTTAAAGATTTCATCAACTCTACTGTGGTTTTTGCATCTGCAAAATTCAAAGCCACCAATGCTTTCAGGCTCAATCTTATAGATCCCAGAGCCTTTTTGTCAAGAACCTTCCATTCTTCATCAGTCATCGTACTCGGCTTTCCATGCTCATCCAACGATAAGTATAGATCTTTCTGATATAAATAATCCTCCACCTGCATCTTCCATAGTTGATAATTACGACCGTCAAATTTCTCTACTTGGTATTTACTATCTTCTGCCATTGCTCTGCTCCCACTCAATTAGAAAACCCTCGAAAGTAAATCCTGTCAACACACAAAACCTCCAAACAAAGCTCTGATACCAATTGTTGGGGTTAAACCATATAACAGTGTTGCACATGATCTATAATCAGATAAAGCATACAAGCAATGAATGTGGAAATAACCAGAAGATAAAATAAACAAGAGAAAGATTACACCAAATTTAACGTGGTTCACCCAGTGTGGGCTACATCCACCAAGAAACGGCCAATATTATTATTCAGTGCTTTACAGAGGAAATACAATGAAGATTTGTTGTCTTCCAACACCTCACAGGATGTTCAATGCTTTTCCCTCACTCAACTACTCTTTCTTGCTCACCAAGAAAACTTACATGCAAACAATTGTTATTTTTCTTCTCTTCTTCTTACTTACCCTCATACAATGCATACATGCATATATATCTATTTTGGGTAACTTAACTATGCTTTTACAATCAATAAATCATCTTTAAAATAAGTGATTTATTCTAATTTTCGTCAAAAACAAAAAGCGTTGCACGCAGTAATCGTCGACGGTTACTTCACGACCATCGACGGTCACTTCGACACAGGATGAATGACGTCGACATCGGTAACCAATAACATGTAAAATCAAGTTTCTTGTGAAGCAATTAAGCTCCATACTCAACAACAAGGCCACATGAACTACAATTACGAATCGTTCCTCCTCCACATTGCCTACTTCATTATCTCGGAGAAACATCTTGATTTTGATGTTTTTCAAAACTTTAGGCACAAAATAGTTTTCTCCATTAAAATTGAGAATTGATGTAATTCATGTAGAATGAAATCACATCTCATAAGTGTTATCAATTCAACACTCTCATGTACTAAAATTAAAAATAAGTCTACCCTCTCATTTCTTGTACCTTCCTGTAACAACCTTCAACAATTATGCATCCACTATACTTGTTTCTTTGCACATACCTATGAAAGAAATTAAATCTTTGGACGACCAAGAATTGTCAAAATTTTAAGACTCCATATATCATATTGAGTATATTCTCATTGATGATATGAGTTCCATTGCCCCAAAAAAATATATATGTTTTCCTACCACCTTCGTGAAGATTTTCCTCATTTTAAGATGTCTTTGTTTGGTAATAAGTCTTTCATTCTCATCTTGACCTTCACTAGTTTCCTCTTATCAAATAAATATTTTGTATGTGGATCTCTCATACGGGCCAACCATTGAAACAACTTTCCATTGTCCATAACATTGCATACAATAGTTCACTAATAAGGTTCCAATAAAACATATGTAAAGTTTCATCATTCATGAACTCTTGCTAAACATTCAAGATGCACATCCTTACATTGCGGATTGGGTACATACCTTTTCATATATAACCCCTTTTTTAAACTACCGTATGTCACACTTATACAATTCTCTCCCATTATCCTCTTATGTCTCACTCCCTTACACTAGATGTCCCCACTTTATCCCTTTCGGCATCCCCATTACACTTGTACGATTGGTAGTTTTATAATTTAAGTCATTTATGTATTATCTCTAATTTGTTCTTCTTTTAGTCTTTTGATATAAAGAGTAAGAGTCAATCGGTGTTATTATCATCTAGGTGTCAAAAGAAATTTAGAATTATAACTTTAGTTATATTAGAAATCCAATTTGTGTGAAAACTAATCATGTATCATATTAAAAGGCAATAATGTTATTACTATTATTGTCAAGTCATTCTAAGTAAACATTGCGTGTCATATCGAGTCAAGAATCAAAGTTATCATTTTACGTCAAAAATTCATTTGTTGTTAAAATAAGTCATTGTGTCGAATTATGAGTTGTTAAAAAAGTTAGAAAAATAAGATAAAATTGCTTCCATTTCAAATGAATGTGTTTTCGGTGTAATCCATCATTCGATTTTTGGATGGGTGTTCTAAAAATGAGATTCATATTGATCATTGAGTGACTAAGCAACATCTTGATGGAGATTGGGGTGTTAGCAAAATAATTTGTTACATGACAAATTAGTGGTTTTCACCAATGGTCACAAGGCTAGACCCCTCCTTCTTGGGTATGGGAGGCTCCCATTTATTGAATGTAAGGACTAAATAAAACTATGGGGTGATCTTTAGGCCGAGGATCACACATGAATACTCCACTAAACTTGCGGAATTTTTTTATATAATGTACTAGGGAGGAAGTTGCTTTGAAGGGAGGTGAAGAGGTGATGGGAAAATAGACAGAGGGGTTAATGTTGTGAGTAGACTTATATATTTCACACACATTAGCCATAGTAGGTCCACATTCAATAGGAAGAAATCAATTATGTAAGCAATAACAAGACTAATAGAAGCAACAAGAGAAGGGGGTCAATCAACAACCTCTCACCAACCACAACCAACATGATTATATATTGAATTTGTGGCATTTTTTTGTTGGTTTACTTTTAGTTGTGTGGTAGTGAAAAATAAGAACACATAAATATTTTAGGTTAAAATTTGTAATAAGTGAGAAATTCTTTTTTTTTCCCCGATGTAAGATAAATGCGACAAGAGTTGAAAGAGTACTTTAGCATCATGCTTATTTAGGTTGTTGGTTGAACTTGTAAAACCATCATTTGTTATGGTTGTTGGTAAGCCATGGTAAAAAATCATATCTTGTGATTGTCGTGAATCCACCTTTGAAAAAATATCCTTTTTTTGTCAAGTCGGTTGACCATTTGCAAAACCATCCATGAGGTTGTTGGATATTCGAAAAGAAAACCATCTAGATCATGAGCCTCGCAAAGGTGATAGTTATAGTACAAGATAATCTTTTCCCTGTGTTCACACTAAGGGGGAATGTTACAAATATCCCATGGTTAGTGCTAACATTAGAATATAACGCATGCGATATTATATTATTCAGAACACATAATATGTAAAGTAATATATGAGTTGTAATGTAATGACAACTCATATAGAAAAATATTGTGTGATTATATTATTTAGAATAATATAATTATATGAGATTGAGTGAGTTGTAATAACAACTCACGTAGATTAGCATGGGAGAGATTTTTGGGTGGTTATGAGTGATTGTGTGAGAGAATAATGGGATTAGTGGAGATATTGTGGGGATAGAGATAGTTGTCATTGATAAGACTCTACTCTTGATTAGTTGGATCAAACATCTATATAAAAACTCCATCTCTACATAAATAATATATCTCAAATGGAATTGAAGAAACATTATAATATATTTTTCCGACATTATTTGATTGAATTTGTGTGTTCATCTTGCATGTAATATGAACCAAAATAATACCAAGTAAGGCCTCAAACATTCCAAGAGTGTACACGCATTAAACACTATGAAGGTGCATATTGTATCCCTCATCGAGGTCTTTGAGGGTTGCAAGCTTATTAACAAAGCACTATTGCGTACCATGAAATCATCAAGCTCGACAGAGCACCATTTTACTTTAACATAACCCACTTCTCCAGAGGGTGAGGTCCCATGGGACCACTAAAGGATGGTTTTGCGGTTGAGTGATACCAAATCCTCAAAGGAATCTTGGGGGAAGACTTAAAATGAATTTTCAATGGCTCTGAGGCAAGATTCAAGTGTTGTGAAGGAATAATATTAGACATGAAAAGTGAGGTACAAGAAATGGGAGGTAGTGGAGGCTAAATAATGGGTTTACTAGTGTTGGTGGAGGTCGGTTTTATGGTTCGGATGTGGGTCAGTATATAACAAATTAGGGTTTTTATACACCTCGAGAGGTCATCAAATTTTTCTTATTGTAAACCATGGTCCATCACCAGAGGATCCAATGGCTATGCTTTATGTAGAAGGTTTCTCTAGTGGCTCGTTTATGAACTTGCCATTAAGGGGTAGTCTCAAATCACGTGGGTTAATGATTAACATCGAAGCATGTATTCAGAAGGTTGATATACAACAACTATTGAGAGAAAAACGTGTCACTGACCTTGATATCAATGGCCTCCTTTAGTTCTTTGGCCAAATCCTTTTCCACAAAAACCCTCTTTTACGGGCGATCGACATAAAACTTAGGTTGTTCATAACACACAAGACACACTGAGGGGTTCATAATCTTTTCAACATATCTCCGAGAGGTAAATGAAGCCCTAGAGATTGAATCCAAATGAGAGGTTTGAGCTTAGCTTGCTCGGAAATTTGAAATTCCTTGGTCTAGTGAGAGAACACCATAAGGGTGTTGCGAATGAACTAAGGGCCATGATTAATAATGGCTTTGCAATGTTTAGGGTTCATAGAACTGAGAAAAAACCTTTGGTCATGTTTTAGATGTCTTCAAGCTTAACACCATGGGATTGTCAAGGGTTATGAACCCATTGATTGAGCATACCTTCCAAGGGGACTCAACCAACAAAATAACTAGCCAAAGTAAACTTTTCAAACCAATGACAAGCTTGATCAAATTCAAGTAAAGTTAATACCAAATTAGGAAGAGGGGTATTAGGGTGAGAGCCATTACCTCATGGAATGCTTTCGGGATAAACTTATATGGTCATTTCAGTGTTATTGTCTAGATCTCTATCAGTGTTTCCTGCATCAAATGATGCATTTACCGTGAAGGTGGCCATTAATAAAAGAGTAGGTGAAACATTCCCAAAGGGTGGTAGGGACGATTAAATCAATGCACTAAATACACATTAATTTTAAGAAAAAACACACCTTATTGGATCAATGAAAATATCGACAACTTGGTGACCACACAACTACAACATAAACCCCAAGCCATATGCAAAGCCAAATGGTCCAAATCCACACACACAAAAATATTGTGATTGTCGAACTTGAAATCCCTAAATTTGAAAACCTTAAAACTAGATTCTAAAACCCTAAAAACCCGAACTTGAAAATCTAAAAACACAAAAGGTTGATTGTTATAAAGTACACTAAAACTTGAAACCTAAACACAAAAACTAAATATATAAATATGAATACCTTTAAACCCAAAACATGAAAGTACCTATTCTAAAAACCCCTAAAACACAAAAATATCTTAAATGCATTACTCTAAAGATTTGTCATATCACATTGATTAATAACTCCATAACATTCTTTACGATTTTTCCACTAACTTGTGACATGTTGTCTCAATTTTGATGTATTATTATATTGGATTTGAAAAAATATTTTTGGGAAAAAAGGGGGCTCTTAACTCCACTATATTTTGATCAACTAATCCTCAGAAGGTTAAAAAACTTCTAAATGATGACCAAATAGACGTAAAATTTAACATTTCAAACCAACACTTATTTATATTATCAAACATATAAAAAGATACATGTCATTGTTCTAATAGATCCATAACTTAAATAATAATACACACGACGCAAAATTATTGGATTCATAGAATGAAGAGTAATATACGTGGCTTAAAAATATTGGTTTACATATTGGTATCAAGCGAGGAGTCCATAGAGAAATTTACTTCTTACGTGTGTTTGATCTAGTTTGTTTTAGTGGTACTTTTTGGAAAGTTGAGTGTGGGATTGGAAAACTAAGAAAACCCTTTTTGGCTTGTTGGTCATGTCGATTTCCCTATATGGTTGCAAGGTTTGGGGAAGTAGCATGTCTAATCATGGATGAAGGCAGTTTGAAAGAATCTAAAAGCATCTAATCACAAACACCCTCAAAGTCAAAACAACGGTCCCATACAAAATTTTACTGGCTGAAATAGGGATGTTTCCGATGGAGACATTGATAATAACTTGGATGCTAAGCTATGTGAAAAATGTTGCAAGCATGAATAACCATCGATGACCCAAAACAATCGTGGAGGAGAAATTAGGACGTATGAAGAAAACTTGGATGAAGCAGAACAATAAGTGGATGAACAAATGAGGCATCAACTTGCAAGAGTGTTCTAACACATATGAGCAAAAAAAATCTTTTGTGATAGACAAATTTAGGACTGCCATGTGAACAGTCCATTGGACGAAAGAAAGTTCATTACATCAAATAATTTAATTTCTTTCGAGAACATGATGAAAAACATATATAGGTGCGACCATCAAAGACAAAGCAAGGATGTTAGTTGTGTAACTGAGGAATGGATCACATCAAACTTTGGTGTGAGACCGGTAGATGGACTATTCCTAAGGAGGATTGGGAAATGAGAACCTGTCTTTTTTGTAATAAGGGGGTTGCAGAGACATAATGACACTTCATCACGAAATGTACAACTTATGATGATATTTGTATCAATACAAAAGCAAGTTGAAAGTGAGCAGTCTAAGTGAGTTATATGAAGAAAAAAGGCTTAACAAGACTGCTAGTTTTCTGATCGGGATCCATTATAGGAGGTTCGATATTGAAAGAAGTATGAAAATTTCTTAGGGTTGCAACTTTGGTCCCGTAGATCGCTTGATCTTGTGGACGTCATTAAAATATTGTATTCATTCATTCATTTTAATGGTACTACATTGTGGAATGTGCGTAGTATAATGATATCATATCTAAGTACAAAGATAATATCAAAGTAGACAACCTAAATACTTAATTTAAAGAGATGAGACTAGACAAAACAACAAATTTAATGGTCTTGTGGATGTCATTAAAATATTTTATTCATTCATTCATTTTGATGGTACTACATTGTGGAATGTGCGAGTATAATGATATCATATCTAAGTACGAAGATAATATCAAAGTAGACAACCTAAATACTTATTAAAGAGGTGAGACTAGACAAAACAACAAATTTCTTAATTAAAACTAAGAACTATGCAACACAAATCTATGCACTTAGGTACATTTCTAGGTCCTAAGCATACTAATGTATACATGATTCCTAAACAAGAAAACTAGTGGTTGACAATTCCTTTTGGCCTTTTGATTGCTTTATCTATTGCACTTTACTGGCTTTACACATCCTATAGCTCTTTTGACACTTGAATAATTTATCTTTTTGATGACCTCAAACACTAGCGCTTGGCTAGGGTAGGAGCGTCGGGGTGCCCCGACGCTCCTACCCCTTTGGGTGCTCCGCCCCTTCTTTATCTTCTTCTTACTCTTTTGTGTCCTTTTCGCCTATTGGTCACATTTTAAAACCTTGGGTTAGCCTTTTTGCTGTCAATTACAAAATTCAAACAAGGGAATCATATATATATATATATATATATGTGTGTGTGTGTGTGTGTGTGTGTGTGTGTGTGTGTGTGTGTGTGTGTGTGTATATATGTATATATATTATATATACACTTAGTTACTTCTATCAAATAAGGGGTCAAACACTATAAACATTATCTATCACCACCTAAGCTTGCATAAAGGAACAAGAGCACTACAAGGATACATCTAACACTTTCATACAAGGGACAAGGGTTGCATCAATTTACATACACAACATAAGAGGGGAGTTCATTCTATTTCATCACACACATCTTACATACTTGATACAATCTACATCTAGCCCGCTATCATCGTGCAACTTACACAAGGGAAACCTAGGGCATCATTACACACACAAGCACAAAAACTATACGGAGTCCGAGATATAGTGCAATGTTCACCATAAGTTCACTCTTCAGGTGATTGTTAGGGTCAATCTGACTCCACATTCTACATCTTTTAAATATAAGATTTGATGTAATTTGTGGACATGTACAGGTAGACATTTGTTTAGTAGGTTACATGTATGATTGATGATCTAAATGCCAAACCAAAGTGACAAAGAGAGACTAACAACGAATCTTCTCCGACCCGAAAAATATTAGGTTCCAGCATCTAAGTAGACACATGCGCCCAGATTAGTCACTAGTGCCTGGGCACTCCTGTCCTCTTGCGGGCACTTTTGTCCCTCACATTCATAAGGTTTTGAACCCTTATCGAGCCTTGATGACATTATTCCTAGCTAGATCCAACAAATACTCGACCCGATCACTCCCGTGTCGCGCGAATCAACTAAGTCATCTTCCCCTCTTATTTACTTATAATTTTTACATTGTTGAATGCTTGTTACTTGTATATAATTTACGTAATTATTAGAATATCATTTATTACAGTAGTTACTTTGAAATTAAGATTTAATTCAAATTATATTAAATCAATAATGAAAGATTTAATAATAATATTTTTTTCTATATTTATTGAAAGACTAATAAAACAACCCTTATGGGGAAGCCATCATGTTTACACGAAACACCTTTTAGATCGTTTGGTCTTGTAGAATTATTAAAATTGTTCATTTAATCATCCATCAACCATCACATTAGGCCCTCTCCGGATAGAAGAAGAAGAACATGTTTTAACGAGACTACCAAAAATAGCCTAGAAAAAAACAAGAGAAATATTTTAATGTCCACTACGCTTCCATATATATATGACTACCATAACAAGGCCATGGAAATGGCAGATCCTGCCATAGCGAATGTAGAAGTGTTTGAATGTGTATGTCTAAAAGAATATTTCAAAAACAATATAAAAGGTTGTCTCTTTAATGACATGGAAATTAACTCAAATCCTTTGAATGTGTATGTGTAGAAGCAAATTGCAAAAAAATTGCAGAAGTTTGTGTCTTTAATGACATGGCAAGATGGATATTCACTCAGCCTATAATATGCGAAGACACTATGAGTCATAAGAATAGTTAGACGATGTGAGGCATTGACCTATCATAACAAAGCGAGACATCTATTGTGAGGTAACTAGCATCCTAAAAATGCATATTCGGTGAAACCAAGGCTTTTGGCAAAAAGGAAAATTATTGCTAAATCGGGCTCAAGACCAAATTTCATTCAAGGTGCCTATAATGGGGAGATACAACACAATAAAGATGAATCATTTGCAACTGCGCCTGATCAATCTGTGTAAGTATAGACATGGGCAAAAAGAAGAATGTTAGTTCTAAGTGCCTGCATACTTCAGGAATAATGAAAGAGTGCCAAGAGATCAAGTTCAATAGTTGAACATGATGAACATTTGGCATGTGAGCATTGTGGTAGAAGCAACGAGAATCAAGCTAAAATAATTTAGTTATCCATATTTTGGAGAAGCAGTATGTGCAAAATTTCGTTGAACACTCTTTTACTCAGGTCAGATTCATTGCATTTCTTTGTGGATGGCATTCTGTAGAACAATGAGAAAACCGACCTCCATGGTCATGTCTAGAGCACAAGGATTCACGCTACTGTTATTACCAGCTTTTTGCAAGAGAGAGCATATGAAGAAGAAAAATTGAAATTGAATGTTGTTATGTAGTATAGGCAAGAGGGGGAATCGACTGGTATATTGAGCATCATTTAACCGAAATCATAGTTCAAGCCATGTAAAAGCTTTAAAGAATAAAGCTTTAGTACGATTGTTGACTGTTTAGTATGAGGAGGGAAGAATAAAGAATTTTAAAGGAGTTTATCACTGAAACCGATACAAGAAGAGGCAACCTAAAAAAATAACAGCATTGCTCTAAATTTCAATCTGTTTTAGTGTTCGAGACAAGTATAACTAAAACCAAAATGTTTGAATCGACTTCTGACAGGGCTGAATAATAAGCGACCATGTCCAGAAAAGGAAAATAATATGGAAGCCTATTGGGGACTTTGAACTAGATTCAAGCGATCTATCTTTATTTTCCAAAAGCATTTAACAAATACTAGTAAACAGAGACTGCAAAACATCTATGACAAAGGAGAGAAGAAAAGTGCAACAATTCATGTGAGAACTTGAATCAAAAGAGGGGTCAAGATATGCAACCAGAGAATGCAATGCACATATGAAAGATGTGTAGAAAATTAAGATGAAATGCGTAAAAAGTGCAGTCTGTATACAATATTGACATTGTTGTTTATATGTGGGTAAGATAAAGAGTATCATTTTTCAAAAATTACAAAAGGCGGCCAACAAAACACTATATAGAAATGCGACAGTATTATGTTTATCGCACAAGCCATTTTGATTTTTGTATAAGCAAGAATGGTTATTGCAAAACGTACATGTTTACAACTTATCCAAGAAAGATATTTGACAATTCATAAGGGTCGAAAAATCAAACCACTTCATTATCCAGCAAAAAGAAAGCCGATTTTAGTCAACAAACAGACTCAATATGACTAATTTGATGGACGCCAACAAAACTGCCAATATCTACAGCAGGTGGTTGTATAACCACCAGTCCCTACAAACGGGTTGTAAAAGTGCCAGGGCAGTTTCAAAACTGTTAATTTGCATTAGATTGTAGAAGTAGCAGCAGTGGAAGGGTGTCTCTCCAATTTCAAAATGGTAGAGGTTTTTTTGTGTAGAAAAGGACACTCTCAAGGCAATATAAGTACTAATATAGATAGATTAGATACATCTATCTAAAATATGTTGAGAGAGATCAATCTTAAAGTACTTATCTATGTTAATATAATATACATATACCAATATAACAGTAATAATATAATAAATATATATATATGAAATAAATCAATAGAGTGACAAGATTAGTGTTCATTTATTTGTAGGAGAAGAAAGGTTACAGAGAGGAGTTGAATGAGCAAATAGTAGAGTGACTGTTGTATATTTTCTGGCATCTCTTTTACCCATAAAAAGAATCAATAAAGTGTGCAGTTGCCACTTTCAACTAGTTTTGCCTCTCTTGGGGTTTTCCAGGTCAAAAACCTATGCTTCTTACATTCTTGTTTCAACACTGCAAAGTTATATTTCTTGTCTCCAAGTCTGTAGAACATGCAAAAATTGACAAGTTCAAGTATGATATGAATTGGACAACAAGTTTGAGTTTCTGTAAATTCTATTAAGCATCCGTACATATATAAGATTACAGATCATCTGACATGAAGCCTAGTTGTTTTCATCTTTCGGAATCTTCAACCACAATAAATAAGACACTTAAAGAAAGTATAAACAACAGAGAAGATAAAGATTTTCTCCCACCGAAAAGGCAAATCCAAAATTTGGAGCAGACCAAACTTTTAACTGTGACAAATGCACATGCAATTTTGTAAAAAATGTGGACCTAGGAAACATGATATATAATTAAATTTATTATTGGTATCAGTATTCTATAGATAAGCAAATGATAAGGTAGCAGCAAAATCCACATTCCATAAACATGTGAATTTTAGTGACCTTCTTTAACGTATGCATTGCATGCCAACCGAATAAGGCAGAAGAAATCAAAAAGTTAGTCATTTAAAGTTTAAACTGAAAATTATACACTGATAACCATCTTTTAGCCAAGAATTCAAATAGATGAAAAATGCATACTAAATAAATTTGTTTTAATTCAAACCCAAGGCGGCCCAATTACATGGCAAACAATCTTGTCATCTTCCAAACACGTATTTGACAGGTTAATTACATCATAACAGTAAGACCTGATGCTGAACTTAAGTTTTTTACCTTATGCAAATACTAAGTTTGCCCAACATGGTAGGACGGTCCTTTATATGGCAATTCAACAAAATATCTCACCAAAGATAGGTGAAATTTCAGCTAGGCTACCCCAAGGAGCGCTTGCATGGACATAAATGAATGTCCTTACATATGTGATTGTAAGTAAATTATGATTGGTGACAAAGAAATCCCAGTACTTTGCATCAACTTAAGACATTTCAAAATGAAGAATTATGTCAAACAATCAGCCTTCAAGATAATTCAATGTCTTTCAAGATCTGAGGAGAAATTACCGGAGGCGGTGATAAGTTTGCCACACATTTGAGCTGTCAATACAAACGAAAGATGTGTGAAATTATATGCTGACCATGGAGATGAAACATTTGCGATTATAATCTACCATAAACAACAACTAGCTACCTTGTGATTGCGATACTTCTCCCTGAT
Organism: Taxus wallichiana var. yunnanensis; assembly: GCA_018340775.1. NCBI lineage: Eukaryota > Viridiplantae > Streptophyta > Pinopsida > Cupressales > Taxaceae > Taxus > Taxus wallichiana. The sequence continues at coordinate 814,306,711 of CM031239.1, forward strand.
TGCAGTCAAGGCACAACCTTTTCTGTTAAGTTGTAAATGATGCAATGCATGAATACAGTCCCTCATGTCTGATACTGTATATCCTGTGTAATGTTGCAGAGTAGAACTCTGAAGATCAAGAGCAATAAACATATTTCAGATTTCAGTCAGGACAAATCCAAGCAAAAACATAATTATTCAAGGTAGTAGCTAATTTACCCAAGGGCAAGTTCCGGGATCAAGAGTCATCCTTGCCACAAATACAGCTGAAGCAACTATCATTGATGGAAGGTAACAGATAAAATCATACTCAATGAGTGTGAGTTCCGCAAGATAATTTCCCATGAATTCCAAATGCAGTGAGGGAACCTGCAAGAAAAAAAATCATCAATATATGAAGGATACGGGTATTTTTATATAAGAAAAAATGTGATCTTGCAGAAAGAAAAACAACATGTAAAGCTAACCTTATATGATGTTTGTGCGGCTCGGGTAAAACGCCTATTCCATTTGTCATAGAAAATATTGAGCACGCTCACATTAATTTCAGGAAGATAAAAAACTAAGAAAGGAGTCTGATGATGTTAGGAAATAAGAGATAAAATATGCGGAATAATCCCTTACAGAATCGAATAAGAGAAACTAATATGCGAAAAATATTACAGATCTCAAATAAAAGTGTAGAATAAATAACACAACACGAGAGAGACAAGATTTAACGTGGTTCACCCAATTTGGGTTACGTCCACCAAGAATCACTTGCTCGGATTTTATTACAAGCCTCCACTCTCTCGTACAATACCCATATCCGTTTGGAGCTATGCTCAACAAACTCTCAAATTCACACCCAAATTCAAAACACATCTGCAATACATTTGCTTGTTTATTTATCATATGCATAAGACCATATAAATAGAAACCAATTTGCTTAAGCGATTTGATACAAAAACCGTGGGTATCAAAACCACGGGCAAAAAAAAAGCGGTGGTATCAAAAAATGGGTATCAAAACAACCAAAAACCATGGGCCCAAAAACAACCCATAACGGTTACCCATTACCCATGGGTTAATAAACCACCCATGAAAATTTGCTTCGGGAGCTTCGCCCCGAACCCCACGACCCGCTCACGGTGAGCGGGACCGCCATAAAAATACCCAAGTGTAACACATAGAAGGTGTACCACACTCTAACATGAAAATAGGCTCCTGAAACATAACAATCTCCCACTTGGAGACTGATTTTCATGAGCAAGCTTCTCGACCCTTCACTTTGTCATCATGAAGGCCAACCAAAGTTGAACATAGCTTTAGTTTATCCCTTGTGACCACCTTGGTCATCATGTCTGCAGGATTAAGTGGTATGAATCTTCTCGACTTGACTTATCTTCCTCCAAAGTTGTCAATGAAGTGATATCTCAGCTGTATATGCTTCATCACGGGTGGAAAGCGAGTTCTTAGCTAGGTGTATAGCACTCGACTATCACTATGCACTTACATTCCTCCTGCTTTATGCCTCACAAGCAATTGTTGTAACCAAATCATCTCTTTGCTTGCCTCAGTGGCAAAGCATACTCAACCTCCATGGTTGACAAAGCCACCAAACTTACATAGTCATGAAATCCACTTTTTGTTGTCCCACCTACGGTGTAAATATAACATGTTGTGCTCCTCTTGTTGCCTACATCTCCAGGCCATGTCTCGAATCTACATAACCACGTAAAGTGGTGTCTGATCCACTGTAGCATAAAACTGTCCCCATGGTCCCTCTCAAATACCGAAGGATCCACTTTACTGCTTGCCAATGCTCTTTACTTGGATCACTCATAAATCTACTCACAGCTCCTACTGCATGGGCAATATCAGGCCTAGTGCATACCATAGCATACATCAAATTACCAACCGCTGATGAGTAAGGTACCTTGGACATATGGTTTCTTTCTTGCTCTGTCTTGGGACACTGCTCCTTTGATAACTTAAAATGGCCTACCAAAGGAGTCCCAACCGGTTTAGCATCCTGCATGTTAAACCTATCCAATACCTTCTTAATGTACTCTTCCTGAGATAAAGTCAGCTTCCGTTCCTTCCTATCCCGAGTTATCCTCATACCAAGGATTTGTCTGGTAGCCCCCAAATCCTTCATATCAAAGGATTCACTTAGTTGTTTCTTGAGTACTTTTATTTCTGCATGTTTTTACTGCAACCAATGTCATCAACATACAAACACGGATAATATAACTTCCATCCTCAAATTTCTTTGTATACACACAATGGTCAGAATGACATCTAATATAACCTTGCTCCATCATGAAGCTATCAAACTTCTTATACCATTGATGTGGAGCTTGTTTCAAGCCATACAAGCTCTTCTTCAGTTTGCACACCATCTCCTCTTTACCTTTGACTTCATATCCTTCACAGCTTTACTTTGCATATATAGCTCCTCCTCCAAATCACCATGGAGAAATGCAGTCTTTACATCTAATTGTTCTAAGTGCAAGTCTTCTCTGCCACTATTTCCAAGAATGATTCTAATAGAAGTCATTTTACTACGGAGAAAAGATCTCATCAAAATCTATACCTTGTTTACGTGCAAACCCTTGACCACCAATCGGGCCTTATATCTTTTCTTTCCTCCTTCGTCTCTTTAACTTTGTACACCCACTTGTTACTGCAATGCTCTCTTTTGCCTTTGGTAGCTTCACCAAATCCCAAGTTTGGTTCTCCATGAGAGACTTATGCTCCTCATCCATGGCTTGCTCCACTTCTTCTGGCATCTACTGCATTGCTTCATCAAAGCTCTCGGCTCTCCACTATCGGTGAGTAATAAATAATAAAGAGAAGGAGAAAAACGTTCGGGTTCTTTTCTTACCCTAGAAGACCTCCTCACTTGCAGGAGTTTGGGGTTCTGTTGAGTAGGTTCTGGGCTGATTCATGGATCACTTTCCCATCAGGAAGATCCTCTACCACTGCATATTCTTTCTTGGATTCTTCCTGTTTTCCTGTATTTATTTGCTTATACATGACTTTCTCATTAAATACCACATCCCTAGACCGAATGATTTTCTTGTCTTTAATACTCCAACATTTAAATCCAAAGTCATCACCACCATAACCAATAAAAGTGCATTTTTCTGATTTAGCCTCTAGCTTGGTCCTATCATCCTTGTCAATATGAACAAACACCTCACATCCAAAGACTCTAAGAAATGAGTAATCGACTTTCTTACCATACCAAGCCTCCTCAGGTATGCCTCCATCCAAGGCACTTGAGGGTCCTCTGTTTATCAAGTACATAGACCGCTTCTGCTAAAAATAAAGAGGTAGTCCTACATGTATCCTCATGCTCCTAGCACGTTCCATTATTGTTCTGTTCATCCTTTCTGACACCCCATTCTACTACGGGTTCCTGGAACCGTCTTTTGCCTGCGATTCCATTCTTAGAACAATAATCATCAAATTCATTCTTGCTATACTCCCCTCCATTATCGACTGAGACATTTTAACTTAAGGCATGTTTCATTCTCTACGAAGGCTTTCCATTTAACAAAAGTATCAAATACATCAGATTTGTTTCTAATACATAAACCCAAACTTTCCTTGTTGCATCATCAATAAAAGTAACATAATAACTTGAACCCCAAGAGATGATGATACAGGCCGACCCCCACACATCATAATGTACTAGCTCTAACTTACTCTCTTTCTTCGTAGGTCCAACCTTGAGAAACCTTACTCGCTTCTGTTTCCCATATATGTAGTTCTCACATAAATCCAAACCTGTTTCTGTATATCCAGGAAAATTCTTCTTTATGATGTCCATGCCCTTATGGCTCATATGGTGAGCCTATAGTGCCATAATGTTGTATATGCATCGAAGCCACAAGATTACAATCATTAGTACTATCAGTGGTTAAATACAAGGTTCCAACCTTCTTACCTCTTGCCACCACAAGAGCACCCTTGGTAACCTTCCAAGAGTCAGCTGTAAATATCACAGTATAACCATCACTTCCCAATTGCCCCGCCGATATCAAATTTCTCCTTAATGTAGGCACATGTCTAACATCCTTCAATAGCCATGTATTCTCATTCTGCATCTTAACCTGAACAGAACCTTTTCCAACTATACTGTAAGGCTCATCATCACCAAGAAAAACATGCCCAAAATCCCCTTGAACATAATCAACAAAATAATGCCTATGTGGAGTAGCATGAAAAGAAGCCCCTGAATCTAAAACCCAAGATTCATTAATATTATGCAAAGAAAGAATCAAAGCATCCTGACATACATTACTCGATGCCACATTTGCCTCCTTATTTTCTTCTGTTGTTTCTTCTTGTCCCGAAGCTCCCAACAGTCCTTCTTTGCATGCCTAGACTTTCCACAGTTCCAACATACAATCTTTCTCTTGGATTTTGACCTTGCCCGATCTTTGAATTTTCCACGGTTTCCTCTATTCTTATGTCTCCCTCTAGTTTCCACTTTGTCAAGCATTCCTTGAAGTAGAAGATTCCCTGGAGCTTTTTCTTCGCATTTCCTCGCTTAGAATCACCCCTACAACATCCTCAAACTTCAACTTGAGTTAGTTGGAACCGAGTTGCTTACCATCATTACTGAGGCTATTCCAACTTTCGGGTAAAGAGCACATAATTAATAAAGCCCTAACTTCTTCATCAAATTCTATTGTAACAAGCTAGCATATTCATAACCGTATTGAAATCATTTAAATGATCTCTCTTGAACTATTCTCGGACATCTTCATATTAAACAAATTTTTCATTAAAAATATCTTGTTAGAGGCGAGAGGGTTTTTATATAATTTCCTAATGCATCCATTAGATCTTTTGTAGTCTTTTCCTTTGAAACATTAAATAATACCGAAGATGCAAGACACAGCCGGATCGTTCCAAGTGCCTTTCGATCCAAAAATCCCATTCCGCATCTCTGTCATACTCGAGGTTTGTTCACCTTCTCAGACAACGGAGTATAAAGATCCTTCTGATAAAAGTAATCTTCTATCTGCATCTTCCAAAGACTGAAATTCTACCCATTGAATTTATCAACCCTATATCTTCCATCATCTGCCATAGCTCCCACTCAAGATAAAACTTTCCTGTGATTCAACACTTCAACAAACCAAACCAGGCTCTGATACCAATTGTTAGGAAATAAGAGATAAAATATGCGGAATAATCCCTTACAGAATCGCAATAGTAGAAACTAATATGCAAAAAATATTACAGATCTCAAATAAAAGTGCAGAATAAATAACACAACATAGAGAGACAATATTTAACGTGGTTCACCCAATTTGGGCTATGTCCACCAAGAATCACTTGCTCAGATTTTATTACAAGCCTCCACTCTCTCAATACTGATACCCAGATCCTTTTGGAGCTATGCTCAACAAATTCTCAGAATTCACACCCGAATTCAAAACACATCTGCAATACATTTGCTTGTCTATCTATCATATACACAAGACTATTTAAATAAACAATTTTGTTTAAGCGAGTTTGATACAAAACTGTGGGTATCAAAACCATGGGCAAAAAACCGTGGGTATCAAAACAATGGGTACAAAAAACCATGGGCCCAAAAATAGCCCATAACGGTTACCCATTACCCATGGGTTAATAAACCACCCATGAAAATTTACTTGGGGCTTCACTCCCCCGAACCCCCTTGACCCGCTCACCAGTGAGCGGGACCACCATAAAAATACCCGAGTGTAACACATAGAAGGTGTACCACACTCTAACATGAAAATAGGCTCCACAAACATAACATATGAATGAACCAATGATTGTCTCATGGCTAAACATAGAATAGATCAATGTTCATCATTCGAACTCATAAATAAAACTTTCACCAAGAATTCTCTTTAATTCTTCCATTTTATATCAATAATGGTAGTTCAAACAAAAACAACAATTCCAATAAGAAAAAAACATTACCTGAGAAAGCTCTTAGTTGTTGGGGTTGTCAAATCATATCGTAAATAATTCAAGACATCAATCTCCATTTCTAACACCTATTAAGTAAGGATAATGCTGATTTTAAGAATACAGTGCATGAGAACAGTAAAAAGTCACAATTAAGAGCATCATTGTTGCACCACAAAAAGAAAAAGGTACCTCCTCCCTTTAGTAGGTATTGTCTGTAATGTAACAAAATTCATCTACATGAGGAGCACACATTTCTTCATACTTCCTGAAAGTGACATCGGATGCAATGGTAAAAATATCTTCCTGGCTATAGAAAAAAAAAAAAAAACTTGTAACATTAGGTAGTAAATACACACGAGGCAACCAGCATGCAAGTAATTCCTAGAAGCTGAAGCTTTTGTCTATTCACAACATTTGCAGAGAGGAATCGATCAATATAGGACACCGTTAAGTAAAGTGTGTCTGGTACAAGCGTGTACTCCTCTGCAACCTGCTATAACAATTTTTTGTAAGTTAATTACTCAATGTTAACTGCAAAACAAAAAGAAATTAGACCAAGCATCCAAATAACATAAAGCAAGCAACAAACCTCAACAAGCCAATCAACAAGTATACCCCTCATATTTGAATTGATCTCTGTTTATCAGTTTCTGCCATGTAATAAGGTGATGCCCGCCGCTTTATCTGAAAAAGCAATTGGCAACTGTAAATTGTCAATGAGAAGTAGCTTGGATAACATGATTTGAAATGCCTAACTTAATTAAAATAATGATGAAATAGATCCATATTACTCAAAGATAATATCAGACTATTCACAAAAATAAAGCCTAAAAAAGGCCTGGTCTTTTCCGTCACAAAAGGATTGCACAAGAACAATTGTGCTGTGAAAACCAGATGCAAAGCACGTTTAAGCGAGTGCAAAATAGAAGCAACAACATTATATTCTTCACGAGGCAAGGGTTGTTTCGTGAGAGAGCAGTAATGTCAAAATTTAATGTCACAAATAACAATGCCTAGGCATCTACCACAATGACAAATTAATGTCATAATTAAGATATTTATGGTATGTCAGAGCATTATATGTGATATTTATGATATCTATTGTACAATGTAATATTTTCTAATGTTTAAACTATAGCAGAGCACCAATTTAGAAAAATATGTTTTTTTAATGTGAAAAATCTGAAATGCTTATAAAAATAAATCAGCCAATGAGATAATTAAGTTAAATGTTATAAAATTAACAAATAAATATATTTTTATGATAAACTATATAATAGACATATAAAATGCCACTTGGTATTCTATAATTGGCTTCCCAAGACAAACAAATTGTTTTATTGATGCATATATCTGTATATAGCGAACATAAAAGATACTGGCATATCACATTTTTATAATTGGAAGTTTTGTATTTAGGAGCAGCGATGGAGAGGAAGGGAAGGGTTTAATGGCTAAACCTTCAGCCTTCTCTTCCATTACGGTTCCCAGAAAGAGGCTCAGATTTTCGTTTAAGTCATTTTCGCAACTACTTGTTTTACTGGCGATCTTAGCGTTCGTGCCGCCCATTTTTTACACATCAGATTGAAGCGACAGGCTCAGGTAAATTCATGTTTATCTGTCACCCAAAAAAATCATAAATTCTTAAAGACATATACAGGCATGAGAGAAGAAAATTTATTTCTTTAAGCGTCTAAAATCATAAATAGCGCCTAAAATCCATGAGATTAAATTATATATATTATAGTATTGAGATTCCGACAGTTTGTGAACAACTCTGGATAGTTTCCGAGCCGAGTTGGGGCCGCCAGATTTAGGGTTTCAGCTTGCTGGTAATTTTTACTTCTAATAATGTTCAAATTAGTATTATATTTTATATCTATTATTTTAAAAGAATTAAAATTATTTATCTTATTATGAGTACATTCTATTTTTAAACTTTCGATTGCATTTTAAAATTTATTTTAATTTTTTTGAATAATTAATCTATATTTATAGTTTGTTAGCTTTAAATTTGGGTTGAATTAATTTAATAGATAAAATTACTAGCAATCGCATGTGTACAATGCAATGTGAATGCCGAATGATAGTTATTACTTTTGTAGTTGATTTGTTTAAACTATGAGTGATTGATTTTGTAAGTGTAGAAATATAGATGAACCACTTCATTTAAAAAGTGCAAACATGAATTCAAAATGCAAAAAGTGATATAATGTACAAAGCTTTGGATGGAAACAACTATAAATTGAATGGTTCTTTTTCGGCATTTTAGCGAGTAGCATGTATGGAGCGTAGGTATAGTGAAGATGGCAAAGAATGCTGCAGAAAAACACATTGCGAAATCAAATTTCAATTGATTACAAGTTGCAGTGACAATTGAGTGTAAGATATGTAGCTACAATTCAATAACTAACAAGCCCTTTAAGAAGAATAAAACACAGGGCCCTTACATCATACAACTCCTAACAAGCTAAAATGAGCCCACCTTGGCTACTACTCGATTACCATGTTCTCTCTATCTATAGTCAATCTTCAAAGTAGATTCAGAAATCTCTGCCATACAAACACAAACACAAACAACTAACAATATTCTAATGATTCTTACCTTACAAATCAGGGACCCAGATAACCGAAGTTAACCTATCTATAGTCGTGGCTTTGTTTCAGAACACAACTAATAGAATTAAACTGTTATAAAATGACAACTAATAGTGATGCTAAACTAAATCAAAGTGAGTGCAAGATGGATCTGGAACTTACACAACTTTGCCAGATTCCAGATTGTCATTGTGTGCCCATACTTTTCCAGCAACCAAAGAACAATGGCCAACTGCAAAAAATCAATACGGAGAAAAGAATGCCCAATTAAAAGGTTAATAATTGTCTAAAACCAGATAAGGAGGAGATAGTTACATATAAAATGGTGTACCTTCATTGTAGTAGCAGGGTCCCCTGAAAAAGATTTTGGAACTTGGCTAATAATAGATTGATTACCAGAAGAGCCGATCTAAGGACCCAAAGGGCATCTGCCTCACTAATCAACTCGTAGTTTTTAAGGCTAGATTCTTGTTCAATTGCTCCCCTAGTCAATGTAAAATGGCACAACATCAGAATTTACATATCTCTGAGTTTGGATACATTCTTCTATGGTCCCATAAAACATTTAATGCTGGACAGAGGTTATATAAAGCTCAGTGCAATACTATAGAGGTTTCTTCTAAGTACATATAGAGTCAACCACAAGTGGCAAGAATATGATGATGATTTTGAAGGCCTTAAATAGTGTTTAGGTGAAGCACTACATTTAACAGAGCAATCTCATATATGGAATCTCAGATCAAAGAATATGACTCTTAGCCTTCAAAAAGGGCTAAAAAGAGTGCTTGTTACCTGCGCAAAATGGTCTTGTACAAGAAAACTGCAGCTAGATATAGAAGGGCCAAGTATGATGCAAATATAACCAAGTTGCAATAAAAAGCCACAAATTTTTCAGGTGCTAACCATATTTGTAAGTGTTAAATTTCAACGATTTATAAAGACAAAATTCAAGACTTGAAGTGCAAGTCCTGAGTAAAGGATGAAGATAAGACACAAAATGAGCCAAATCCAAACAACAATGCCAATTTTGGAGCATCCCTCCACATTATTAAATCTACCGAACATCAAGAGAAGACATTGTCAGTCAAAGATAAATTCTCTTTTAATTTGAGCTATTTTGGCCCAGAATGATTTAAGACTTGCAGTGTCTAGTTGACAACATGAAGAACATTTGCTTAGGCCCTGACTTCTGTGCTAATGAGGTCTACCATAGGGAAACTTTAGGTGCTATTTTCATTCGTGGATGGCAGCTATTGGTGCATTCAAGTATGACCTATTGTTACAAATTTTAAGAATGCGATCCCTAAATATTCCACTTTTTATGGAACAAAACATGGATCCAAAAACAAGCATTACTACACTAACACAGGGAAATTAGTGCCCCGCAACAAGCATTAAAAAAACTGATCCTTTTAACCCTGCCACTTGTACAATAGATATAGTAATATGCAAACAGTAACTAACTGATACTGCCCATTAAAGATGTTAGAACGATGTTGATATAAACTATATCCGCAGGGGACTCCCCAGCCATGGAGAGGAAATTATAAGACAAGGGTTACACTCTCAAGTATATATTTTGATGCAACGCATTCCCACACTTAGTTCAAAGAAAATGCCCCCATATGATGCTCCAACGTAAGGCCTACGATATTGAGTGTCGTCTCTGTCTTGAAGTTGTTGATTTGGTATCAACAGGATTCACAGAATTAGGACTTGCAGAACTTCCAGATATCTCTGAACTCCTGATTTCTGAATGCGCTTTGTTTGTCCATAACTTGTGGAGTATCTTCTTTGATCTTGATGGTAACAAAAATATGCCTCTTGATTTTATGTTTTTCACTGCAGTTTGATGCATGTTATTCCGTTCTCTTTCAGCTTCAGCTATTCTAATCTTCATAGAAGCTAGATCTCCTCTTAAAGTTTTATAGTCGTCATGAACTGCTTCCCACTCATCTTCAACATTTGTTGCTGACTGAAAACTTCCTTGGGATCCATTTTCTGGAGGTAATAATGCTTTGACACTATTTGGTAAGTCATTCAGCAAGAATCCACCTGTCATGGAAGCTCTTACTTGCTCAAAGAAGAGCACCTGCACAACCACGTGCAAAGGTAAACGTTCGTTTTGTGCAGCATGCATGCAAGCATCCATGGATAACTTCTTACAATCCATCAAATTGCATATCTTTTTCTTTTCACTTTTTGTAAGCCGAGGATGCTCCTGCACATTCAAAAATGGCAAATAAAGTTTAAACTTTGAATTGAAAAGAGGTGGGGCATATGCTGTCCAACTCATTCTGGATTGACCCTTCAACTCTTGATATTTTTGTATTAGCCTCAGAAGATTAAGCAACTACAATATTATTGCATTCGTCGAATTTAATAAACCAAAAAAAAATGCAAAAGTAGGAATTTACCTTCAAATATATGTCGATTGCCCTATACAATGTATCATGCACAGGTCGTGCAAAATCAGATATAAATTCAGCAAGATTGATAAACTTGGGCAGAGGAAGGTGCGGGTCACGAGCAATTTCTGCAAAAAGTTACAAGAAGTTGATCCTTTTTCTGGTTGTAACAAATTTACAATAGCTTCCAAAAGAAGCCTGTGCTTTGCTGCTGTCTCTACATAGTCATCTGAAACTGATCCATTTCCATTTCCGACTGCATCTTTGACTCCATGATCCTTTGAAACTCCAGGCAACCATCAAAGGGTGTAAGCCTTCAGCGCTTCTCCTATTAACTCGTGTGAAATTATTCCCTTGTAGAAGGGAATATAATTCCGATGCCCATTCTGCAGCCCTATAAATCATGCAACTGGAGTTCTTCCTTGAATCTTGTCAACCATTCTGCTTGCAACTGATTTGGGGAAAAACGGAAAAACAGCTAAAAACAGCAAAACGTCAACGACCGTCAAATTTAACATAGTGGCGTGAATGTCCGCAAAGGCCTTTCCCATAGGGGGAACTCCTTCAGTGTAAAAATACATACATTCTTTTTTATATTATTGATTTTTTTTTTTTTAATTTAGGATTTTTTATTTTACTTGACTTCTACGAGTATTTGCCATATTTGTGCTTGCCTAAAATAAATTTTCGGTACTCATTAGGATTTGGGTACTAAAGTTTTTGTTTGATCTTTCATATGCAGATGCAAGCACAAAAATGTGGTTGGATACAAAATCCCCCTTTGTGTGTGCCCATGGAGGTGACTCAAGCAGCGCTCCTCCAAATACGGTAAACAAAATTTGGGAATATGTTTTGGTGCTTTATTTTTGATCTGTTTGACTCATCTTAATCAAAAGTCGTTTTGACCAATTCACATGAAAAAGTAGTGGTAAAACCGATGTTAAAACTTGAATAAACTTGTGTGCTCCATAGATGCAATATACAGAATTATGCAAAATATTAATGTATATCCATACAGAGGAGATGTGGAATGGGCCATTTTGTCGAAATTTTAATCTTTAATATATTCAGAAATAGAGATAGAATAGCCTAAAGGCAGAGTTACACCATAAAATATTCTTTAGAAGACGAAATCACTCCAAGATATCTCTCCTCTTTGAGATGTAAACTTGCTACTTTAATTTTTTGAATAGGCATAATCCATCATTGATCTCTCTGTCTTTCAACATCATAGATGCTCCTATATATAGATTCTTATATAACAATAGTGGGAGAGAGGATAAAACCTTTATACACGAGGCTGACTAATCTAATAGCAATTACATATCATATCCCGCTGTCCCAATATATGGGTCATTGATTGGCCCATTCCATACTTGTTATGTATGCCACAAGTTGGGTACTGCATAACCAATTTATATAATAATACCACGGCTCTAAGTGGACAATGCTCCGCCCCTATTGTATCCTCGACACTCCCACCTCCTTAACATGTTATACCTCGAAACATGTTAGGAAGCCAAATAATATGATTTTTGAGAATTGATGAGAATTAGTACCAAACACAACCATCTATAAATTCAAATGAGAATTTCAAAGTTGTTGATCTTTGAAAAATGCATGCTTCCTTCCTTTGTACTAATTTGGTTCCACCCTTGTACACATCTGATATTTCTTTGGCACGGTGTACAGTTCTTGTTTTTCTTTGATTCCATGCATATCCATTGCCATTTTTCTTGTAATGCCATGAATATTTAGTGTGTTTTCTTTCATTCCATCTATATTCATAATAATTACCCTTCTGATGGTGAGCATATTTATAGACTTAGATAAGTTGATTCCATGTATGCCTATAATAATTTCCTGCTGATTCTCTACTTTGTGTTTCCATGATTTTTGCTGCTCATGGTGATGTGGATTTTGATATATAGAACTTTTGTAGACTTAGTATCCTCATTTTTTTTTTCTCGACTCTTCAACCTTATCTACCACATGCTTCTTTAACTCTTGATTAGGTGAAGGGTGTGATATTTCCTCACAAGTACTCGTGTCTTACTTCTTTTGTTCAGCTTCTTCATTGCTTCTTCAAATTCTTTTTCATTCTCTTCTTTAGATTATTCAAATTCTTTGTTTTTCTTCAGTCTTGCTGAGAAAATTTCAAATTTTTTATTAGCTTGATAATTTCTCAATCAATTTGGCTACATCTTCATGATTTTCCTCCGCACCCTCTTTGGCAAACTTCTTTTTGCTTTTCCCATCTAGCTAAGAAATGTTGTTCTATTTCTTCTTAATTTCTAGGGAACTTACGGTGATCCAAGTTATTCCAATTTTCCTTTAAGATAGCTAGCTTTAAAAAATATCACATGTTTGATTAATATATTGAGATTTGAATTCATTCCACCATGCTCTGATTTGAATTCATTCCACCATGCTCTTAACATCAATATTATCACTTTTAGAAAAGCTTTTATCTCCTGATTCACGATTCATGTACACACCATGCTTTCAAGAAAACATTCCTTCAACCAACTTAATTAGTTTGCATCTATATAACCACTCATTTCAATGTTTCCTCTATTTTCAAACCAAATGTTGAAATTCAACGTGCAGTTGATGTACCTAAGAGCTATCTTTGTGGCATTTTAATATGCTATTTCAGGATAGTTCAAAAATCTTGATGACATTTCCATTTCAATTGCAAAACTTTTCTCTGGCCTGCTGGTTGTCAAGTAAATTAAACTACTACTTGATTTTCGATACTATGATTAATTAATGATTCTGTTTGAGCTTCCTTAGATAGCATAAGTCCTACCTTCATAGTTGTTTTGTAGGAATATTCTCCTGTTTGTATTTTTCGTCCAACTTTGTAGCATATTTTGTATGCGAGACATTTTTTTGATAGATAAGTTCTTATATTGCATGAAGTACAAAGTTGCTCAGTGAGTGACACTGAGAGATAATCTTTGATAGAGGCCTACAAAAACAAAGGAAACTACTAAAAACAAATCAGAGTCAGCTGCTCTAGAGGCTGAAAATTATTGACAACTAGACATTCAAATGAGAAAGAAAGAGGACCAAACGACATTGGCAGAATTCAGTTGTCTTTAGTTCGATCTTTGACTTTGCTCTTGAGATGCTTCCCTTTTGTGCTTTGGTTCATGTGGCAGAGCCAGCGATGCACATGATGCTTGATGTCTTTCAAGTCTGCACATAGATTATGGATCTCCTCGCTGCTATTTTCCAGGTTGCTGGAGTTGATTTTGATTGTTTCCAAAGCCTCCATAGCCTCGTCTATCGCTCTTCTGCTTTTGATAATGTTACTTTGCAACCTTTCAGTATCATCGCTGATTCTTTCAAGGAGTTGCGATTGAGTCATAAGTTTCCTACTTTCCTGTTTGAAGCTATGCATATCAGGTCTAATAGCCGCGAGTTCTTGGTGAACTTGTTGCATCCAATTGTTCATTCTTTGCAGCACATTAATTTGAATCCTATAAGCATTTCTGCTTTCCACAAGCTTGTTACAAATGCTTCTCATCCTGTTTCTGGTCTCAATGGCCATCCTATAGTTGCTAAGGGTATGAAAATTGTGGGTTGAATTAGTCAATGAGACAATGAGACGATTCGGTCTCCTTGCAGATGTATTGCCACCTTTTGGCCTAGAGGAGGAAGTTTTTGTCGGATATTTCTGATCTCTCATCCTCCCTTTCGCCATTTTCTTCAATACTCATTTTCCTAGAGATGCTCCTTCCCCCCTCCTCATTGATGCCTCTGTTTGAGCGGGAGTGGGAGTGGCCACCGTCTTCCCTACTATCATCTTTGATATTGGTGATCTTTCTAGATGTGGAATAGCCTTCATTAATTGTGTAGGAGTTATGCTGGCTGCGTGCGATCAATCTCTTTCCATTTAATTGGGATTCTTGGAAGCAAGGGCCCCCATTGGAGCCAAGGCCGTCCGCTTTGCTGTTTGCTTTGTTGTCTCTCCCATCTTGATTCATCCTGACCTCGTTAAGCTCATTAAACGCAATCTCACTTCTACCCGCATTGGGGGAGCCGCCGCCTTGTTCTTCTTACTGAATAGTAGTGTGATTATTCCTAATGGGCTGGTTGTGATTGTGCACACCATGGTTTTGGTTGCTACAATGGAGACTGCATCTTCCTCGCTAATGCCCGCCGTTCCATAAGAGAGTTAATTTTTAAGCGTAGAGACCAAAAAAACTTGACAGAGTTGCAGTGCCATGGTGATATGATTTGGCGTCACTGAAACATTCCATGTGCTTCTTGTGTCTTTTTCCAATTGCTGCTTGAATTTTGAGATGATGTTCCTGCTCATGAGATGCCACCTTAAATTGACAAAACTTAACTTCTTGCTGCTTCTGGCAAGTCTGATTCTTTTCTCCAAGAGGGCAAATCTGTTCTGAGCTTGGGAATGGAATGATAGTTGGAACCGCTGAGATGACGAACCCACTGAAGATTTTTGGCAACCTGCTAAATGCTCTCGTGCTATCCTTGTCAACCATCCTAAGTTGAATAGTTCTGTGTCTCCTTTTATTTCAGATACGAATTCTAATTTTGGGTTGATTTCTTTTCTGAATGTGTGATCTTTCCTTGTTTTGCATTGCTGTAATTTTTCTATGTTTGGACTTTTACTTATCAAAAGAAAAATCATAACTGAGTTGCCATTCTTGTCTTCCTCTTCCATTGTGTTCTTCCACTCTTGTGTTTTCCTAATCTTGAGTCTTCTTGCTATTAGTGGATAGAGTGTTGTTTTTTGTTTTTCCCAATCACTATCTTTGGTAACAACTTGCCTTATTGAATCCTTGAGCTGTTCTAATTTCTTATCATTCTGCACATCGCTCTTTCTACCTTTTAAATTCCTCTTACCTATTTGGCTAATCCATGATTTTTGTGATTTTTCCATCTTGGGCTGAGGTGCTTGTTATTTCCGTTTTTGGCCTCAAGGATAGCTTTGAGGGATGGGATTCCTCATTGCCACCGATACTTTATTTTTTCTTGCACCATGTGATATTAGCCAACTAGTCCGCTTCTTTGTTCTTGCGTCGAGCACATTTTGAAATTTAATTTGACGAAACGCCTTCTTGGTTGCATTATCTCTTGGATGTATTTTAGGATCTATAGTTCAAACACTTATCTCGATTGATTGTTTTTATGATGATTTGCGAGTCTCCTTCGACAACAAGATTTTCGATTTGAAGAGAGATTACCAATCTAAGCCCTTTGAATAAACCTTCTACCTATGTTATATTATTAATGCTTATTCTTGTATATTTGGTTTTGAAAGCTACAAGGCAAGGTGTTACCTGGACGGGGACGGCGGGACGGCGGGACGGGGTTTCCGGGACGGCAAAAAATTTCTAAATTTTGGGGACGGCGGGGGGACGGCTGATTAAAAAATATATAAATATTTAAAATAAAAAGATATAGTGACTAAATTATATAAATAAGCTGAAATAAAACCATTTGAGATTTAAATAAGGTGAAACTTGAACTCATAAACATCAAATACACTATAAAGTCTAATATCAATATGTTAATGTCATAAATTGAAAATTCATAATACATATTTGAATTTTGATTCTTGAATATGAGACAAGCTGAAATTTGAAATTTCATATAACCATTCTAAAATACGATTGATCAAGTGACAATAGCTAATATTCATATCATTAATCTCATAGCCAAATACACCAACAATTGTCTATTGTCAATATTACAAAAAAAGAGGACAACTACAAGTATCAGCCTAAAAATCAGAATCTCCATCTGAAGCAATATCCATGAACTCCTCCTCGCTGGTACTAGTATCCTCGTCCTCAAAGGTAAGCCCAATCAATCCTCGCTGCACAGTGTTGTCCTCTTCAACCTGCCTCGGCTCCTCGGGATCTACATCCCACCGTAATGCTGGAGTCTGTTTGTACTCAGGTGTCTTGCGATCTATAAGACGCAAAGCACTATGTACAGCTACAAGCTTCTCCGCTCTCGCAGAGGTAAGCCTATTCCTCTTAACAGAGTGTATCCAACCATACGTAGACCAGTTCCTCTCAGAGGCAGAGGAGCTAGAAACCTGGGAAAGGAGGCGAATGGCAAGTGGTCGCAGCAATCCTGGAAGCCCATACAGTCGCCACCAACTCACTGGTTTCTCCTGTGCTAATGCTACCCTGTCTGTCTTTGCTGATGTTTTGTACCCATCGAGTTCAGTGAAGTCAAGCCACTCCATTCTGATCTGTGAAGCCTCTTGTGGAGTGTACATTTTTTTAAAAGCCTTCATAAGGCCCTTCTTCACCTCATCATCATCCAATGGGACAACTCTGCCTGGCCTCTGCACATACCATTTGGGATTTAGTGCATACGCAGCCATATGAAGAGGAGTGTTCAACTTCTCCCATCTCCGCTGAATAATGGGCTGTATATGTTCATTATAGAACTCCAAAGTGGGGTCCCTCACCCGAATAGCTGCCTTCATTTGCCCAAGCATGCTATCAATGCACTCGTAGATCTCACCAAGATTACCCCCCATATTTGATGACACTAAAAACTGGAGCTATAATTGATATGATGTATTTCATATCAACCCAAAATGTTTCCCGCAACACCACTTCCTTCACTCTTTTCCCTTGATCTGTCTTGGACTCACGCCACCTAGTCCAATCCTGTGTCATAATCATAATTTGCAGGGGCTCCTGCAACTCGGACATCCTCTCCAACAAAATAAAATAGGATGCAAAGCGGGTGTCAATTGGTTTCAAAAATTCCTTCTTCGAAAAATTTCGAAAAAGTGCCAATGATGTGTGGTGATTGCATATGAACTTCTGCACATCTCTGGCATCAGTCACTATCTGATTAACCCACTGAATCTTCCCTATGTCTTTCAGTGCATTGTTCATGGCATGCACACAACATGGAGTCCAATAAATATGCCTATATTCCCGCTCCACTAGCTTGCCTGCTGCTCTGCACACATAAGCTGCATCTGTGATAACCTGTACAACATTTGAAGGTCCAACCTCCTCAATGGCATCCTTGTCTGAAACCTCAAGATCTTTTCGCTTCCTGCAATTGCTTCTCAAAAGTACGGTCCATTTTGCAAGAGACAATATATTTCATCCGTCCACCCATCCATGATAATGCTGTGACACCCATGTCACCTTCATCTCCTCCATCAATACATTAACCTTGGAATAGTTTCTATCCAAGATTGTTGTCCTGAGTTTTGTGTCTCCAGGAGGCACATAACTTGTCCCTGCTTTTGCAACCTTAGCCATAGCCTCCTTGTAATAAGGAGAGCGAGCAGCATTAAATGGAATCCCAGCAGCATAGAAAAATTTCCCAATAGCATCATCTGCCTCTTCCCTTGCCTTTGAATCAAACATGTCAATAACTGAATTTGGGGCTGCCCCCACGGCCTTTCTCTTCCCTCTGCTTTCCACTTCTGACACTTCAAAACTAGAACCAGCCAGAGTATTAGGAAGTTTGCCAGTCCTATGAGTGCTCAATGGAGTAGTAGCCGTAGAACCACGAACTTCTGGCACATTGCCCGTGGTATTTCCATGGAAGATTCTCACCATCTCAGCTCTCTGCTCTAGTGAAAGACCCTTACAAGTGCCAACCCCCCTTCCTGTAAGATGCAACAAGTGTGCATTGGTCCTAGTGATACTACCATGCCAAGTCAGTGCACATATGTTGCACTTCCATACTTTGCTCCCCCCTCCAGACTTGGGGTTATCAATTATTTGGGCAAATTGTTGCAATGGCTTCTTCTTATCAAATGGTCCAATGGCAAATTTGGACAACATTTGAGATGGGCAATGTAGCAAGACTACCAAAACTAACCATGACATTTTGTGCCCCTTCTTCACTCTCCCCATCAGGCATCACCAACTCTTCCACGGCCACCTATCTCAACTTCCCGCTCAACCCTCTCCCGCTCTCCGATTCATGCTCTAATTCATACTCATACTCAGTCTCAGTAGAAGAACTCATGGTGATGATTGCTGCAATGAATTAAAAACAACCATAACTATATGATTGATTGATTATGTAATGAATTAATTTTAAAAAAAACGTAGCCATTTAAAATTTAAATTTTACAACCAAACCCTAGCCTCTAGGGCTTATGCAAGATGCATTTTTTTAAATCCCACAAACTAGATGCATGATTGCATTATGAATGTAGATGCAAATGCTAAAAAACAACCCCTAAAAAATGCAAAAATAATCTAAATTTTAAACTAGAAATAAAAATGTAATTAAAAAAAAAAAACGTAACCATTTACATTGTAGTTTGTATAACCAAACCCTATGCAATTGCAATATGCATTTTTAAAAATCCTACAAACTATATGGCATTGGCATATGCATGATTACATTGTGAATGTAGATGCAAATGCTAAAAAACAGCCCCTAACAAATGCAAATATAATCTAGATTCTAAATTTAAAAAAAAAAAACTTTAACATGTATTGTAAGCAAATAAAATTATAAATACCTCTTGCTCCCTCTTGCTCTTGCTCTTGCTCTTGCTCTTGCTCTTCCTCTTGCTCTTCCTCTTGCCCTTGCTCTCACTCTTGCTCTTCTTCTTGCTCTTGCTCTTGCTCTCACTCTTGCTCTTGCTCTTGCTTGGTGTGAATATGAAATGAGCCCATATTGTTAATTTATAACATAAAATAGCACTTTTAGGGTTAGGGTTAGGTTAGGGATGTCACTTTTATGTTATTAGACATATACAATAAAAAAAAAAGTGTTTTAATGTCTAAAAAGTATGTTTTTTTAAAAGTGCGCGAGTGCGGGGGCGGCGGGGGCGTCTGGGGGACGTCCCGACGCCCCGGGAAGTTCCTGGGGCGCCCGAACGTCCCCCGCCCCCCTGGCCGCCCCAACGTCCCTGGACGCTTTTCAACCTTCCTCGGCCGTCCCTCGGCGTTTGACGCCATCCCGCAGAAGAAACGTGGGGAAACGTTTCCCCCACGTCCCCGTCCCGTGGCGTCCGGACGTTGTAGAAAAGGGGGACGCGTCCCCGCGTAACACCGCTACAAGGTTACTTTTTGTCCCTTATGGTTGCCCCCGCCGCCGATTATCCTTGATTACCCTTTGCCACTTCGTCAAAATTTATCTTGTTCCATCCAACTAGCATTTGTTCCCATCCTCTTTCTCTGTCATTCTTTTTTAAACCGGGAAATTGTCATACACATCGAATCTCATGCCAATTTTGCAAAATGCTTATTTCGAAGGGTTGGCTTCTTTGTTCCTTTTCAACTAGTATTGCATATTTTCATGTCAAAGTTCCTTTCTATTTCCTTTCAAATTCTATTTGCTCCTTTTTCTTGATTCTTGTTTTGAAAGATATGTTCGTTCCTTCCCAAAGGCAAGATCTTCCAGGCTATCATGCTCGAGGCCCATTTCCATAGAGTTTGGAGTATCTCCGCTCTAATAGGCGTCTTCCAACTCTTCATGTGTTCTCTTAGGTTACAGAAAGGACCCATGAGACATTGAACTTTCAAGGAACCTATTCAATGCTCCTAGATCCCAATGCAAGAGCAAGTGGTTCACCTCTTCAACTTCCTTCTTGACATTAGGCATCTTGCTCGATTATACCTTTATTCTTTTTACCATGGCAGATTTTCTGGTTTTAGGTCAAGCTTTTGAATCCCAAATTTGTAACCATTGGAAGGATTCTCCTGTTCCTTCTTCTTTGTTGAATTAGGCAGAGATAACGTTCTTTGGCAAGCGTGAGTAGTCACCATTTCCTTTACTACTCCATTGAATGTTGTCTTTCTTATCACCCCAAGGGATTTTGAAGCCGAGTTAGGAGTTTATTAAGTCTTTTGTGTATTATTTCTTCTTCCTTATTTCTATTTTTGAAGATCCCCATCTTCGACTAATGCCCCAGACTCCTCCTTTCAATTCAAAAGTCTTCAACTTTAGGTCCTTTCTTCCTTGATTAATTTTAGCTCGTTGTCCTTACTTGAGAGGTTGGTTTCTTAACCAAGTGTCATCCCAGAAATCCACTCTGAAATATCCCTTTTAAGGGCTGAAACTGAAAATTAGGAAATTAGCACAAATCCCAAAGATGTCAAATCTGATTTTTAAAACCAGCAAACTGAAAAATAAACTCAGATTAGGACAGTGAACTGATTTTAGGAACAACAATATGAAAAGCTCACAATTTCACCAAAATACCATCCAACAATGCATCCACACTTTCTATAAACCTTTTTGAGATATTTTAGAACTATTTTCAACTCCAAAAACATGCATATGCTCAGCTGAAAAATTAAATAAAACCAGCAGAAGTTCAGCTCCAAAATAATTATGAAAAGAGGGTTTAGAAACCCCAAACTCAACAACAAATAGTAGATTCCGACTTTAGAAATTATGAGGAAGACAAATATGAACTCAATTCAGATTGTCGTGCCCTAGATGGCACCAAACCCTTCACCAATGCAAGTCGCTCCACAAGGGAGAGGCTCAACAAAGCATATAAAAATCTGATTATGTCTTCTTTCCTCTCAAATCTGAAATATATCTTCAAGCCAACAAGGAAGGAGGGTTTCCGTCCCCCAACCAACCACTAGAAGGGTTTTCGTCCTTCTAGGAAGATGCCACACACTTGGATTGCTGCCCAAGAGTGGAAGAACAATGAGCTACTAGCCCACAAGTCCAAATAGAGAAAATGTGCCAATGTATGATGATGCAAATGAGCTCTCCAACCTTCCTTTATATCCTCTCTTTGGCGCCAAAGCCCCAAAAGGACAAGTTCATTAAAGCTCCAAACCCATCCAACCTGCTAAAAGCAAAGACACACTAAAAAGAAACATTAAAAATTAGAAAAACAAATGCAAAGGAAGCTCAATTCCTTTTCCCAACTCTTCTACTTCGTTGCCATGGAAAAGGGGATGGCAAGAAGTCTAAAATCAGGTCCTTAAGTGGGAAAAAGGGACATTACACACTCATTCACTGTTCTTTATGCTCCAGAAAAGTCTTTTCATTGGTGTCCCTGGATTCTCTTATGTTGTTTCAAATGGATGATCCTGCCGATAGGTTCAACATTCTTTCCAGATCCTGGCTATCTAGGTACTTGTTTATAAGGAGTGCGCTCCTTTGTTTTCCTTGGTTTGTTTTGATCCTCCATGATAGTTTTCCCAGTAGGGCTTGATAAATTTTATTGATACCTTTGATTCCTACACCTCCTTGGTTTGTTTTGATCCTCCATGCTAGTTTACCAAGTAGGGCATGATAGATTTTTTTGATACCTTTGATTCCTACACCTCCTTGGTTTGTTTTGATCCTCCATACTAGTTTACCTAGTAGGGCACGATAGATTTTTTTGATACCGTTGATTCCTACACCTCCTTCTTGGATAGACAAACATTTTTCCCGACCACCAAAGGGAATTGCTGCCACTCACCTATGTCTTGCCAAAAGATGTCATGCGTAATTTTCTTTATTTGATTCATAATTTCTCTCAGGTGGATCATTAGGGAAACACAATCGAAAGGTATTGCTTTAAGGCAAGAATGAAGAAGAATGATTCTCCCTCTTGAGGATAACTGTTTATCTTTCCAATTTGTTAGCTTATTCCTAATTTTTTTCAACTAAATGATTTTAGATATGCTTGTTGCCGAAGCCATTGAAGAGCAGAAATCCCAGATAGGTGTTGGGAAGTTGACCTTTTTGAGAGTCTAAGATTTTGGGCACTAGGAGTTGACCTTTTTGAAAATCCAAGATTCTCGCACATGAAGTTTTGCTCCTGGATATTGTAGTTAAGGAGGAAGATTTTCGATTTTCTTTTGTTGATATCTTTTCTTGAGGCTTCCTCATAGTCGTTCAATAGGTCCTTGATCTCCTAGCCTCGTGAACTTTGAGAGAAGCAAATGGAGAACATCATCTACAAACTGGAGATGAGTGTGATCTTGCCCCGTGTGGTTGCCTTTAGCCTTGATATCTTCTTGACACTATTGAGAGCTTTGATTATTTTTTTAATAGCTTCGTCCATAAGGATGAAAATATAGGGAATAATGGGTCGCCTTGTCTCAACCCGCTAGATTCCAAAGAACCATTCAACTGATCCGTTGATTAGGAGAGAGAATGATGGTGTTGAGTAACAAGCTCTACACCAATCTCTCCATTCCTTATTAAACTCAAACTTGTCTAAAATTTTGTTCATAAATTTCCAATTCACTCTATCGGAGGCCTTGGTGATGTCGAGTTTGATCAACATTCCTTTTTACTAGCGGTTAAGGAATGAATTATCTCATGAGCAATGATGATACCATCTTGGATTTGTTTTCCTTCAACATTGTTCTTTTGAAATCAATCTAGGCAGAAGGCACTTCAATTCATGATCTTGGATATGATTTTGTAAATAGTATTACACAGAGATATAAGCCCAAAGTCATATGTCATAGTGCATTCATCTTCTAAGAACATAATCAACATCAATATACATCGTCATCTACATCCAAATGAAATAACATCATTGCAATAACTTTTTAAATAGATGTGACATCAAATGGAATAGAAACACAATCAAAATCAATTACTCAATATGTGTATGTCACAATCCATTGTGCATAATGTTCCATTGCTAAGCTACATATCATAGTATAATCACCATCATCCATAAGCTAATAAGCAAGAAGGTCGATGAACAATATGTGACAAAATATCATTCTTAATAAGACATAGTAAGTAGTAATATCTGAGCAATTGTAATCTACATCACTATGATCTAATAATAGAATAGGTCGTAACATAATCCATACATGATATGCATTGCGATAAGGCTAACATCAAAATCAAATTCTTCTCTATAGTATTGAGTATCAATGGACAAGTGTCTCAACATAGGAAGATATAGCTATCAAATAGTATCTAGGGAACAATGATCAAAAGTAGCATGACAAATTTCATTATGATGGCTTGGCTAGCTTGGTGCCCACCAAGCTTATTTCTGTGAGTGTTTGGTTCCCATCCATTATATCACTTGTTTTGTCATTTTGTCTTTTCTTTTGAGAACTGGGTTTGTTGAATTTTGTCGTTTGTGACGTTGGCCTTCTTTTTCTTACTCTTAGTCTGTTGATTTTTAGCATTACTTTTATTCCTATCTGTTTCCAAGGTGTTTGTGTCCCCTTGGCTAACGGCTATATCCATGTTCCTTCCTATAGAATCGATCTACGTTTGCAAGGGTTTCCTCTCTGCGTTCTTTGTATTCTTTTCGCTTTCACTTTGATCTTCTAGGAGCTTCTCTAGATCTTGTGTGAAGCCATATCCAGCTGTAGCATCTTCCCTTTCTTCTGTGATATTGGTATTTTGCCTTTCTATCTTCATGCAAATGTTTTGTTCTTCTATTGTGCTCTCTGTGTTATTGGTATTTTGCCTTTCTGTGATATTGGTATTTTGCCTTTCTATCTTCATGCAAATGTTTTGTTCTTGTACTGTGCTCTCTTTCTCTCTGCTCCTGTTGTTTTCTTCCTCTTTTTCGGATTCTTGAGCGTCTCTCTTCTCCTTTCTCTATTCTGTATTTCATTGTTTGCTTCCTCTTTGGCTTGATGAAGCCTTCAAAGTCCTTTTCCTTATTCATCTTCTGTTCTTGGTGGATGCGACTATTCTGAAGAGAAGGGCATTCCCTGATCAGGTTTCCATATTCATGACATTCTATGCATTTCAAGGGGATGCACTCATAATCTAAATCTTGATTCTATATCATCTCTCCAGCTCTCAACGCGATGCATTTTGATAGAATCTTGGATAGATCCATCTCAACACAGATCCTATCATAGCTGGACTGTCTTTTTCCATGATAAGGTCTAGAGGTATCTATAGACTTGCCAATAGAGTTTGCAACAGTTCTCAAATACATACCTTGACCAGAATTCTTGTGGGAGGGCATACATTCTTACCCATACTGGGGTTGTGGTGCCAATGCTTCATGAACAACCCTGTATTTTGAGAGAAGTATGGACCACCACCAAAGACAATATTTTGATCAGATTCGTTGGGGAATATTGCAATAAAGTACCATTTGGGACATGATCGAATCTCCACTTTGCTATTGACTTTCCAGTTTCTTTTTGTCGACGCACATAGCTCTTCCATGGAGAGCTGAGCTCCAAGGAATCTACAGATCAAGCTTTCCCCCAAAGGTTTTTGACATTCTTCTGGACCTCATCCTTCTCCAATTGTTTTGTGTTTATTTCCTCCACGGCTTGCATGCATGTGCTTTGCCCTGGTTGTTCTAGCTCCGCTGTCTTCTTTCCTGCTGTGATTATGGCTGCCCTTACTTCCTTCTCCAATATTGAGGAATTCCCTCCTGTTTCTGTTTGTCTGCAGGTTTTTCTAGAGGGGGCATGATAGCCCCCCAGCCTTTGTTCACGGCTCTGCTTCTCTCAAAACTGCTCACATCACCTGTGAGACATGCTAAATATCAACACCCAAGCAATAGTGTTGTAGGCTTAAATCTGTCATTTCAAACGCTATATGCTTTCTCTGTCTTTGTATATCAACTTTGAGTGGCTACCTGTAATTATTAAATAATCAATATCAACATTCATTGTAACATTGTGATATTTTTTTGATTTAATAGACAAGTTTAGATCAATTATTCCTTTTTGAAGCCATTGGACCTATGATACCTGTCAGTATTCTTATACCATTCATGGAGGGCTTGTTTAAATCTATATAAAGCTTTGATCAACATTCAAACCAATTTTCCTTTACCTTTGGAAATGAATCCTTTTAGCTGTTCCATTTATACTTTTACCATGTTCCCATTCAAGAATGCACCTTTTATTGGACTTCCCAACTGAGTTAGGTAGCAATGGTCAGCAGCATTCTTATTTTTAGAATTTGGTAATAGATGCAAATGCTTCCTGATAATCTAGTCTTTCTGTTTGAACATATCCTTGTATTTATCAATTGAACCATCTACTAAAATTCGTTAATGAACAAAATTTACCCAACAACATAATTCACAATAGCATAAATATCAGTCATCCTATTTCTCTCCATCGGAAGACCAATACTGACATAATAACTTCTACAAAATGCTCAATTAATTGTTGAATGAATGAGATGAAGCAATTAAAAAGCAAGAAATATATTATATTAATGTCTGCAATTCACTGAATCAGGCGAATTAGACTCAAAAGCACATTAAACATTCAAAGCTGTGCCGGAAGATATTCTATTTAAGCAATGGAAGATGTCTAACAAAAGAAGCAAATCCTAAGTAGAAAGCAAACTATACAAAATTACAGGACACTTTTTTAAAAATATAGAATGTCTGGGAGATACAAAGTAAATGATATAGGATTTCTTGAGAATGAGAAACCACCATTGAGCAATATTAAGTCAGCTAGAATAAAGACAATGTCCATTTGGCATTTCCATTTTCAGCTCGTTTGCCGTTTCTTGTAATATAGGTAAATATTACTTAAGGGCGAGCAATGAATTTAGTCTTCTTTGTTGATTGGTAAGAGCAATTATGTACTTGAGTTTGGGAAGTTAATTAATGAATTAAAGATTATATGTTAAATATGCATGTAGCTATGTTTTTAGTATGTAGCAATATATGCATTTTTGGTGCACTTTAACTATGTGTATGTGCATCACAACTAACTCTTAATCCTATATCCTGGGTGACCTAGAGGGGCTTGGTATGCTGTCAGTAAAAGATAGTTCCTTGATACTATTGGTCTTGGTTGCTTTAATTCCACTGGTCCCTTGAATTACGCCAAAGGCTTGAACTGCCAAAGCAAGAGAGTAACAAATATTCTGAAAGAGTTTTCTGCTGTGGGCATCGTAGGGAACTGCCCCCTCGTAAAATCTTGGTTACCCTATCTGATATAAACATGCATTCAGTCACCAAATTGCAACAGAATGGAAAATTTGAGAACAATAAATATTTGCATCCTCAGTTCTTCCAATGAAAGAAAGAGGAACAAGATTTTTATGTGTTTGGGCTAGAGTCATTCAATGTGTTTTGCATTGGAATCTCGGACTCGGATACCTTTTGGTTTTTTGAGATTTTGCTGAACAATTACTCATTAAACACTTCTGGTCTTTATAAATGTAATAGTAAAGTGATAACATTTTATCATGTTCCTGTTGAACAGATGGCAGCATATCGTCTAGCTGTTCACTCTGAAGTGGACTGTATCGAAATTGATGCATCTCGTTCGCGTGATGGTGTGCTGGTAGCTCTGCATGACAGGTAATTTAAAGTACTGATTTTTTTCATTAAGTGAGATTCATGCACTTTTACTGTTAAGCACCTGATATGCTCTTTGATACTTAACATCGTCTACCATCTTCTTCCATGTCCTCCGACTGTTAACTTTAGTCGATACTTTTCCCAGGGATTTGATTCTTACATTTTACAGGGCAGGGACTTGCAGAACATGTCTGGTGACAACTCTGCAAAGACTGGAAATTTAAATCTGAGTGAGGTAAGGAATGTTTTTATTTTGGATATTAGTTCATTAGTTGTGTTCAGTATTTAGTCTTAATATGTTGTATGCTCAATATTTGGGAACGGAAAAACTATCATGCAGTACTTTGCTTCTGGTTGGAAAAATTATTTGAGACGAGGGGACTTCTGAACATGACGGCTGCAAATAAAATCAATGGTTTGTTAGGACTTAAATTGAACTAGCCACAACAACCTGTTATTGGGATCAAGTAGTTGGAATTTCCCTATTATAATTTACCCATATATGCAAAGGAAAATAAATGGAAAGTAGACAGTAATTTAATGACACATTTATCTATGCTGAGTCAATAGCTATAAAGTATGCATTTAATAAAAGAATCAATGTAATGTGTTTGTGATCACTATTTTAGTTTTTTATGATCGGTAATGGTTATTGCATGGTTATGAGCGGACTGTTGTGGTCAACTGTAATGCCTACTATATCTTTTTTATATGTTTTCTTTGGGTTGATATTTTTGGAGATCATCTTCTGTGCATCAAGCCTGCATATTTTGGAGACCGTACATCTTATATCTTTTGCATATCAGATTATCTTTGCATAGTTGGTATGTATAATGTTTTTTGTTCAATTACTCTAAACGTATATTTAGGCTATTGCATTTTTGTTGCCGTGGCCATTTCATCTCATCAATGTGTATGTAGTCATAGTTGTATAACCACATTGCTTGTTTTTTGTAAGCAATCATGATGCAGGAGCATCACTCCTAGTTTGTACATATAGGTGACAATATCAAATTTTGGCTTTCCTAGTGTTTGGATAGGGTCCTAGGGGTCATTTGAAGTCATCTAGAGTTGTTGGTTTAGTTTAAGTCCTTCAAAAATTCAAATTATGCCATTTCCCTCCAAAATGCAAATTTGAATCATTGAGGGCAATTTTGACTTGTTTTAGACATGTTGATGTATTCTTGGTGCATTATGACATGTAATAAGGCTGAGAAAAGATATAATAAGCTCTAGAAGTCCTAGAAAGGTCATGATTGTGAATTGGTGCTTAGGTCCTAGAGAACTAGCCTAAACTAGTGCTTTTAATGTTGTAATAAGGGACAAATAGGTAATGTGAAAGGTTCAAAGAGACCAAGAATCAGTTAGAAGCGAGGGTGAGAGACTATTTAAACATCTTGTAACTGTTTTCATATTATCATTCGAATGATCTTGCGATGGAAAGATAGCTCCAAGGAGTTTGAAAGAAGAGTTCTGTGTATACACAGTTTTAGTGTTAGTATTAATGGTTTTTGTGCACTGTGATGGTCAAGGAATCCTATGCATGCATGTATATGAAGTCTTGCAAATGGTAAGGTACCTTGTACTGCGTGTAAGTATTGTTATTTATGAGTTTTCATGAGTTTGTACATGATACAAGTTTGAGTACATTGTATAAGACTGTAACAGTCAAGTGGGAGGACTTTAAGATCAAGTTTGCTAATATTTGGAAGAGAGAGTCTTATACAGAGGTTGAAGAATATAGTTGATGAGGTTTAGAGGAGTCTCACAGGCCTATCTCACTCATAACAGAGCTTTTGCAAGCAGGGTGAGGATTATCTCTTCAAGTGCATTGATATTAACTAAGTATCCCCTGTTTTTCTAAGGGCAGAACAGTGTGATTTACAACCATTCCCGACATTTGGAAGTAGACTGAGCTTAGCTGGTAAGGTTTACATGAGGAAGAAGTTGAGACATTTATCTAGGAGAAATTTCAGAACTTGAACTTATGCACTGAGTCTTTTGGTTGATGATTTGGTCTTACTGGGTTTAGAAGAAACCCTGGTTAGGGTTTAGCAACAATTTATTGTTTGGAAAGTCTGTTGAAGGAATTGTAAGTTAAGAATAGGTAGAAATCATCTTTAGGAAACCTCCATTCCCATCTTGAAGGAATCAAATCAACATAAGGCTTCAATCTATAGATTTTTGTATCAGTCACAACTCAGGGCTGTGAGAAGGTGAAGAGCGTCCGGTTTATTGATAAAGGATGATTTGAGGGAGTTAGGGAGTTGGACAAGCTTTGCTATATTCAAGGAAGTTGTGAGAGGTCTGGGTTGGATGATTAAAATTGATTAGAAGTTGTGGAATTCTCTTGAGCAAAGAAAACCATGACAGTCTTCATCAGTGACCTGTAGGCTACAGTGGTGTTGAAGAGCAAGAGAAGAGTTTGAAGATTCTTGAGAGGTTAAGAGAGAGTTAAGCCTAGAGGTTTTGCACCTAGCATCTTGGGGCGATATAGAAGGATATTCAAAAGGTTTGAAGGGATAAAAGTTCACCAACTATTCAAAATTTATACTAGTCTTCTTGCCAACCTGAAATCTCCTATTGAAGACCTAATTTGGGAACCAAGAAGGTGAGTTTGAACAATTTTCTCCAAAGGAACCTACCTTGAAAAGTTGCACACATGTTGAAGAGCTAAATGGGTGCTTGAAATGGTGACTTGTTTGTGAGTTGAGTCATTATAGCAGGAGTTAGGTTTGAAAACCACATTGACAAGGCTACAAGGATCCTTGAGCAAGGTAAGAAGGAGCTTGTTAGAAAAGTGAGTTAATAGAGGAATTTGAACCTAAATTTTGCACACACCTCAAGGGCCCTAAAGGGTACTAGAAAAATCAATTAGTTGGTTTTGGGAAAGTGTGAAATGCTCCAACTATCAAGCTACTAGGAGCAAGTTGCTTGAGTAGCCTTAAAGGCAGTTTTGCTAAAAGGTAAGACACTCGAATCTTTTGGGTTGGTTTGATCTATTTCAATGGTTGGATTAGTGTTGTTAAGGGCCTAAGAACATGATGAAGTACTTGGGTTAGTGCAATAAGGTTGAAAATCAAGAGTTTGCTTGCTTAAGGGTGCTTGTGAACTTGAGAAGAAGCTAGTCTTAAAGGCCTTATAGGCATAGTTTGAGTTTTTAGTCATTCTAACATTAGAAGTTTGTTGGCGAGAAAATTTGTCGTGTGAACAAACTTGTGGATTTCTTGCCAAAGCTCTGGGAATCTAAGTCCCTCTACTTAATCTAGGTCCAAATTGCCGTATATGCATGTGCGAGTAAAGGTGGATTTTTTTGGTGGCCTTGTGGCCGGGGATCCAACAGGGGCACTCCACCGACCTGCAAAGCAAAGCTAGCAATCTCTTGCTAGGAAAGACTTTGTCTGAAGAGTGGGAAAGGGGAGTGAGAAAAGAGGTAGGAGAACTAATGTTGCAAGTAGAAAATCAGATTCCTGCACACACTAGTTAGAAACTTCAACACATGCATTTATGAGAAGAAACAACTCTACAAACAACGACAAGACCAATTAGAATTTAATGGACACAAAGTATCAGTAAACCCCTTAGTCAAAAAAGGCTCGAAACTCTTTCTTGTATTGATGCTCAAGCAGAAATTGTACATAGTATGAGAATGGAAGACATTGAGAATAGGGAAAAGTGGCTAACTCTTTTCACTCACAAGTGAGCAAAATCTCTCTCATGAATTTATAAGAATACAACCAGCTAGAAGAATTTCAGAATTAGAACCCTTTGGAATGAAGAGCTCATTACAATTTATAGAAACTTGAATTGTCCTTTCACCTCCCTCACATGACTCTTCGTTTCCATATTCCACTTGTGACCTTTCATTTTCCATGAATTAAGTATTTCTCTTATAATTTTGAGAAAATACTTTTACAAATTTAAAATAGGTCACTTAAGTGAATAAGACGAAATACAATGATGACACATAACGAAGAATTAGAATGGGGAGAGAAAGAAGAGAGGGAAAGAGAGAAGAGGGAAGGGATGGAGGGGAAAACACTCCTCGTGATGAAATGCTTTGAATGCCTTGATGCAACCATGAACTTTGAGCGAAGATTTCTGCCACTTTGGTGATCTTCTACACTAATGAAGATTGCTCCCTTGAATAACTTTGAATCATTTTCCCAATCTAGTGATGACCGCAAACTCTATGATGCATGGACATCCTGGACCATAGAATGAGTGTTTAGAAACATTGTTATGATGTTTACCACTGCAAGCTTGAGATGAACACATACAATGCCCACGATGACCCTCCTTGAAACTTGGTTGATGAACCCTTTGACTCGTTGAAATCGTTCTGACCAATTCACTTTGGATCACTCGGTTCCTTAAGTGATGAAGATGAATTCACATGATGTGCCTTGCGATGCCTTGCTTTGCTTCTGTAAACCATTGCACTCAAGATGATGCTTCCAGACCTCTGTGAAGTTCTCATTCCTCCTTTTCAACTCATGAAACCATCTCATTATCCAAAAGGGAGTCCAAAAGCAGTAAGGTGAGTGAAAACAAAGTCATATGCAATTTTCCACTCCGAAATGAAAACTTTCTATTTTTAGAATATGAGCCTCGTGCTCTGCTATTCTGGGGCATATCACTGTCTTGCTCCAGTTTCACCTTCTGAACCATCTACCATATTCCAACCTCCTCTGTTCCTGAGATATTGCTATTTTTAGCACATTTCTATTTTTAGCAAGTTGTTATTTGGGGACCTGCTATTTTGGGAAGAAGTCATTTTCTGTCTTACTTTCCATTTTACCCCTTTTTTGATTGTCCTAAGTGATCGAACTTGTAATTCAGTGGGACTCATCATTTATAGCATGCGAGGAAGTATAACATATGCTATTTTTAGTAAGTGGTGAAAACGACCTCTGTTTGCGACGGGAACAACTTTTTTGGATTCGGCTCTTCGTCACGAACTCGTGCTCCAATTTTCATCATGATTCGCTTTCCAAAAAGCTCGAAATGAAAAATGAAAATTTATGTCTTGTAAGAGCTTCAGGTATGGAGCTACCAGGGTAGAATATTGATAAAAAATCAGTCCTTCATATCTCGAGAAACTGGCAACTTCATCGTGCAAAAACTAGTTTGAGAGAAACTAGATTTTTGGAGACCCTTCCCTCTGAATTTTGGATGATTTCGCTTGCCGGATCTTTGGGAATTTGAAAATTTCTTCAAGAGGGCAGAATGCTGATAAAAAACACAGCCCTCCATATCCCTAAAAAATAGGGACTTCATGGCGCGAAAACTAGTTCACGCAAAACTAGATTTTTCAACGATCATTCCCTCTAATTTTCGTGCGATTTCGCCCACTAGAACCTTGAGAAGTGGAGAGGTAGCTCACTGATTTTTTCCACTACTATGTCATGGCGGCCATTAATGGAGCTTGAAATTTGCAAGTCTGGTTTTTGTCTCCATTCGCGACGAAATTAACTCCATTGTGATAGGTTTTGCTTCTTGTCTCACTGGTGAAATTTCTCTTCAATCTGGTTGTCGGTTTGATAGGAAATTGAACTTTGTTCTTCGTGGAGCCGGAAGTGAAATTTCTTCATTGTGAGCATTCCTTGTTGCAAACGGGAGGTTTGAATATGAGTTTTTAATGGCCTTCAAGAGAGAAGAACTCAACAACAGACGGTTTGTCAATCCATGCACCGGTTTGGAAGATTTCTTCAAATTTCGATTTCATGGCAATGGGGATTTCCACTATTCTTCATTTCTTCTTCTTATCTTGATGAAATATTCTTCTGAGACCTGTGTATCACCATGGGGTAGAAGATTTCATTCTTTGGTGAAGTGGTTTTAAGTTTTGACAATGGTGGAGTGGTGGTGAGAAGTTGCGGGGAAAGTTACGTGAGCAAGTTGTGCACGGACAGAGAGTTAGATGTTAGAAGTTAGAAGTAGGATGAATTTTAAAAATTTAAAAATTATGTACAGAGAGGATCAGGCGCATTTTTTTGTCCTTGACGTCCTTCACCTCTAAGGGACATGAGGGACATCAATTTCCACAATGTGAAGACACACGTGGCAACGATCCGATGGCAGGGAGTTAGAGCTCCAAAATCAGCTTTAAAGCACTAAGGGGTTGGAAGCGGGTCACATGGGTGACCAAAAGTCTCTCCTAGGGGTTGGGCACATTTTTCAAGGTTTGATGTCCCGACTGTGAGGGACATCAAATTCCACGGCGATCCTGGAGCTGACACGTGGCGGAGATTCGACGGTAGGGAATTTGAGCTCCAAATTGCACCGGGGTTGAACTGGCAATCCTGATGGTCACATGGGGTTCCAGAGGTCATATGGGGGCTGGGCTCATTTTTCCAAGGTTGATATCCCTGACCTTGAGGGGCGTCGGGGACACAAAATCCCGTCAGGCTCCTGGAGCTGACACGTGTCCTCCCAAAATTTGGCTAACTCCCAAACTCACTTCAAGAGGACAACTTGCAACGATGATAACTTGAGCTCTCGATGGACTTTTTCGGCAGAATTTTATATGATCCTGATTGTAAATGTCCTTTTGAATCCAATGGTGGGGGTCTCATGTCTTGATTCTTCCATGTGATCCCTGAAAAATCAGATTTTGATTTGTTACTCCACCTGTGCTTGATAAAAACCGCTGCGCAGCCTAATGCGCCAAAGTGTTGTGAAAAAACTGATTTCACCATCTTGTAGGGCTTGGAATTCTCTTTCTAGTGATGTTTTGATTTGCCCCTAACTCGATCCAGAGTTCTCGGAATCACCTTCCGAATCTCAGTGGCTGTTTTGGCCTGTGTACTGACTAGGCCTGTGAACCCTAATTTTGGCGAAACTGCCCCAACTTCTCCGAGCCCTTCCAAAATCTTCCTAAATCATTTCCATGATGTCCCAAGACCTTTGAATCACCTCCACATCCACTTAGGCTCTTCTGCTCCGCTCCATGGGGTTGCTCCAGCCCTAGGAAGGCCAATGATAGCCCTTCCCACAACTGCTGAAGCTTGCAACTTTTAATGAACTCCTAAAATCACCTAGGGGAATGAATGGAATTTCCTAAATCACCTAAGGGGATGAGATAACATTAGTTGGGGGTTACTTGGGTCAATGGGACAGGACCCTGGGTGTCTTGGAATGATAGGACTTGAAAAATATTAACACAGGGGTATAGTTGTCATGCTCGGAAATTGTTAATTTCCTTGTTGCACATTGCATGACAACAAAGTTACTTGATTGATAAGGCTCTGCATCAAATAATATATGCTTAAGTAATATAAAAAGTGGGAAAAGAAAGAGGGATAGTGATCTCTTATTTTAAAATTTAAGATTTCAAGGAAGAAGGTCGCAAGCAAAGTGAGCATTGCTTGAGTTGGACTGGAATTAGGAGTGACAAACTATCTCTGCAGGGTATTGTTTATGGGTTGTTTTTTGTCAATTGGCTAATTTTTGACAATTTTTTCAAAAATTAGATTTGCTAATTAGCATTTTTCCAAAATTCAGTTGTGAGGTTCTCTTACAAAGCCATGTTCTCGGGCCTTGTGTTGAGGGGGATTGGTTCTAGTATGGTGTGTACCGAGCCTGGTTTGGTACACAATACGGTCTAGCTTGGGTATGTCCTGGTCGGGCAGGTACATCCGGTCCGACCAAGATTCACCTCGCAAACAGTACATACATGGTCCAGACCCGTTAAGAACCGTGCTGGTTTTGTCAACAAAATAGAAGGATCTCTCTTCTTGTGAAAGCAAATTATACAATATAGAGTCATGGGCAATAATGAAGAAGAAGAAGATCTTGTGTATACTTTGAAGAAGCATTGGAACTTTGAGGAATGTTTGAACCAAAATGGATTGAACCTCTTCTAGTAAACAAAGAATTGCACAATGAAGAACAAAAGCATCTGCGCAACCCGATTATATAGGAAAGAGAAGGATCAAGAA
This sequence comes from Taxus wallichiana var. yunnanensis, assembly GCA_018340775.1. Classification (NCBI taxonomy): domain Eukaryota; kingdom Viridiplantae; phylum Streptophyta; class Pinopsida; order Cupressales; family Taxaceae; genus Taxus; species Taxus wallichiana. Next base: position 814,341,813 of record CM031239.1, read on the forward strand.
TAGTGGAAGACACTAGGGATAAAGGCCAGGCCGAGATGTATGGTGTGAAAGAGGATCGAAGATATCGGTCCTACAGGAATGGTCAAGCTAGCTACTATTGGGGATTATTGGACAAAACAAGAAATGTCTAAGATTCTATAACTCTCTTTGCGAGACTATGAGGATGTGTTCCCAACTATAAATTTAGTAAAATAAAAGGAGTAGATCCATCTCTAAGATAAATGTACATTGAACTTAAGGAAGGCACAAAGCCCATCAAGAAGAGGCTTTACAAGTTGAATCCTAACATGAAAGCCAACATTAAGGCTAAATTAGACCGCATGGTAAAAGTAGTATTAGTCTATCCTATTGAAAAATTAGATTGGGTGAGAGTCCAATAGTCACTCAACCAAAGAGAAAAGGGGAGATCAATTTTTGGGTGATTATAGAGCTCTTAATGATGCATGTGTAAACAATCCATTCCACAATCCCTTCACAAATGGAATCTTGGAGGTGATAACAAGGCATGAAGCCTACTCATTTAGTGATGGATTCAATGGCCACCATCAAATCCCATTTGAGTGGGAGGATCAGTTAAAGACTACTTTTGCAATGGAGTGGGGAAGCTTTACATATCGGGTAATGCCATTTGGAATAAAGAATGCACTTGCCATCTTTTCTCGAGCTGTGGTCATTGCATTCAAGGATTTCATACATGATTTTCTTGAAGTATATCTTGATGATTGGGTAATCTTCTCTTTGTTCAAGGAGCACATTTCTAAGGTACGCCTCATGCTAGAACAATGTAGAGCTTTGCTCATTGCTTTGAATTTAAAGAAATGTTTCTTCTTTACCCCTTGTGGAGTTTTGCTTGAATATTTTGTTTGGAAGGAAGGGATACTAGTACAGCAGGCAAAAATCGCAGTCATAATTGGGCTTAAACTGTTTACAAACCCCTCCAAAGTGCGTGCATTCTTGGTACATACAAGATATTATAGAAAATTCATTTCGGGGTGTGCCAACATTGTGCAACTGATGGAAAAATTATTGGGAGGGATAAGAAATAATTCTCGCAAGTCTGCTTGTGAGAGTAGTCTAAGTGGAGACTTTGACTCATGAGAATTGGGTTCACAAAGAGCTACAAGCTGTGTTAAATGCCTTTAGAGCAAGAATAGGTGCACAAGATAACGAGATCAAGAAATTACAGCAGATTAAGGAACTTGAGAACAACAATTTAACTTGTATAATTTCAAAATTTGAATAAGGGGATTCGAAAGACGCATTTCGCTCATCACCTCCTCCAGTGAGCGTTCCTTGAAGAAAGGTGAGTGAATCAATGCATGGATCCTTTTCTTGTAGAGCTTAAGATGATAAAATCCCGTAAGTTTGATAAAAAGGTGGCGATGAAGCCAAAGTATGGTTAGTGAATGGGAAAGTATTTTGATCTGGTTGAACTCAGCTCAACTACAAAGGCAAGAATTGGGGTATATCAGTTGGAAGGTGAAGCATCCCTATGGTGGGATCACCTTCGTGAGTGCAAAATATATGAGATGTCTTAACTCTCATGGATAAACTTTGAGAAGAAGCTACGTAAGGAGGTTCTATCTGCTCAACATCGTCACCAAAAGCTTACTGAATTTCATTCTCCGCATTGAGGAGCCTTTTGTTTGTCGCAGAATATAAGGCTAAATTTATGAGTTTGCTGCGATATTTGCACTACATGAAAGAAGAAAGTTATGAAATCAGTAAGTTTATTTTGGGCCTTAACAAGAATTTGATGTAAGCCCCCAAGTTAGTAAGTTGGAAAAAAAAGAGAAAATGTCAGCTAAAGTACCCTTCAAGTAAGTCAAGACTTTTCATAAGCTTGACTTACAAAAGGAAGTCCATGCCCTTCAAGTAAGTGAAGACTTTTCATAAGCTTGACTTTCAAAAGGAATTCCATGGTTCTAAGAATGCTCCAAACGATAGAAACAACTTTTTCAGAGCAAGGTGCACCGAAGAGAAGGTAGATTTCAGTCTATTGTGAAAAATTAGCATCAGAGGACGCCAATTTGCAACATACCAAACTGCATTGGACAAACCATGGTAAGAAAAGATTTCTAAAATGTTGTTGGGGTTGTGGCGGTGACCACTATCACAGAGATTGTCCCCTAGAGGCTAAAGCCAGGAAGCCCGCCAGCAAGAGCGTATGCAGCCACATATAAATAGAGAAGTTGAACAATAGGCTACAGTGATTGAGTTGACAGGTATATTCTATGGTCACAAAGTATCTCTACTTGCTGATTCAGGTGCCACTCATAGTTTCATTTCCTATAAAGTGTAAGGCAAATGTAATCTGCATCCTAAGAACTTGTGTAGTGAGAGCATGGTGGTTTAGTTTGGATACTGTAGAATGCAATTTATAGATAAGCTTGTCAAGAACACTGAATTGGTTGTGGAAAATGTAAAGGTTCATATGGATATTCATGTGATCAAGTTAGGTTTTTATTACATCATCTTGGGTAGGGATTGGTTTGGACCAAGGCATGCAAAGTTTGATTGTTTTGGGAAAAAAATAGAAGTGCTAGATGACCTTGGCAGGCCTGTAGTTCTGCAAGGAGTTGTCAGACTGATAGTGACCAGAATCGTATCTACAATGCTAGTTTGGAACGGATTAGGAAAGGCTTCCAATTGTTTGTAGCATGGGTAGAAGAATTGGAAGACAACCCCAAGCCTAGCTTTGAAGACCACCCAATTCTCCAAGGATTTAGAAATATGTTTCCTAATAATTTGCCAGGGTGCATCCAAAAGAAAATTTGATCTTTTCATAGAATTTAGCCCTTAAATGGGTACCCATTTCTAAAGCTCACTATAGAATGAATACTGCCGAGTTGCATGAGAGTAAGAGGGAGCACAAGTTGACATGGCTTATTTTTTCTACAACATCAAAAGGTCCAACAAAATGGGAGATTTACTTGGTGGCGTTGCCGAACTTTATTAAACTCTTTTGAGGCTCGACTATGAGAAACACCTTGTCTCCAACTTCAAAGTTCCTTAGAGGCCTTTTCAATTTTGCATAACTTTTCTTCCAATCCGAGGCGTCCTTAAGCCTTCCTCTAATGATCTTTATCTGCAGGCCATACTCTTATAGAAGATCACGTCCTATTGTGACCTGATTTTCCAAACTTACCCAGCCTATAGGGGTTCTACACTTATAGCCATACAAAACATCAAAGGGGGCCACATCAATCAAAGAATGATTGGAGTTGATCCAGTACTTGATTAATTCTTTCAGGTTGGCCATCCGTTTGAGGATGGTAGGAACTAGGAAGAACTAAAATTCAGCTTTGTACTGAACACGGGATGCAATAATTCTAGAATCTAGAGATGAATAGCTTGTCTCTGTCAGAGTACATCACTTGCAGTTTAACTTTGAATGTATATTGTGGAAGATCAAATACAAAACATTTGTCAACTCGCAGGTCTATCATCAGAGCTGATCGATACAACACATTGAAGGAATTACAGAGGATAAAAATTACATAAGTTATAGAAAGGATTAGTCTTCAATTGCTGCCAATAATCTGGAGAATATGTCGTTGTGAGGATGGAATTGAGCAAGACGATTCCTTAATGCGCGAGGAGCCCAACTGTGGCAAACAACAAGATCTCTTGTTTGTCCCACCTCGATGATGACTGTGGAATACACTGGACCTTCTTAAGGTTGAAGGATCACATGATGTCATACTCAAACACAAACCATAGACAAATATACAGTTTCCAAATACAGAATCAAACATAGAATTTTCCTAAATAGTAGCATAACAAACAGTTTTTTCGCTGTCATTATCACACAAGGATAATCAATTCAATTCAGTCATAAGATGAATGTATACTACGAATTTTCAGGGATTACAAAGTCATCGGTAGGCACAAAGTTTCCATCCATTTTTACATACAGTCATACTGTTATATTGATTTTGAGAATTTTGACTAGATTTAAGGTTATTTAATGTCAAACTACATTGATTCATAGTTTCTCAAGATAACAGGGTCCAGGCGATAGGATCCATATCAGTTCTTGGTCTTCTGTCACCTGTTATTCCAAAACAATAGGTGGCTTACTAAGTTGTACTTGAGTCATGCACTTACACATGAGAGTTCTTCGTTCAGATGAATTGTTATGTTTGCATAAGGCCTTTACATCACAAGCATCGTTATCTTCAAATGATAGGCTTATTTTAAGTTTTCATTTATTAAAATGTGATAGTTGACAAGATGTAGTGTTGAGCCTCTTCAAAGGTAACCACATTTACTCTTAATACGAGAGCTGTGTTACCTGCTCATACATACAAAATTATTCAAGGTAGTACTGCCTATGTCTCCCATACTACACTACAAACATAACACGCTACAAGAACATAATGTGTGCCCTTCCAAAGGGTTTAGCACATTTATCTTCAGTTAAATCTTGAGACATAACCTAACCGAATCAGCTTCAAAGAAGCTAGCTTTATAGACCCCTCAGATGTATATCAGGCGACCTTGGCACTGCTATCAAACATTTCAAGATTAACCACTAGCACACATTTCTTGGTAGTGCTCATTTAGGGACTTACAATTGCCACATGAATACATTTATGCATATCTTGATAATGCGGGGAATGGTTCTTACATAAGGATGTAGACCTAGAAAAGAGAGAGAATCCAACCGGTTATGAGTTTGTTAGCTAAGACTATACCCCAGTGGTCTTTACTCGATCCTTTCGTGCAGTGCGTCTTGAAAGACTTGCAGGTCATACCAAGTACCTCAGATACTGAGCTCAGAATTGCTTTACGGTTACCTATTAAATAGGTCAACTTTGCTTGCTTCTGCAAGCATCTTGTTATTTCGCTTAGAATGAATTTTTGATATCAGGACACACTATAGTCATGATCATTCTATAGCTTTTGGTCAAGGTTAGAGTGATTCAAGGTGTATTCTTGAAAGGTTAAGGTTAACAAGGTGGTTTAAGTGTTTAATGTCCATATGCTATTTTATCTTATTTAGAGGCTGCGATTACGGTTTGAAGGTGATAGACAATGTTTACATTCAGTGCATGTCATCAGAGAATATACCAAGAGAATCAGAATCACACATATACATATTAAGTATTTTTCTTGTAACTTGTGTCTTAGTAAGGTGATATCTTCCAAAAACACACGATCAAGGGAACAATTTCTACAACAGCTCATAGGTATGTTTCCCAAAATGAATTTATTTTAAAGAATTGTGTTCTCATCCAAGGATATAATTCATGAGGTAAGAGTTTTTTTAAAGGATTATAGATCACAGTACAACTATTCACACATCAACAAATATACAAAACTTAACTCTTCCTAATCAACAGTGATGGTTCCAAAACAATATATATATAGTATTTAATTCCATTTAACTAATTTCTCAAGAAATCAAAGAATAATAACATGATACAATCATAAAATCACTCTTTTCATCATCAAGGACTTTTATCACATAACAAACAATATTATGTTATTTATTAGTCATACTTACAATTTAGATTGCATTGTCTGTTTGAGAAGTTGCATTCGTTGAGGAGTATCTAACTGGTAGGCAAGATCTGCTAGTGCAAGTCTTTGATAACACTTGGTACACTTTTTTATGGGTGCAATTTATTGAGATAGATCTATAATCTAAAATATATGTGAAACAGGAAAATCCATTATTCTAAAATGACTCTATTTCCCAAATTTCAACACAAAGTTAAATAAATAAGTAATTTCAGGTTGTGGCCAAATGTTTTCCGTTTTTAAACAGTAAAACTGAATGTAAATCAGTTTTACATCAGTCCCCTATAGCTTTACCTTTCTTCCTGATCATCTAGTGATCACTTGTAATGAATCTGACAGATACCCACATCATAAACTTGCCTAGTTTACAACTTTTAAATGCAGAAGCTAAATAATTAATCTATTTCAGGATGTGGCAAACTATTTTTATTCTGGCACAGTCAAACAATTGTATTTTAGTTTTAAAACCTTTCCTATTGTATAGACTTAGATTTTGACAAAACCCTCGTACGGTTTTAAGAGAAAAAAGTTTATATTGCCCAAAATCCAAACAATGATGCCCATATTTATTTTCTCATGATAGGGTGAACTATTTTTATTCTGGCACAGTCAAATGATTGTATTTCAGTTTTTAAACCTTTCCCCATTGTATAGACTTAGATTTTGACAAAACCCACTTACCATTTTAAGAGAAAAAAGTTTATATTGCCCAAAGTCCAAACAATAATGCCCATATTTATTGTCTCATGATAGGGCGAACTATTTTGTTGTTTTAAATGCATATGTGAACATATACGCATGAAAAATAACCTTTTACAAGTTTCAGACATGATTTACTAATTTCTAGCAAGCCAAAAATCTATTTTTTTCCTGAAAGGACATACAATTTATGATAAATTTCCGGGTCTAATTTTCTATCTAAATTTCACAGTTTTGGCATCCCATATTGGCATTTCAAGATTGGAAAACACTCAAAATAAATGTCCAGGTGGAAATTCCAGCCATTTCTTTCAAAATCCACAAAACTTTTTTAACTGATCAAAATTCATCTAAAAACAACCAAATCATTTTCTGGGTTTATTCCAAGGTAGGGTAAAAATTTCAGAGCTTTAATGGCATAAACAGGTCTGTAAATCCTAATGAATCCGTCCAAAACGGTTTTGCTTTTGATGTGCAAAGAAAACACATATTTAGGGTCAAAATCCTGGGATAAAAACCTTAAAATTTTCCCATTTGTCTTTGAAATAAACAAAAAAATAGTATTTTTCTAATTATGGAACCCATTAAATTGCAGAGAAAATACTGAATTTAAAGGAGAAATCTATGTACCTTGTTCCTGGAAAAATTTGATGTTTCCATTTTCTATGTTTCTTCTTTCTTCCTCCCATTTATTTGCAGAGTTTTCCCCTCCAAATTTCTCTCCCTTCTCCACAAGGAGATGTACCATTTTAAGTCGCCTTTTTTTTCTATTTTGCTAAGTGCCCTAATGCATGGGCCACTTGGCTTGCTTTTAAGGTTATCCCTTATTCTTTATTCTTTATTTTATTTTTCTGTTTTCTTTCATTTTTAATTTTTGCTTTAATTTGTTTTTATTTAATATATTATTCATTTTCAAATCATTTCCATTTAATTAATATATTTATGACAATGTAATTAAAAATATAATTTCAATAAGAGACAATATTAACAATTTAAAACAGCCATTGCACATGTTCACAATACTCAACCTTAGTGTCATGGTTGTCATATGATCTCGGTACCTGTCAAAGTGTCCTTGTGTAATCTATGGTCATCAATCGTCATTGTTGCCATCATTCCATTCTTGTATTGCCTCTTGGTACAATTCCTTGCAAAACCAACATCAAAAGAGTTAGCAATACATGCACTAGATAATAAAATCATTGATAATCATTAATCATCATTTTGACAGGAAATAGTCAAATATGTAGTCTTTTCATTCATTAATTTGTAATGTCAAGATGCAACAACACAGAAATATAAATTATGACATTCAATTCAACTAGATGTCAAAATTCTTGTTTTTCAATGTTTGATTATTCACAAGATTTATTTTTGCCATACAAAATAAATGATTGGTATAAGTCCATTGAGTCCAAATTACCTGGAGACTCGGTGCAACAAGGTTTTAAAAAAATTAATAAACATTTTCAAACAAGATAACAAGTTTTCAAAATATGATATGTTACAATTTTGCAAGTTACTTTGAGTTTGCATGAATTGCAGAGGCTTGTGATCTGTATGTTTGATGATCCCTTTGCCCAAAATCTAGTGTTTCCATTGTTTGCACACATGCACAATGGCGTACAACTCCTTGTTAAATGTTGGATACCTATGCACTATTTCAAAGGCTTCAATGTGGTAAGCAATTTGGTGCCCATGTTGGGAAAGCACCATGCTTAGGGCCATACTCGAGGCATCCATCTTGATCTTAGAGTGTATGGCAGATGTGACAAGGCATGGAAATGCTTGGTTGTGTGCACTAGTTGATACAAATTTTACTTTATTTTCTCCTTTTGCTACTTGGTTCAAAGGCCTTGTAATGTGAGAGAGCTTGAGCATGAAGTTGCGGTAGAAATTGGCTAGTCCTAGGAAATTTTGAAGTTTTGCAAGTCTTTGGGTTCGGGTAGTCCCCGATGAACTTGAATCTTCTTTGGATTTACGTATACACTATTCTTGGTGATGTGGCCCATGTATTGGATACTTTCCCCACCAAAGGAACACTTCTCTATGTTGGCATAGAGCTTATGTATGCAAGGTGTGAAGCATAGTTTAAAAACTCGTACTCGGACATTACTGGACAACCCAAATTTTTGACTTGTACTTGGGACTTGGGAGTGTTTTGGCAACTAGTTGACATTACTCGACAACTTTATTGCGACTTTAAAAACATAGAAATTCATAAAATAATCTAAAGTAACATGTAAAACATTGTTAAATGACATGAGAAATGAATGTAGAGAATGCATAAATATATTTGAGTGACATAGATTATAGTAACATAGTCAACAATGCGCCAAAATATACTAATATCAAATATCAAATCATCTCAAGTGCCTAGTGTAAGTCCACTGCCCCATGGAAGTGGAAGGTTAAGATTCCTCCTCTGCAACAATATCATGCACAATGATATCACCTACATCCTTACCAACCCTTACGGGCCTACGACTCTTCTTTGCCTCGATGTTATTGCTTCCTCTGCTTCCCTTTAACTCTCAATGTCCTCCTTGTCATTAGCAATCCAATCGACATGTAAATCGATATCATCCAAGTCAATTGTGTAATGACTCTCTGCCCCTCTTGTCTCACACGAAGATGAAGGTTGTATTGCAAAATAACAAGGTCATTGAGGCATTGTGTTGTCAACATATTGTGCTTCTTTGTGTGAACAACTTCATACTTGCTCCAATTACTTTGACTCCTGAAGAGCTACACGGTTGAAAAAAATGTGGTTGGCTAGCCTCTCGAAGCTTTGGTGTTTCTCTATCATGATCTTCCCTCCACAAATCTGCAAATAGGATTTTTATAATTTTGTTAGTCAACTAGGCTTGAATACGTGAAATAAGTCCGATATGTACGACTGATCATCTTGTTTTTACTTGGTTGAGAGGTGTTTATTCTTTTAACACATAGAGCCGAAGAAAAAAGAGTCTTGCCCTTCTTGTCTTTTAAATCTACGACTCCTAGCAATGGGCCTCTCAAATCATGAAGAATAGAAGCTTGGAACCCCTTACCGACATCAATTAATGCCGTGACCAAATTCTTCCAATATGAGATTTTGGCTACATTGAATGGAATGTTGTAATATTAAAAGTTTTGCAACTATCCTTGTGCCATTGTGCACTTTCCAAGCCCAACTAGTACCTTCAAGTGAAGGTTGTGCCCTAGGACTACTTTGAAGGACAAAAAAGAACCCAAATTATCTCCAGGTAGATGAGCCCCGTCCTTGTCGTCCGACCCCCAGAGTTGGGGCAATAGAAATAACCTCAATGTCAAAATAACCCCTCGCCGCTCTCATATTCACCGGGGTTGCGAGGGCATTAACTTTATTTTTATTTTCCCCTTTTTTCTCCACATCTTTTGCAGGTAAGCAATCACCTATCTTTGAGCCTTAAGTGGCGCTTGGGTGCACATTGCTAGATCTTTCCCGATATTTGTGCGGTATGGTATTTGAGGTGATTGATACCTCCACTCATCTTCGTCACACAATTGCCCTCTTCCGTCGGTTCATAATGTTTCCAAGAAGGTCGGTAAACATTGACTACTACTACGGCGACTAAAATGGATGCCAATGCCATTTTGAAACAAGTTGAAACCTCATAAACCCCAAAAAATGTTCTAGATGAAAACCCTAGCTCTTAATCAAATGAAGAAGTAGAATATTCAAGAAATTAAATATGTTCATCGTAAGGCCTAGTTCTTAGTGCTATTCAATGAACAAGTAGATACTTAGAAAGTGAAAAATGTAATGTTATCCTACTTGTAGGCTTTGATTTAAAACTCATCGTTTTTTCGTTGAGTATAGGATGTATATGTTCCTTGATATTTTGAAAACCCTTGCTCCATAAACGATTGTGAGTGTGATTCTATCACATTCATTGAATCACAATATTTGCAGAGTGAAAAAGCAGACACAACTCTATTTTTGGGATAAAATCATTTTTTGACCTGGGCATTATATTTCTTTGATAGCCGAGTTGAATCAAGAAACTTGACAAGTTTTGTGTAGCAAATTTTCTTGGGTTGACTTGGCTCACGAGTTTCCCAACAACTTCTCATTACAGGTCTGACTTGCGATTTCGCACAAGTACATGGTGAAAAATATTGACTTTTAAATCAAAGGTGTGAAAAACCTATTGAACATTCCGCACATGTTCTTCCCATGGCTTATTGAAAACAAAAATGTCTTCTAGTTAGACAATGGTCAAAGAATCTATGAAGGGTTGAAGCAAATTGCTCATCATCTTCATTAATGTTGTTGGTTCGTTTGTGAGATGAATGACACGACCAACCACTCAAACAAGCCCTCATTGGATTTGAAAGTAGTTTTCCCTATGTTAGTTGGATTGATTGGCACTTGGTGACACCTTATCTTGAGATCACTTGGTGAAAATTTAGGCCCCCTAAGCTGATCTATAAGGTCATCAATTGATGGAGGCGGTTATCGGTACTTGATGACGACCTTGTTCAAGGCACAATAGTCAATGTACTGATTGCGCATTCCATCCTTTTGGGCGATATGATTAGGTTGCTGCAAGGTGAGGCACTAAGTTGAATGTGGACCTTTTGAATCACCTCACTAACTACTAATCTCACCATTCATGAGCATTGAATGCCTATACAACAACCCATTTGGAAGTGGAGTTGCGGGGACCAAGTCGATCAAATATTTCACTTGACGGTTGCAAAGGTACACTTTTATTTTGAATGTGTGTGGTCCATCTACTTTTGTTGTGTTGTTTGACCTATTGCGGTGGCACATGGTTGTTGTAAGCTTTTGAATTCCTTCATGTCTAATCGGGAGTAGGACAAAGGACTTGGTCAAAGGGGTCACACGCTGACATTGCTTTCCACCGATTAGGGATATTGACGAAGCATGAGCCACCTTTGGTATCCATAGTGCTTACGACACAAAGCAATGATGCCGCGCCTAGGCACAGGCTTGTATATTTTGTGGTGCGCCCATATATATGGTTTTTCGAGAAGTACATCTTAGACATCCAAGGGTGCCATGTCACAAACCTCCTCAACCCTTGAATGGTTTGATGGAATAGGTGTAATGTCCCTAAATGGACATTTTAAAATAATTTCGGATTCACCGGAAATCCTAGGGCAAGATTAATAAAAACTGATTTTTATTGCAAAACCCTTATGACAAAAATTACAAATGCTAGAAAATGATGGAAATAATTTCTAAACCATAGGAAAAATCTAGATTTGTTGCATATAATGACAGCTATAACATAAACATTGAAATCAGATTTATTTATTTATTTTTCAACATTGAAAATCAAAAAATACCAGCTGGATGTATACATCAATTTCTGACCAATGGCGTCCTAGATAGATGGAAATAGACCAAACGATGGCCTTGCAGACTGAAAGAAGTGACGACAGCCAACTATGGGTGATGTCAACCTTGAGATAATACCCTAAATGTGATGTCAACACTTGGGATGATGCCCTAGCTGCTATAGGTGATGCCCAATGTGGGAATCTTGACAATAATGCCCAAAACGTGTCCTAGCTGCTGAAGAATGACTGAAAATGTGCCCTAGCTATGGAATGTGACTGATGACGCAAATCTAAAAATGTGCCCTTGCTGATAAAACTGAAATGAAAACTGCAAATCTTTGATTGGATGCACAAATGCAACTCCTGGATGGAGTCACCACTAAAGATTGGAGGGTTTTTTGTCCCCAAATCTGATTGCAATGGAGGGTTTTCATCCTCAAAAGCAGAAGTTGAAGCAACAACTCAAACTCTCAATGTAAAAATAAATAATGGCCAAAAGATCCTTCCAAAAGATTTGCTGCATATAATGACAGCTATAACATAAACATTGAAATCAGATTTATTTATTTATTTTTCAACATTGAAAATCAAAAAAATACCAGCTGGATGTATACATCAATATCTGAGCAATGGCGTCCTAGATAGATGGAAATAGATCAAACGATGGCCTTGCAGACTGATAGAAGTGACGACATCCAACTATGGGTGATGTCAACCTTGAGATAATACCCTAAATGTGATGTCAACCCTTGGGATGATGCCCTAGCTGCTGTAGGTGATGCCCAATGTGGGAATCTTGACAATAATGCCCAAAACGTGTCTTAGCTGCTGAAGAATGACTGAAAATGTGCCCTAGCTATGGAAAGTGACTGATGACGCAAATCTAAAAATGTGCCCTTGCTGATAAAACTGAAATGAAAACTGCAAATCTTTGATTGGATGCACAAATGCAACTCTGGATGGAGTCACCACTAAAGATTGGAGGGTTTTTGTCCCCAAATCTGATTGCAATGGAGGGTTTTCATCCTCAAAAGCAGAAGTTGAAGCAACAACTCAAACTCTCAATGTAAAAATAGATAATGGCCAAAAGATCCTTCCAAATGACCCCCCAACGCCTTTTTATAAGTTCACTTGACACTTTTCCCAAGGAAAAGCCCCAAAAGTAACTTTCCATCTTCTAATTTGATATTGACTTGCTTAATTTGGAAAGTCACATTTACTTTTTATTTATAATAATAAAGTAATATTAAATTGTCACTTTTTAATAAAAATTGAGTTACTTGACAACTTAAATATTAACTTTATTATTTTTTACTTTATTTGAAAAAGGGGTCATGACAGTCCGCCCTTCCCAAAAATTGCTTGTCCCAAGCAATTGCAAGCCCAATTGCTCAGACTTTCCCAAATGCCCATCTTTGTAATGCTTGGATCCCAATTCATCCTTGGGCACTTGCAATTCCATGTTCTGAATAAACTTTGCCTCACCAAGTTGTTTGACTGTGAATTATCATGAAATTGTTCCCCATGATGGCCACAAGCATGTGCAACATTATATGTTGATCTATTTAGTGAACTATCTTCTTGACTTTTGACCACAAACAACGGATCATGAGGATGCAAACATAACAAGTTACCATTACCTTTTTGTGATGTAGTTGGCTTCTGCTGTGCCACTCTGATATACTTATGAACTGAAAAGTCTGGATCCTCCCTTGGATTATGAAACAAAATGGTGATGGAAAGATTGTTTCCAACCGATCCCATGGCTGAAATCCTTCACAAATAGCATAGTGTAAGGAAAGTTCCTCAAATCCTGCAAACCTGAAGTTGTATTTGGCTGCTAACAGCAGTCCAAAGTCTGAAATTTCGCAAATCAGCAGTGTGAAAATGATATAACAGCAGCAATGCTGAAAATTGTTTGCATAAATCATCACTATCAACAATTCAAAGGCTCAAAATCTTCTCACAGCAGTAATAATCAGCATATCTCTGTTGAGACCCTGAAAAATCAGCAACCCTGTGACTGAAAACACTTGTAGGGCTGTAATTGGTATAGTGCAGCAGCTGGAATCTGTGATGACAGCAGTCCTAAGGCTGGAAAGTCTGATAATGGCAGCCCTTGGTTTGTTTCCTTTGCCATATAACCATAATTGGCTATTACTACCCTTGATAGATCTCGAGATATCACCCGGATCCCATACTCTTATGTGTAGACAACCTTGAGTGAAAGGATATACTTCTTCCATATGATGTGCTTTGAATTCTAGATAAATGGCAAAGAAGTATGAATACTCATTTAGCCTATCCACAACAACATAAATGCAGTCTCTACCATGTACCTTGGGAAGGCTTGTGATGAAGTCCATGAACATACTTTTCCAATCTTGATGGGGAATAAGCAATGGCTGCAACCAACTTACTGGGAAGACATGCTCTACTTCATTCTGCTGGTAGGTGATGTACTCCCTAATGTGTTTGAGATCCTCCTCAAAGCTCCACCATGAGAATCTCTTTCTTATATATCTACAAATATTGTAGGATCTAGAGTGTCCCACAATTGGTATATCATGCAAAGCTTTCAAAATATTTTGTTTTATCTCGGATTCAAGTACTGGAACGATTCTATCCTTGTTCAAAATGAGACCATCTGCTAGCACATATTTTTCATCCTTCACATTTCCATCTAAAATGTTAGCAGCAAATGTATTCTTGGCATAATCTACCATGATTGAAATCTTCCAATCACCATAAATGACAGAAATAGAACAAAGAACAACCATTCTAGAAAAGACATCAACAACTACATGCTTTTTCCCTTTTATATCAACATCATAACCTTGGATTTTCCCTTCCCACCTTTGTGGTTCATCATTCAAATCATGTTGATCCAAGAAGGAATTCAAGCCATTGCAATCTGTCTCAACCACACATCTACCATAAACCAAGTGATGTCTGAATTTTACCAAAACATGCTTGATGGCAAGAATCTCCTTGTCATAAATAGAGAAACTATTTCCTGAATCTTTCAACTTCATGCTCTCCATCTTAATGGAGTCCCCCTTTTGGATTAATATGGTCTCAATACCTTCTCCTGAAACACCACATTCTACCACAAATGGTTGTGAGAAATCTGAAATGGAAAATACAAGACATGTGATGATTACCTTCTTAAGCTTATCAAAAACTTCTGGTATTCTATCCATCCATGCAAAAGCTCCTTTCTTTGTCATGTTGGTTAAGGGTGTTGCTATATGTGAAGATCCCTTAACAAACCTTCTATCATGGCTGCATAAACTAGAGAATCTCCTCAATAGAGTTAGTGTGGTAGGGAGTGCCCAAACTAGAAAAAATTGAATCCTCTTTTGATCCACCTGCCTGCCTTGAGCAATAATGACATGGCCCAAGTATAAAATATTTGTGACCCCAAACTCACACTTAAATTCTTTTACAAATAGAGCTTGTTTCTCTAGAATCCCAAGGATCAAATCTAGGTGTCTCATATGATCCTTCCATGCTTTGCTACACATCAGAATATCATAAAAAATTATCAAAACAAATTGTCTCAGCTGACCACTGAATACTTGATTCACCATGAATTGGAACATAGCAGGAGCATTAGTCAAATTGAATGGCATGACCAAGAACTCAATGTGTCCAGTAAGGCATTTGAAAGTTGTCTTGTGCACACCTCCCTTACAAACAAAGATTTGATGGTGGCTTGATCTCAAATCAGTCTTTGAGAAATGAGGAGTAATAATGGCATGCTTACAACCAATTTTCAACTCTATGGCATGTTGGAAACCTCTATCTGATAGTGATCTTGGGGACATATTATTGAACACCATACTATGTTGTTTTGGAAGCATTTGAATATCAACATAAAGACTATGTTGCTTACCAAAAGATGAAATAGTTTGCATGCTCTCCACCACTAAGCAACTTGCTGCCCAAGCAACTTGTCCTTTTTGAGAAGTCCCTTTAGCTATGACTACTCTTAATGATTCATCGAGATACTTCCAAGCACCATATCTTTTCCTTTAGATGTAAACTTTAGCTCCTTAGATTTGTGATTTTGTAGCCAATGGAATGCAACCCTTCTATCTCCATAACCATGTTAGTTCTTATAACATAAAATTCATTCCATACCTTATTCTCACCCATGGTTATATTAAGTTGTCTACTTATCCAGGTGCATGGAATGGTGAATCTATTCTGCAACTATGATATTAAAGCCATCAAACATTTCAGCCTTCATGTGTTTCTCAATATCTTCTTTTTGTAGCTCTTTGTTTATAACACCAGGATCCCACACGATCATACATGAACGATCTTGGATTTGAGAGAAAAGATCCTCTTTCCATTTTGTACCCTTCATCTTTTCACCAATCTCTTGGTACTTCCCATGATGACAAGAGTCTTGCCATAAACTTCCGCTAAAATCAACACTTTCATGCTTCTTGCTATCGTCATGAAGATGATCAAATTGCTTACCATTACTCGTTGATCTGAAAATTCCAACAAGCTGAAACCAACATTAATATCCCTCTTTCTCGAATAGTTTGATCGAAGACCTTTGGCCCTTTTTGTCTACCCGACGGCCAAAGGGGTGAGTTCAAGGGTGACTTAGGTTTATTAATTTTATTATATCGTGCTTAAAATAAAATAAATTATCATTAAAAGCACATATAATGAATTAATAGACTTAATAAGTGACTTCGACTTAGGAAAGTACATGGGAATAAATTAATAAATTATTTAATGTGCTTTCCTAGGCAAAAAGTGCGACTTGCTTTGGGGATGGAGAAAATTAATTAAAAATTAATTATATTCCTTGGGAAAAGTGCGACTTGCATTTTGGAAGGGTTTTTGGCTTATAAGGGAAAAGTGCGACTTGTGCCAGGGCATTCCAGATTATTATTATTTTTCTTCCCGGCAGTTGGCAGAAGCTTTGCAGACAAAATCCAAGGACGCAAACCCTCTGGATTATTCCTCTTGCGGACGAAACCCCAGGAGAAGTGAGAGGAGTTTCTATTCAGGGAACTTCATTGTATTCACAGGTTATTTATCATTCCAGCAGTGTCAGAAAAAGAAATAAATTGCAGCAGTGAGCATTCAGGCAACTTCCAGAGTGGGGCGACTTATTCTACAGTTGTTTTATGCAGTAACTGAGGTATTTTCCATGCTAGTTTATTATTGTATCTTTCAGCCACAAATATATATCAAATCGACTTGGTTTGAATAAATTACGACACGGTTGTGGGCAATATTTTGTTAACAATCCATTTGCAGACTTCTGGTTGTTTTGCCGTAAATATTTGCCATTATAAATCAATATTAAATTCATGGCTGAATTATTTGTGAAGAAATCTGCTGTTTAAACCCTAGGCGCATTTTCTGTATTTATCCGGCTTGCAGGGTTTGTTTTATTTAATTTGTTGGTGCAGTTTGAGAATGGTGTTCTATGGTTTCCTTTGACATTATCAATATAGTTCCAAGCCTGAACAATCTATAAAAAAAAAAATCAGGCAAAGGGGTTTGGGATCTTTCACCAATCTCTTGGTACTTCCCATGATGACAAGAGTCTTGCCACAAACTTCCGCTAAAATCAACACTTTCATGCTTCTTGCTATAATCATGAAGATAATCAAATTGCTTACCATTACTCGCTGATCTGAAAATTCCAACAAGCTGAAACCAACATTAGTATCCGACAAGGCCCTTTTCTCATGTGCATGCCTCTCAACAATGTCTTCTTGGAACTATACCTCATAAACTTCTTGATTTGAAACATTCCTTCCATATTCTAAGCTTGAAATACTGCCCTAAATGTGACGTCATCCCTTGGGATGATGACGCGAGCCCTTGGAATGCTGCCCTAGCTGCTATAGGTGACGCCTAATGTGGGAATCTTAACAATAATGCCCAAAACGTGTCTTAGCTGCTGAAGAATGACTGAAAATGTGCCCTAGCAGTGGAAGTAGTTGATGATGCAGATCTGAAAATGTGCCCTTACTGATAAAAACTGAACTAAAAACTGTAAATCTCTGACTGGATGCATAAATGCAACTCCTGGATGGAGTCACCACTAAAGATTGGAGGTTTTTCGTCTCCCAAATATGATTGCGATTGAGGGTTTTGGTCCTCAAAAGCAAAAGGTGAAGCAACAATTCAAACTCTCAATGTAAAAATAGATAATAGCCAAAAGATCCTTCCAAACAACCCCAAACACCTTTTTATAAGTTCACTCAACCTTCTTCCCAAAGAAAAGCCCCAAAAGTAACTTTCCATCTTCTAATCTGATATCGACTTACCTGATTTGGAAAGTCACCTTTATTTTTTATTTATAATTATAAAGTAATATTAAATTGTCACTTTTTAATAAAAAGTGAGTTACTTGAGAACTTAAAATTATTAACTTTATTATTTTTACTTTATTTGAAAAATGGGTCATGACAATAGGACTAGTGACACTATTGATTGACGTGAATGTCTTTGCTCTAATTGACCCATCCGATATATAGTTGTGGGTGAGGTGTTTCGTTAAGTTTAGCCTCTTGATCGCTTCGGTGGAGATTAAATTATCCAAACTTCCACTATCTAGTTGTGGGTGAGGTGTTTCGTTAAGTTTAGCCTCTTGACTGCTTTTCGGTGGAGATTAAATATCCAAACTTCCACTATCTAGAATAAAGTACAAAGCCTTTCCATTTACCCACACCTATGTGTCAAACAAGTGCTTCACATCCTCCCGAGGTGGGTGTATTATACACGTGTTTGTGAAAGTGGAGTATCGATTTGCAACCACAATATGCTCCTCTTCTCTTCACACACATGGAGTTTCCGCAGTGAATGTTGAGGCTTCTATTGTTTCTGGCTCTCACAACTCTACAAGGAAAGTTGTTATTGGATCGATAATCTCGTGTTATGGTACTTGCTCTCATGGTTCTCACACCACATCCAAGTATCATTGTGTGGCTTTTTCTCCTTGTTTGCTTCATGTCTTGCCTTTTTGGTGGTGCATATTTTACTTGCTACTTGGTGTCAACATTCCTATTGTTGTGTCTAAATAACACTTCCCTAATTTCCCTTCAGAAATGATGGAACCCTTTGCTTTTTCCCGAAAGATCAAACCACTTGCCCATTTCGAATTTCTACCCTTTGTGTAATTCCTCGTTCTTTCCTTAGGGCCCTTTGCATTATTACTTGGCCCCATTTTGTTAATCCTTTGCGCTTCAAAGCACATGCGACCTCACGTGTCGATTTCCGAGTGCGCAAGTGACTTTCGCTTCTATGTGCACCCTCAAAGAGCTTTGCGCGGCACCAATTTGCCTGTGCAATGTTCCTTGGCCTTCTTTCCTTTTCGCGCGACCATTGCACACACATCGCCTTCATGCCTTGCTACATTCCCCTTCCACATCCATTGTGCGGTGTGGATTCCACTTTGCGCAATTCTCATTGCTCAATATCTAAGTCATGCACAACGGTCCTTTCAATCTGCGGACAATGCAATAACCTTGTACAATGTGCCGCACGCTCCATATGCTTGCTCTCGCTTTCTTGAGTCATTACAACAATGCGCTAGTCTCCCACGTTAAAGCTTGCTTTGCGCACTCATTGTGCAACCATACCATGAGCCTTGCGGCCTCCCAATGCTTCGTGACACCTTAACTTGCCAAGTAGCCCGCTATACACTATGCGCAGTCCCCAAACTTCGCAAACCTTTACCGTAGTTATATAAATGCATGAATTATGGCTCACTTCGGAAAATCCAACACCTAACACTTGGTTTTCTCAAGCTTTATGTTGTGCAGGTATTATACACGCATTCGGGATGCACCAAAGAATGCATATAGAAAGTGTTAGAGATTCTTCTAAGGAAGACAATGTACATAGTTTGACATGCAATCATTTGTATTGCACAAACTATGAAATATCAAGAGCGCACAATCCTTGTGTGCAAAGCATAAAAGGAAGCACACGCTAGTTGAGTGTGTGCACATTGCGTGTGCAATATAATTATGTTTTAATTGCGCACATTTGTAATGTCCCCTTTTCCAAGTTAGTTACTATGAAGGCCTTGGGTCCATTTCACCTTCCGTGGGCTTCAAGGAAGGAAAGCAAGGGAGGTGAACATTGCCATAATTGTAAGTGATTGTATTTTCCTTATTTATTTGACTACTAATTATGACTTTAAGTGATTCGACTAGGTGTTGGATGACTTGGCAAACGAAGTAAAGAGAACTTCTAGTGTCTTCATGAGGTTGGTCTTGAGAGCCTATGTGGAGATGGAAAAGTACTCTTTTCTTTTATTAAGGTCAGTCTTCTTGGAGCCTACATTGAAGATAAAGGTGGGAGAACAATCCTAAGGAGGTCGGCCATCCTTTTGTTCTTCTAATTAGTAATTGGTGCCACAAGAGGATATAAAGGTGGATCGAATGGTTTGAGGAGGTTATGTTGATTTTGATATTGATTTCTCTTGGAGGTGGAGCTAGTAGCTTCTCTTTAATATCCTTCGTGGACGAAACCCTTCGAAGGACACCTATTGAGGACAAAAACCTTTTATAGGATAACATTAGGGGGCGAAAACCCTCTTGTGTGCAAGGGTGATCTCACACGGAGGTCACATTGGAGCTTCAAAGTGATTTTACGAAGTTGTTCTTCATTTCCAGCCCTAGGTGACTTGCTTGAGGGTTGAGTTCGGTGCCTTCTAAGGCACACTTCAGTATTTTGAGCTGATATTCTTGTTCTCCATATTTAATAAGGTTGGAGTCTACATTTTGGTGATTTTTGGAGAAGTTTATCTATCATTTCCAGCCCTTGGTTTGGCTGTACTGTTGCTGCCATAAAATTAATTACAATTGGGTGTGATCACTTACTTTCTCTATTATTTTGATATAAATTGGATTGATAAATATTACCGTGGTTGAATTAATTATTTGGAAGCATTCTCAGCTCTTTTGCATGGTTGTATGTTGATGTGAAGTCCCTATACAGTTCGCTGCCCTAGGAAATAAAAATCAGGTTCATTGCTAGGGCTAAGTGGTGATATTGTTGGTTGTCATATGAATTCCTTTGCTGCCATAAATATTCAAATCGCTCTTGGTTGCTAATGGCATTTTCAGTTTGCTCCTCTAGGGTTTGAAGTGATTGACAGGTGGCTGTAATAAAAATCAGAAGTTGTGATTGGGGTTTGAGTCCAAACCCTTGTTTTTGTTTGATGTCCTAGAAAGGACATTACGACGTTCCTTTCGCTATACTAACTTTGCGCTCTTCTTATGCCTTGTAGGAATTGAAGGCATCATCATTGAAGGTTCCAAAAGGAGTGTGCAAAAGGTCAGAATTCCCTATGTTCATAATGCGCAACAGAAGAACAATGTTTGGTTGCTAAACAACGAAACACGTTACTAAAGTCAACACATCCGCCGTTATTGACACAACAATGTTCAGAGTTGACATTCATGTCAGTAAATCCGATATTGTCCACTTTTTCAACAAAAGAGGCAAGAAAAGATCCTGTTGTACATGCCATGTCAGAAAACAGGGGTTGTTTAAATTCAAATGAAGTTTGACTTGTGCTTCAAGCCACCCCTACATGCCACATGCATTGAATGCAACCTGAATTAGATTGAAGATCAAATATGATTTCCTTGTAGATCACCTAGAGAACATTTGATTTGATTTGATTTTGTAGCTATCATGCATTCAATATGTCAGATCTGCACTATTATGCAGTTTGTTGCGGCCATTTATTGTAACACTTGTAATTGTGCCTAAGTAACCGTGGTTTTCCAATAAATACCCATTTGAAAGACTTTGTTATGGTCAGATCCTTGTAGAAAGAAGCTTTTGAACATATTAATGCATTTGTCATAGTTCTCTTGTTTCTACTTTGCGTTTCATCTTGAGTTTGATGTTTGTGTACACTCTTTTCATCTATTTGAAGTAGATCTTATTTTCTTGTTTTTACCTATATCTTTCGTTGGTTGTTTGGAGTTAATGTTTGTTTCCTGCACATCCATCGACATTGCGCTAGTCTTTGCTCCACAACAAATTCCTCAGACTCTTACACTTGCTCATGTCTTAATCAAGTGAATGTTGGTATGAGTGTGAGTATGGTTTCTAGATTTGTGTTCACCAACCGGAAAGGGGTCTTTGCCACACCATCAGATTCTTTTTTTCTTTCGGCCTTACCCTTCTCCTCTTTTGCACATTTTTACATCTGTATTTGATCTAGGACTAAAGCTTGCAATCAGTTTATATTGTTAACTCTTTTTGATTGTAGGTGATACTCATTGTGCACTATCTTTTGCCGGTGAACAAATTCCGACACGCAATGAATGAATGACCTAGTAGCCTCGTGTGCACCCACACTTAACCACTTGAGGCTGAATTCCAATGTGTTCCCATTGCGCACTCTTGCACATAGTCCTTCCGAATTTACGAATGAACCAACAAACGCCCTCATAAAATCATACAACCACCAACCCACCTTGAGCTATTACTAGCAAAATCATATGGCCACCAAGACTTGGTGAAACGGAACTTTGGGGAGATCTTGCGTGTGCGTGCATTGCGTAGTCACCTTCCTCGTGCGCACACCCTCCTTTCAAGAGGCATCGTTACTGCTGTTTACGCAAAGCCTTGCCTATTGTTGGTTGTGCTTGTGCGCATGCCCTTCTACCCGTGGAGACCAACATCTCTGGCACTAGGGAGGAGTGTGCAAATAACACGAATAACGAGTTCCCTTTCCTTGGATGCAACTTTCATTGGGGGAATATTCTTTAGTTCCTTTATGACATGACTTTCCCAATCACAATTTCATATTGGTAGGCTTCTCCTGGTGTTGTGATATCTCAAATTCCATCTCTTACACGATCTACTACAATATTTTATATTTTTTTGCCTATGCTAATGGGGCATGAAATGCATCGGTGTAGTCTTCCATTGTGTGATCCCGACCTTGCACAATTGATGCAACTTTGTGAATTGGTCATCATAATTCTTTATTGAATAGTATTCTTCTTTGATAGCTTGTACAAAATTGTTCATCTTTTTGGGTGGTTGCTTGAGAGTCAATGACCATCGCATTTATCTTGAAGAAAATGCGATTCCCACCATATTTTTGAAATGTAAAGAGGTTGTGAAGTATGCGAATGCTATCATTTCATTATCATTGAAATTATTCACAGCAAAATATGATTCCAGTTGGGCCAGCCATTTATCCAATCCTTCAACATTAATTTTCCCTTCAAATTGAGCGATATCAAAATTTACTTGTACCTTGAAGGGTGTTAGGCCTTCAAAGGGCTTACTTGATGATGGTGTGTGTGCAGCCTCATTTACGACTCACGAGAGAACATTAGCAAACTATGTTACAATCTCCTTCCTCTATCTCTTAAGGGCTTCATTGAGCAATTTTTTAAAAGGATCTACCATTTCCTCCTCTGCCATCTAAGGTCGTTTCAACTAACAAGGGAGATTATCCAAAGGGTGACAAGCCTCAAGACCGCGCTTCTTGTATTTTAATCTCGTGTGATGGAACATGCAAGAATGGAACAAAGCACTCAAATACCACTAATCCGAATTAAGCATGCAATTTGGTGGACAACATGCTAGCCGAAGTATGGTTGAGCAATCGACACAATATCTTTGCAATCATTCTTGGTAAAATTCATAATCTATAGGAACATCCTATGGTGTTGATTAGGGGATGTATAGTGAAAGATCTACTGGTGTGGAATCCCACCCTATTGTGGTATTTAAGGATTTGTTTGGAATATTAGGGTGGAGGGGGCAAAACAAAATATAGCACGAAAAAGCCCAAATCAAATGAGAGACAAAGCTAGGTCCATTCCTCCATTCCAACTCATAAAGAAACCCATTTTTTGGGGCTTAATCTTTTATAGAAGTAGAACTGAAATTGACAGAACAAGAATCGCAAAACCAATAGCAATTTATTGCAAATGAGAGTATATCTTGAAGGGCAATGTCTATAAGAGGGTGTATGCCTCGAACTTCTCCATACCATTCTATTTTATAGCTTTACAATATAGAAAATGAAAGTTACTAAAAAAGTAAATGAAGGGTTTTGAATGGGGGTAGAAAGGTCACACCACATGGAAATGACATATATCCGCGTTAGAAGTGGAAATGATTAGACAAAAGTGGACAAATAGCCGAATTTTGGTTGATGACTATGTTCTTTGGGATACGGTACATGTTCATATGCGGATACGTCAATTTTTAAAAACCCTTGGGTACGATATGTCTTGGATACGTCTCAGTATATATCCCAAAGAAACACAAAACCTGAAAAACATAGTACGATCAATGTTCAAAACATTCAATATACTTACGATTTTACATTTTCAATGATATATGAATATTATATACCTTTGTGTTTCATCCATTTCCTTTGAGATTAATTTTTGTGTTGCGATGGTGTTTATAAAAGATGTATATAGGGAGCTCTTGAAGGACCTATTTAATTAGGTTGACTCTAACCTGCCAATGATAACTAAAGAGGTCAGTCCAATGGTTGGTTCTTGCATTCATACTATACAAAATCACCTTCTAATTCTCCTTAAGGATGTGGGGAGAAGTCAATGTTGTGCCTTAATAGTTTCTAGGAAAGGATGCTCTTTGAAACTTTAAGCTATGCAATTTGCGGTTCCAAATTTTTCTATTAATATTGAAGATCACCTGAGATTTGATCTCATAAATAACTTGTACGGAGGCTCAGATATATGTCCAAATTTCTATGAATAGCTTCTTTCCTTGGCCAATTGCGATGATCCCAAATAATTACCTCAAATGTTCTTGATATCCTTTGAATATTTTCTCTTCAATAAACTAGAGGGATTTTAAACAATCTCCGGGTTTCCTTGTGGTTGCCATGCCCTCCTAGTTTAGTCCTCAATAAAACTGAAGTTTGTTTGAATCAAAATAAAATAAATTTAGAGCCCCAACGGTATTGATATGTCCTGTGCGTCAAAACGCATGCCCGAGATGTACCTGGGACGTATCATTACCGTGTACCCACAATGTATCAATACCGTACACTGGACGTATCTGTATTGGGTACGTATCCAAGGGGTATGGGAGGGTGGGGGGTGAACCCTAGTAACATAGGTTGATGACATTACTATTCTCGTAGTGCCACTTGTTAGGGTCATATCTCCTATGTCAGTGATCAGAATTTGAAACCACAATATCCTTGGAAAGCTCATCAAGCGAACTAGCCCTTCGTACACGCCTCCTACAACTATGTAGCACACCCCGCCAAAATTTAGGGTTTAAATTCTGCACTGAAGGGCCTTGAAAATGTATCAAAAACTGAAAAATAGTTTTTTTTTTTTTTTAATTTTCTTAATTATGCTCTGAACAGCCATTTGGATCAGCCTATCTACAATCTAAAGCAATGTCATGAAGCCATTCATGTGTGAAAGATAAATAGTGTCGTCTATACTAAGTTTAGGGGTCAAAGTTTTCACTAAAGCATTGGCAGTCAAATTGTCCTCAATAGTCTTGCTAAACCAGTATATTTGCTAATCTCATCTTATGAGTAAATTCCAATTTTGCAGATAAAGATTATATCAGCTATGGTAGTTTTGCGTTGTGGTAGCTTAACTACTCATTGAGTACTTGTGCAATTTTTTTGGGTTAGTTCTTAGAGCTTTAGCTGGTGAATATTGGCTGGACGAGTTTTCACGAGTTTCAGTGCTGAACTTGTGCCGAGTATTCTGCGAGTCTGACGTCGAAACTCGCTTGAATGAGGTCTGTACATGGAATTGTGGTTTGGATGTGCATTTTATGCTGAAAAAACACTGTATTTACTTCTTTTGAAGTCCACATGCCCACACATTTGCATCACACAATATATGAGCATCTTTTGAGCGAATTGGAGGGAGTTTATGGTGGATTTGTAGAGCAGATTTGAGGAATTTTGGGATTCCAGTTTTAGACCTTTCCCTATTTTTCACTAGAATGGGGAGAGGAAATTGTAAATACGTCATAGTTACCTAAGTCCCGTGGACGGGGGACAGGGTTTCAGGACGGCAAAAAAATCCCAAATTTTGGGGATGCCAGGGTGACGGCTATTAAAATAATATATAAAAATTAATATTTTAATATTTTAATTATATTCAATGAAATTTACGAATAAAAACTATGTCTAATGTATTTTAGGTACTTTCAATATCATAATTTAATGTTCTTGGTAAAAATAACAGCATTTTAAAACCAAAAACATCATAAAACGTTTGTAAGATTTTAAAAAAATAGGAACGTCCCTCTAAGTCCCCAAGTCCCGAAACGTGCAGGGCGTCCGGGATGTCACCAAAATCTTGGGGACTTGTCCCTGTGTAACATGAAATACTTGTAATCTGAACAAGTATATGCAAGTATGAGGATAGGATTTTCAATGACAATCATCATAAATTCATAAAAGTTATCAGCTGGCTGTTGTATTCGTAAGATCCGATTTTGTACTCTATTTGTAGTCAAATCTGATACAAAACACTTCCCCAACATTTGCAGACTCATTTGATAACTGTATTTTGTATAAAATCTATGTTTCTTTAGGAAATTTAAGTATTTTTTAAGTTGCTGAGTGCTGAGTTTCTGCCGAGTCAGATTCGTTTAGGTCTGCCAAGTGCGAGTATCTGAACTATGGTTTGGATATACACTTTACATTGGTTTTCATCTTTTTTCATACTGTTTTTCCTGCTTAATGAAGATTGAAGATTTAATTTACTTTTATAGTGTTTGGGGAACATGATTGACCCAGTGAGTTTAGAACCCTGGCTGCAGTTATATGCCAAAGTATTAAGTGAAATTCAAACTACCGAGTTTGACTTACAATACTGATTTTATTTTGAATGGTTATATGCTGTTTTGCACTGCATGAATTATGCCATACTTCATTTAAAAGTTTTAGTGCTATCGTGTTTGCAGATTAAGAGATTGGATGCAGGCTTTGGATTTTCAAAGGGATTTCAGCATCAAGAAGTGCCTACTCTTGAAGATGCCTTGAAGGTATCTTGACGTCTTTATTTCTATGCTATTGATACTTGATAAAGGATTTGAAATCCATAATGTATATTCATTGTAGTTTGTGTCAGAATCAGTCAAGACAGTCATTGTAGATGCAAAAATTGGCACCCATGGTTCTGAAGAGGGTCTAGCAGCAGATTTACTTTTAGTGGTAAGCAATTTTAGCTGCAACAGTCTCATCTTATATTTACGTTTCTGATTGATTTTTTTCTGTTTATGTTTGTTGTGTTCTCTTCTCTGCTTTTGAACTTCTCTTTCACAATGTTGATGTTTACGCTATTGTTGACATATTTCCAGATCAACAGGACTCAATGTAGAAACTGCATTCTTTGGGCCAAAACAGACAGTTTAGGAGAGAATTGAAGAAGCTGTCACATGATGTTATGGTTAGAATCTCATTGTGCTTTTCATGTGCTTTACATATTATTTTAAAATCACATAATTTGTTAATTTGCTTCAATATGTTACTTTTAGAATGCAGCCTCGTGAGGCTTAATGTGGGCTTGAAATGGTCTCATGCTGCCTCATGTGCTTGAAGAAAAATTTCATGAATAGAAATTCAAAATAGCCAGGAAGTCATTTATATTTGTTATTGGCAAACAAGCTGTTACGGTTAATACTGCTTACCTTTTTACTGTTTGGTACAACTCATGGCCTTGAGTTATATTCCAAAGAGAAGAATGTTTAGTATTGAATAGATACACAACGGTAAATATTTAATATTTACACATTGAATGAGAATAGAATAATAAATATTTGATAGGTGAGTATGGAGGAGAGGGGTGATCAGATACATATATGAGTGAAGAGACACGTATGATAAATTATTATTTTTATTGGACAGGTGGGATATATTGTAATGAAAGATCCTATAACTGGAATTCAAAGCGATTTACTTCGTATGGAAAGCGCAGAGGTCATTGGAGTTTACCATGTTTTAGTGAATGATAAACTTGTTGCAAAGGCACACAGGTAGTTGAGATTGCATCCAAAATGCTCTTGCATGATTTAGAAGCATTTGTTTCCATGTTTTTAGTTTGCAAATGCCATTGATGTTTCCACATAAACATACTTTTTCATTGAATTTTGGACACTTGTAAGAGAGTTTTTCCTGGTACTCTAAATACAATGAAAGTATTTCTGTTCTTTATTAAAAGATTGCTTTCATGAAAATTGTAGAGTCTAACTTATTCAAATTGTTGGGGAGCCTATCCTTTCTTGCAACCTATTATAATTTGTATTTTACTTGTCTTAAAGTCACGTGCTGCTTCAACCCACGTTCCTTCTTGCCTCTAGCATATATCTAGTTGCATCATGTGCATTTGGATTAAGTTTCCTCTTACCTCCAAGTTTATAGGAAGTTAATTATGTCATTATTACATTAAACTACCCTTAACCCTTCAAACTTCACACAAATATTCAGAACTTGCTAAGAATGGACCCTAGGCAATAGCATGCAAGTTGCAACATTACATTACCAAAACATACTCAATCGTCCAAAGCCATCAAGTCTATAAAGTGGAAAACCATTTGGAAACATTTATAAAACATGCCCGTTTGGCTATTTTGTATGTAATATCAGTTTTGGGAAATATTTTTTTGATTACTTTTTCGTTTGCACTCTTGGAATCATAAGACACAAACCACTTGAACACTTGTAGAGTTTGAGTGAATACACGAGCTACTCGAACATTAGTAAAATGAGAGATTATCACTCGTTTGTTCCGTTATCATATAGGAGGCAGGTGATCTCTAAGGGTCTGTATTATAATTACACATTTGAACCATAAAACTCAATGCAAGAACTATTTACAACTTAGGGCCCTCATTGATGGGATGGCTTCATTTCTTAACCATCATAGATACATCATAGCATTCACCTGTCAATTTATAATATGTAATGTAGGTATTGCACACCAATCATTAAAGGTTAGTGGACACTGCTCCAGTCTCTTTCAATGTACAGAATTCACTGGACATTCCATTTGCTTGACTGGATAATTTCTTATGATTCCATCTGAAAGATTGTTATGATTCATTACTCCTGATGAGTACTGAGACGTTCATCAGACAAAGACATAACAAAAACACATCTTTGATGAATGACTGTTTCCTGGGTCAGGAAAATGTGATAGAGAAAACATTTCTCATAGCCCATTTTGTAAGACATAACCACTATGGATTTGCTGTTTTTCGTTTCCACACACATTGCATACCTCCTGCAGGAATCTGATGTCATAAATATCATCTAGCCATTCATCTTTCACCAGACTTTTGCTTGTGGAACTTGAGGAAGAGTGCCATTGTTGAGATACCAAATTGTTTTCTACTCTGGAGCCAACTCCTATAATTTTTGTTCGGAGATATACACTTCAGTCTCCAATCAGTGGATATACAGCATCTAGTCATATATCTCTTTTAACCTGTATAATGGCTATTGACTCTTGAGCATTGATACTTAAGATCAATTCCGTACACTGTATCTAGTCATAAGATAAGGTCTTTATCATGAATTAATTAATAATTATCATACACCTCTTAACGAAGCCTTTACAAAAACTTCTAAGCATATTGATCTTAGTTTAGGAGCTGGTTAACCTGGGGCTTAATTCATCTAACACCCATGCATGCATTCATAAGCAGACATCCATCCAATATGATTCATACTATAAGATCACAGCAGCGTAAAGCTTGGGATATGGCAATATGAATTTGTAAGATAGTCACATACTGTAGGAGATTTTAGATCTGGCCAATCTCAGACACATTTAATTCTTCAGGAGAGTGTACCTAAGATACTTGGTACACCCTGCAAAGCTTGAACCTGCATATAGGGGCTGTATTCTAGGCCATATCCAACCCAGTACGGACAGAATACGACATTTCCAGCCACATAAAAGATTCTAAAAAGAGAGGAAAGCCTAAAAATATATACTTTTTCTTTTCCCATTTTAACTCCTCGTTGTTACTCACACACACACACACCGTATCCTATTTTTATGTGTAGTAGATATCTTTAAATCTGTGCTATATGCACCAGTTACAGTACCTGTATTGGATACAGTGTCTATATTTCTGCAACTTAGAACTGGACTAATGTGTGAACCACCTAACACAAGCAAATTTGAAATGCCAGTTTACTCAGCTTTGTAGTCCATCCTATTATCATTAAGTATTGTCGTCACTGTATTAATAAATGACATGTTTTGGTAATGATTGTATTGTTGAGTTTGGTATTGTATGTATTTGTCATATTTAGTTATGAATGGTTGGGGATGACAGCTGTATCTCAACCGAAAACCATTAGGTCTTATGTAGCAAGGCAAATGTTGGGGGTAGGGCACTCATGTGGCAAGTCCTCCCTGTACCAAGCATAGTGCTTTACTATGTCACAAGGTTCTCCGAATTTTATCGAAAAAGTTCGAATTTCACCGAACTTTATTCTCGTCGAACATGAACTCGAACTTTATCCATTATTTTTACATGGGAAGTTTTTGACACGATTTTGCATTATTTTACAAATGTATGTATATATACATATATCGACTGAAAGTAGTGGACAAAAAGCTCTCTCCACTCTGTTCGTCTGAGATATTTATGCATTTTTTCAAAAATAAAAATGATAGGAAAAAAATTGTTCAAATTTAAACATGTTTTTTTCTCAAACTTTATCCCTTGGTGAACTTGAACCGAACTTTATCCTTGTTGAACATGAACACAAACTCGAACCTTGTGACTTAGGTGCTTTACACTACCTAAGCTGCTAAGCATTAAATATATTATTCTATCCTATTCTGCCGTGTTGTGTTTGTGGTATGCATTTATAGTTCTGCAAATGGTTTTCTTTGGTAGTGTAGCATTTTGTTTAAAGACAGTAAGTGTTCAGGTAATTCAATTGCTATCTAATTTTTTCACTCACTATTTTGTGAAATCTTCATGTCATTATTCTGTTCTCTTATTTGCATCAGTTTGCTTTGAAACATATATCTCAAGTTTACCAGGATATTATTCTTTGTAGCTAGCATAGTTTAGTTCAACATTACAGCTCTACTCGCTGTTAACAATTGTCACTATTCAGTTGGATAACCTTTATGCCCTTTGAACCAGCCCAATCTACTATATTGCATATTTACCACCTTTGGAGATATAATGTTGATCAAGATAATTGGAATTTTAATTCTTATTTTGGTTTCTATTTATTTTAAATTTTTTTGGAAGTGTTTTGTCCAGCCATTCGAGGGAAATTGTAATATAATATTTGAATAAAATGTTGACTATTTGTGCTTTGGATGTTATCTTCCCTGGGCTATCTTTATTAATTCATTAGCTGACGTTTGAAAATAGCTTTGCTAATTCCGGTGAACTTCAGATTGCTTTGAATGTTGAACTAGTTTGGCATAGGTTTAAGTTCTTTTCACATGTTTGACTAGTTAAGACTAATTAGACTACAGAAGTGGAACCGTGAAAACATGAAATATTTTGCAGACTTCATTCAGAGCCATGGAATCACTTTGTAACATAAATGATTTGTGTTTAGAAATCAAGACTGCGTTTTTGTTGGTTCAGCTCTATTGGCTTAGTGGCAGAAATTGGGACGTTCAATGAAAATTAAACTTATCTTTATTTTGTACATATTCCAGGGCAGGAAAGAAGGTATATGCTTGGACTGTGGATAATTTCTATTCTATGCAAAAGATGCTCTTTGCAGGGGTGGATAGCATCATAACTAGTCGGCCTCAGTTGCTTCAGCAAGTGATGGAAGACATAAGAAGCCAGTGTGTGGATGATGGGTTTCTTTCTAATTGAATGAAAGTAGGTTGTAAATCATTATATGTATTTTTTGAGAGTAATTCAATAATCATTGTCGATAGCTCTTTTCTAATAAAAAATGAGTGATTATTGACTTATAGGCTATGTATTCCTCTTACTGATACAAGATGAAGGTTGTGATGCCATACAAAGTTCTGTTTTTGTACAAGATTCTTTTATTGCAGCTATGAAATTGCAATCCATTCTTTATAGCTGTTCCATTTTCATTTAAAGTAAATTTTATTTTAAAAATCAGTCATTGGTATGATCTCAAATATGCAAGTGTTTGGTCAAACAGTCTTCTCTTGATTATGCAATTTCCTAAAATTCATTACTATTGGACTATTCAAAATGACATTCTTGTGTCATAACCACTTGCACAAACTGATTTAATTTCTTTTTATCAAAATTTATGCATCTTTTTTGGCTGATTAATTTGCAAAATGATTTACCTCTACTCGTCACCAGTGATCAAGGTAGTAACTCTGATGCTGTTACTTTAATCTTAACATTAATCAGTGAATCACAATATATAGGTTCATATTTTGATCAGTTATGAATTCGATTGTGTTATTTTCCATGTCAAACCACTTTTGTGTCCTCAACTCTCTTAAAGGTGTGCAGGGTCAGTTTGGAATGTTATATGATGCAGATTGGCGAATTGCTGTTTCTGTCAGTACGGGCTATATATAGCAAGGTCAGAAGTATTTAAGGTAATTTGATTTAGCTTTATAAACTAATTTGTACTAGATGCTATTCACTATTCAGAGGCCAAAATAAGGAAAATGTCTCTTTTTCATATAGGTTTGCTAGGTCTTGTCCCAGCACTTTTTAATTCATCAATATGTGCGAAAAGAAAATTAAAATAAAAAATAACATAATTCAGAAAGAAGCCATGGATACAAATTTGTGGATCTTCCTTATGTTCATGAAAATATGAAAATTCAAGAACCTAGACTACTCAACTGAGCAATCCCCATTGTAACCTATAAAATATAGTGTGTTGCAACTGCCCATTCTCTTCCAGGATGGTTTTAATTGAAAGATAGTTTGTGTCTCTATTTGTAATACATAGCAGTCGTAATCTGAAGACTGAAATTTCAGAACCCGAAGATGCAAAGTGGCAGTTCATTACGATCATTAAAGATTTTACATGTCCATAATATTTTGACATTTAACTACTGCCCAGGGAACTGTATCTTATCGTTTTCATCCAATACAATTATTGTAGATGCTTCCATATGACTAAGTAACAGACATTCGACTAGCAATTTCTTCTAGGAGATTACAAGAGAGCCCAGATTCATTGGAGGAGGTATACAAATACTATTTGTGATTATCAAAATAACCAATCCATAACATTCTTATCGTTTTAATTGAAAGATACTTTGTGTCTCTATTTGTAATACATAGCAGTCATAATCTGAAGACTGAAATTTCAGAACCCGAAGATGCAACTGTCCATTCTCTTCAAGGATGGTTTTAATTGAAAGATACTTTGCGTCTCTATTTGTTATACATAGCAGTCATAATCTGAAGACTGAAATTTCAGAACCCGAAGATGCAAAGTGGCAGTTCATTACGATCATTAAAGATTTTACATGTCCATAGTAGTTTGACATTTAACTAATGCCCAGGGAACTGTATCTTATCGTTTTCATCCAATACAATTATTGTAGATGCTTCCATATGACTAAGTAACAAACCTTCAACTAGCACTTTCTTCAAGGAGATTACAAGAGAGCCCAGATTCATTGGAGGAGGTATACAAATACTATTTGTGATTATCAAAACAACCAATCCATAACATTCTTTGCAGCTGAGTTGAAAGAAGAACACCATTCAATATAATGAATGGAGCACTACTCGCTTGGTAGATGATTGCATTTTTAGGCATACTTGTATTCTGCAATATGAAAATTCACTCTGTAGATACCTTGCTGATACAGATTAATTAGTTTAATTTGTAGAAAAATAATCTTTCTTTAGATTCCCATTAGTTTAAGGATGCTTGCAACATTTTCAGACACTATCATACTTCAAATCTTTGTTGCTATCAACAAGAAGCAGTTTCTATTCGACAAATGGATGATCAATCGTCATATGATACAACATGAGTCGGTGTTTGAGTTCATGTATGTATTGGACGAGGATAAAATTGAATAGACATTTGGGAGTTCGATAAAATTTGAAAAATAGATCATTTTCTGATTAAAAATGAATACCATGTCATGTCCACTTTGTGAGCAAGATAGAGCCCATACTGCCTTAATGGGTGTGTGGCCACTTGTTTTAAATGTAAATCTAATGCCCTGAGACTCATTCATGAATCAAAATCCCTAGCTAAAATGTAGAAACTTTTAATGGATAAACTGTCAACAAGATTTAATTTGATAACTATCATATTCTGTTCTTAAGATTTACATAGATCATACTATTGTTTGGCACTATATTTTTAAATGTAACATCAAATAATCTCGGGCTCCATACTATCATAATCTTCTAGTAAATCTACAGGAATGTAGAACCCAAACGAACTCTTGATAACTCTTATAAATCTGAACTCTTGATAACTCTTATAAATCTGTAAGTTTAAATAAAATACTTGATTCTTAAATAATACTCTGAGTAGGAGAATCGAGAATAATATCGTGTATTGAAATCTACCTATAATACAATGTTCATTGTTGGAATCTAGATAATGGCAAGTAAAATATCATATGAAAACCGACAACCTTGGTCTTGATAAAATATTTACGCCGAAGGCGTTTACTCAAGTAGAAACCTAAAGACCGTCGACAACCATATGAGCGTGGTGCGATCTTCGTCATCCATCGATAGGCTGTATAAACGCCCTCAACTTAATCCCGGTATCGTCCACGCTCTATTTATTTCTAGGTTACTCGCTACATGTTCCACGTTGACATGTTTTATAGTTAAGCGTTTGACTAAATGAAAGAACGAGACAAGTTGTCATGGAAAGCGATTATGGCGAGTGTATAGAAGACATGTGATTCCTCTCGAAACAAACATTGTTTCACCGTATGCAACAAACATGTCTCCAACCCACTCAATTTACATTTGCCAGGTGTACTCCTAGCCTATGTCAAAATACAAGCTCAAAACAGGGGTATGGAGACGCATGCACACTCACGACTGTGTCAAAATACAAAGTTTGGAACAAGGTATGGACATCCATCAAAGCATAAAAGATAGAGGAGTTGATCCATTCTGCGTTGCCCAAATGGATCGGTCTTGTTGGGATGGGCAGATCGGGAAAACTCTACTCCTCAAAAAGGTGTTTAACAACCGAGTTCGAGGCTCTTTTTCCAATGATAGCTTGATGCTTTGGCTTATTGTTTTAGAAACTCCCACTTTCAAATGCTCTAAGAAATGACCTTGTCAAATAAATAGCTATTCAAATAATTGTAAGATTGTAGAGCAAAGAAGAAGAGGTGAAAATATGGCCAAGTGGGAGGTTGAGTGAAAATAACGTCACTTTGTTTTTAGATGATGTTTGGTAAACTAGTGCAAACTTCTTGTTAAAGGAGTTGTGCGTGTCTATGATCTCTCCACACCGCAACCCAAACCTCATCATTGCCACTTCCAGAAGTAACAACATGCTCAAACAGTTGGGATTTCCAAATGCATCCACTGTCCAATTGGAATAGTTGCAGGAGGATGATAACTGGGAGTTGTTTTATTTCCATGTTTTTCCACATAGTTATTAGGTAATTTCACCTGTAAGCATTGACCATGAAGTAGCGAGGCGTGTGTCCAGGGAGTATGGAGGCCTTCCCTTAGCTCTCAAAGTGATAGTGTAGATGATGGCGTGCGTCATCCACTCAAGGGAATTTGACATTGAACAATTTGCAAAGGCTCAGGTTGAGCTATGATTCTCTGGTGGACTTTAACATTTCTCTACAATTATGTTTTCTCTACCTCTCTGCCTTCCCAGAAGATGAAGTCATCTTTACTCCAAATGTGAGCAAGCTATGGTTTGGAGAAGGGTTTGTGAGCGGACATGATCCTCTCCAAACAACATAGAGATTCATCAATATATTAGTCGAACGTTGCCTTATAGAGCCACTTCTTAAGGATTCAGTGGAAGTGTGATTTGTTTCACGGTGCATGATGTATTGCTCGATGTAGCACAACAAATTGTTGAGAAAGAAGAGCAATGCTTCTTCCATGCCGACAGAGATTTACAAGAGTTTTTGGCTGATGACTGTTCGATGCACATCAAAATTTCATTGATCGTTAACAGTTGGACTAATGTTCCAAACACATTCGAGATCTTCTCATATCCACTCCTGGTTAATGCAGACTAATCCCTATTTCACAAAAATTCCCCAACAGGTGATTGAAAGAATGATCTCTCTTAGGGTCTTTGGATTTGTCACGGACTACCCTCCACTCCTTGCTAGAAAGCATAGGATGTTTGAAGCATTTAGTTTTCCTCAGGTTAGTCTCTATGCCCAACAACAGACTCCCCAACTCCATCAGTGCTCTCACAAACCTCTAAATCCTATATCTTAATAACTCAAATACGAGCTTTCATCTAGCATTTCTAAGTTAACTTCCATAAAACTTATGGACATTGGAACTTGCAATTATTTTCAAATATTACCTTTCAAAAATATTAAATAATGTTACTTTTATACTATTAATAAAATATATAAAAAAATATTGTTTTATATTTAACTATTGTTAATATATATTAGTATATTTTACATATAAATCTATTAAAAAAATGGTGGTCATACTTAAAATATGTAAGTCACGTGTGATAATAAATTCAAATATTTGTAAATATTTTACGGCTAAAACCATTTAAAAATGTCTAAACGATCGTCTAATTTAACCCTTGGCATTGATTATATTGTCGGTCAAACTACTTGTGGAAGCATGAAAAGTTTTGAAATATCTTGATTTTCACACTAATGTTTTATATATTAAAACTCATTGGGCATTAGTTGTGTTTGTTTTCCCATGTTGTTCATAACATGGCGAACTCTCATAAGACCCTGCTATTATATACAAGTGCCTAAAATAAAAGCTTATAGCTCTAAATTGTATCAAACGTGCTAACAAAAATTGAACGTCCGAGAATCTACCGAGGGGTCATTCTTTTGTCGCATCATTCCCACAAACACTCATATGACCAAATGTTGGAGGGGCTTAATTATCGCTTGTTTACTTGCAATTGATTGAGCTTAAAACTGAAAAGTGTGGGTGCAAAGTGTGACAAGAAGTTAACATTGTGGTAGATTTTCCCTATATTTTATTTTGGCTTTTTAAAGGGTGAATTGCATTCACGTAAATAATGTAAGCGAAATTGAGATGAATTATAGCACAAATAACAAACATTGTTTGGGTGGGAACAATATGAGCCGTGGAATAGATGTGGGACATGCATGTATTTAATTCCCATATTTTTTCTCCAACTTTTCATTCATGACTTCATCTTATGTAACAAATTAAACACCATCAAATCTAAAACTTTGACAATAAGAAACAAAACAAAATATTAGCAAAGCCCATTTTCCCCATATTTTTCAAAATATTTGATTTCTTTTTGTATTGTTTGTGCCAGTTGTTAATGCCCTACAACTAATGTACAAGTTTATTGCACTGATTGAGTGAGCCCTTCATAATGGCTAAACATAAATGCAATACAATGTTATTCTTTAGCTCATTGCTATTTTTGATATAGTTGGCTTGTGTGACTCAATACTTATTTGATCATGCCCCACACTTGTTCCATACGTTAATAGGAATGCTTTTTAAAGATATTTCAGGAGTTAATGTCCCAACACATCAATAGGAATTTTGATGAGGGGAAACCCTATTCACTATCTTATTATCTAAAAAAATTGAATGCAAATGTGCATGAAATTGACAACATAAGAAACCCAAAATGCAATGCTTTTAACCTTGTCACCTATTAGATTTTTCCTCTTTTATATTTTGGCCCCTTTAAGAGAAAATTGCATTCACCTAAATAATGCAACCGAGATTGAGATGATATAGTGGAACACATAAAAAATATTATTTGGATGGGAACAATCTGAGTTGTGGAATAGGTGTGGGACACGCAAGAATTTAATTCCCATAGTTTTTATTTCCAACTTTCCATTCATGTTTTTCAGCTTATCTAACATATTAAATGTCGTCCAATAAAAAAGTTAACACTTTAAAAGATAAAATAAAATAATAGCAAAGCCCCCTTTTCCATTTTTTCTTTGAAATATTCCATTGTGTTCAATTGTGTATGACCCGTTTATGGTGCCATACAACTTATGGACAAGTTAATGACACTAATTGAGTGACCCCTCCATATGGCTTAAAATTAATGCAATACACTACTATTCATAAGGTTGATATTGTTTTCTATTTTGTTGACTCATGATACTCAATACTTCTTTCATCATGTCCCACACCTATTATGCGGTTCAATAGGAATGTTTATGAGGGGGAACCTTAATCACATTCTTAAAAAATTAAAGAGAAACCATAATCATAAATGAGCATGAAATCGACAACATAATGAACCCTCAATGCAAAATTGTAGTTTTTAACATATTGACTTCGAGATTGAACCAAAAAATGCAAGTTTGCCTTTGAAGTATTCATTGACAACACCTTGCTTTCTAAGATATCTCCAGACTATGTTGCCACGATGTCCTACACATCATATCCCCTTTCTCTTTTGAACAATTGACAAAAAATATACATGTTACATATGTGCCTCGTTGTAAGAAAGATGGCTTCCACAAAATGGTTCCACCCAATATTATCCTCTCCCAATTGCTTCTCCTCCCTCTAACCCCTCTTCTACACCCCTCTTCTTCTGTATGTTTTTCTTCCAAAAATCAACCTTATCTTAGATTGCCCTTCGGTGTTCACATCACACATTTCACGTGCAATTGCTAGTTGTTATATGACTTTGAAACTCCAACTCAAATGGTTAAATTAATTTAGTCTCTAAACTAGCAATCGTACCTCAACAATACAACGGAAATGTTGATAGGGATAATGCGAGATATTTGATTAATAGATACAAAGGTAAACCTTTGGTAGAATGCAAGCTAAAAATGGAAGAAGTGGAGAGTGTAAAAGCGAGTAGTAGTAGCTAGGTTGAAGGGAATCGACAACTACCATCAACATTGATTATCAATTAAGGGAAAATAAGAGCACCACATTGAACTCAATAGCATCTTTAAACTCATTTGGTAAGAATGAATAAATCAAATTATATATCATTCAATTCAACACCTTAAAAAAGCCTCTAATTTCCACTGTAAAAAATCTCACTAGTTAGTTGGTGGCTTTCATTGATGCCTTGAATATAAAAATCACTATATCCATAAGTGTCAATTGCAAATAGGTGTTCTTTGTTTGTTTGAATTCCCATCATCATCTCCATCTCGTCTCTATCCTTTGTGTGGATTTTTCATTTCGCTTGATCCAAAGTCACCAATAGACTCTTTTATCTTCATTAGGGGCTTCTCGAGAGCAAGTGACTGTTTGATTTGTGGTTAATGTCACATCACTTGATGTAATCTTCTTTAATATATCCAAATTGTTCTCAAAAGGTACAAAACTAGAACGAGTTCTCTCTTTTGCCCCTCGAGTAGAAGGATGGCTTATATTATCGGGGATCTTTGGTTTCGTATTGATTTTCCTATTGCTATTGAAGGATTTCTATTCATTTCAATACACCCATTAAATTGCCCTTCAAATGTATGTCCAATAATTCAATATACCCATTGCACAATTGTACATGTTTATATTAAAATTTCAATAAGCCTAATTAATTGCATCCTATCTTGTAGATTTGAATCCAACACCAATGCATTCATGGCACAAACATCATTATAGTGATAGTAGTCAACACATTTCTCACATGAAATGTAGACCGTAGACATGGGAGCTAGATATCTTCAACATAGTGTGACTCAAAATCCTTGTCATTGAGTAATTTTCTAAGTGACATCGAAAATTTTACTCTATTGCATGCTTGTGATCACCATACAATGATGTACTTGGTATACGATTATAAAAAGAGTATTAAAATGTACAATAGTGTAATACCATCATTTTAAAATAGGGTATTAAAATGTGACCAATTTATTTGTAGATGTTCATAAAATTTCAATGGTTATTTTACTTACTTTGATTACCTGTGCTCCTTAACAAAGTTGGGCTGCACCTTGTCCTTCAAATAATCAACCTTCTAGGAGAAATAGAGTTAAGGAGATTGAGGATCGATGTTAAATTTTATGTAGAAGTGTACCCACTTTCTCACCAACTCAATATAGTTTCATACATAGTTTTGAAGGTAAGCATGGTCTATCCATCATCAAAAATAGCTAAAAATTCATCTAGAATGTAACCCATAACCTAAGATTGTACACGCTTGCCAAAGAATCCCTCACGACACGGGGTAACTAATTTCGTTGAAAAGGTTTTCCCAAATTTGTTAAAAAAGTACACTCATCGGGAGCCCTGGTAGATCCAAAACACTATCAAATCCTAATGTCAAAGCAAATATTGATTATAAAAACCATTTGTTTGTAATTTCCCAATGTAAAATTGACATACCGAGAATTCCAAGTAGCTTGAATTGAATATGCAAATAACCATATAGAGTACATGGAAATCTGGAAGGCCCCTTTATATTAGGTTTTGGAGCTTGTTTTGATGTGTGAAAGTGTTGAAGACTGTACACTAAGAGTACTGTACACTTTTCATGTATCCTCGCCGGGGTTCTAGGGTGCGACCACGAAATTTTTTTTTTTTAGGCATAATTTTTTTGGCCTCGAAAAATGCACCCGACATATCGGGAAACGTGCTCTTCTCATATGGGCGAGTTTTTGACCCATAGGTTTATGGGACGGGTTTTGCCCATGGTTTTGATACCCACGGTTTTGTAAAAGCTGCTTAGCGATTGTATATTTATATGGTCTTATGCATATGATAGATGTACATGTAAATGTATTGCAAATGTGTTTTGAATTGGTGTGAATTCTATAGAGTTTGTTGAGCATAGCTCCAAACGGATCTGGGTATTGTATTGAGAGAGCGGTGGCTTGTAATAAAATCTAAGCAAGTGATTCTTGGTGGACGTAGCCCAAATTGGGTGAACCACGTTAAATATTGTCTCTTTGTGTTGTGTTATTTTATTTTGCAATTTTATTTGAGATCTGTAGTAATTTCGCATATTAGTTTTCTCTTGTTGTGAGTTTGTGAGGGATTATTCCGCATATTTTATCTCTTATTTCCTAACACTTTCCTTCCCTTGCAACACCACGCAAAATATCTACACTTCGGATGGGACCAATACTTTAATGTAATCTAAATTAAGTGCTAGTATAAGTCAATCTTTACCGGTATTATCTTGTAAAAATGTCAAAAGGCCAAGACATTTGAAACAATTCTCAAAAAATAATCTATTGAAAAGTAGCTTGGGAGATGACTTTGAGGAAGTCCATTTACAATGAGCTACATTATCGTCACAAAAATGGCACTTGCTAAGCACAAATACACACAAATGTAAAACTTCTCTCTTCCCAAACCCGGATGCATAAATATACATGACTTCCTAGACAATACATGAAAAAATATCCTTTATCTTTTGCTGCTATCAATAGATTTTCCACCATTTTGGTTGTAGATGGAAAGAAGCCAATGGTGTTTTTTTCTTTGAGCGTCTCCATGAGATTAAGTATTGGCAACAATCAAGCGACAAGAGATATTCCATTGCAACAATTATCTATTTAAATACATGCCTTTGAAACACAAATCAACAAATATAAAAAAATCATATGTGATATTCTTAATAAGTCTAAACCTCAAATAAATGAATTTTAGTAAAAAAGAAACAAAATAAAAGATAACCGGGATATCATGCTCATCAATAATCTTTCTTTTACAAATTCAAAAAAGGCAACATATTTTGTAATGTAGGAATTGTCCACAAGCGGTTGAACCTTATTAGCATCAATGCAAAAAAGAGTTAAGTAGGGAAAGGCATGTCTACAATAGCTATTAAGAGAGCTCCGAATTTATGAATTTTTGGTTAGTTGTACATTTTAGGACTTGTTTCCTTGTTTGGCATCAAAGAAGTTTTCATATATTTGTTGAGAGAGGAGCCCATGATGGCCTTTTTGACAACATGTATGGTTCACTTGATTAGATTCTTGCTAAGTACTCTATACTTGTAATGCCCCAATTTGACCCCTCCCATTGTTTTATCAAATAAGTTTGATGTTGACAATTTGGTATAGATGAAAGTATGGGCCATTACGGTTCATGAGTTGCATATTTGTGGCATTACTAATTTGTATCGATATTAATTGAAAATTTGACCGTGTCTACATACATGGACTATAGGTGTATGAAAACCTAACATAGAAGCAAGCCCTATCAACTTGCATAGCACCGATGTTGAAAATGTTGCGATATAGTAATATAGGTGCAATAAGAGTGGTATGTGTTGCAACAACCATGCAAAAATGAGGTAATTGATTTGTTTTTGTTATTGATCAAGACATGATCATTATGAATGCAAAGTATGCACTCTAGTTCCCTTCATGTGTGAATTAAATTTTGAGTTATTTCATAGAATTCTATAAACTTGGAAATATAGGGCTAAACTTAATAATGGAGAGTCTTAATTTTTCAATGAATAGTGACATAGTTTGCTTATTCAACTTTGGTTCAATTTAGATCTACATAATTGTTGTTGAACATGATTAGATTGCATTGCATTGTTGTTAAGCAACTAACGTGTTAAGTTAAATTGTTTAAATTGGTTTAGGAAGTGTAGCGTTGTTTTTGTGATATTTCTTGTATGTTGCTTTTTGAGTTGTTTGGATATGATCATTTATGCATCACAAAAAAATTTTTAATATCATAGGGGTATACTTGTTTTGATCTATACTATAGACCAATAACAACCTTTCGATTGTTATGTACAACGGCGACCCTACTTCAACTATACTTGACAAAGTCTTGTACAC
Source organism: Taxus wallichiana var. yunnanensis (assembly GCA_018340775.1). Lineage (NCBI taxonomy): Eukaryota > Viridiplantae > Streptophyta > Pinopsida > Cupressales > Taxaceae > Taxus > Taxus wallichiana. The sequence continues at coordinate 814,384,262 of CM031239.1, forward strand.
TTGTTATATATGCATATGAGATGATAATGTATACACACATACATACAATGACAATATATTGTGTATATATACATATATATTACTTTATTCATATACCTTCACAAATATATGTATATATACACCTATTTTAAGGCATGCTATGTGTGATTAAGAAATTAGAAAATAAAATAAAATAAGAAAATTAAAAAAGAAGAAAATGAAGGAAGATACTTTAGGTGACATGTGATTGGTGAATAACTAAAAATGCAATTAAATGCATGACAAGGACACTTTCATTGCAAAGACGAAATGGAGTAAAAGATATAAAAAGAGAGGAAATTTGTGGGATTTTCAATTCGGTCCATGCTAAGAAAACTCTATTGAATTTGATAGAAAACATAATGTTGTGGCAAGTTCAATTTGATAATTTTGTGGAATTAAGGTTTTTCTGATAGGAAAGCAGTGTTGTTATGGGTTATGAATTTGATAATTTTATTGAAACCACTGGTTATTATGGAGATTGAAATTGATTCAAATGACGTTAAAATAAGAAGGAAATCAAATCCATATTATTTTTAGATAATTAAAAAAATACAATTTGTATAAAAGAGATTGTGATCAATACCGAATGTCTTCCTACAATGTCTTTGTGGTGAATTTTCGTGAATGCATTTGTTCATATAGTTTACAAATTTTACAAGTTCATTAAAAATATAAATCCCAAAAATATCTCATTATCTCAATTGAAATCAGATTTGAAGAGATGAAACATATATAAAACAAAAATTACATGAACTAAGTAAATGCGTAAGGGAAATCCCAAAATTATGGGCTGCCTTTATCTTGCCCACATAAAATAAATCCAACATTAAAACTCCTGCAAGGTTGCTTTGTTTTAGTATGTCTCTACAATATGCAAAAATGCTTCGAGGACAAATTACAAATTAGGAAGGAAAGAACAAAAAGGGGAAAGAGGATGAATGCAAATCATAGGAAAATATATGCGCTTTTGTCAAGAAAGGGATGCCTCTCCTTGGTGCCCCATGCCCCGCAAGCATGGGATCACCCTCTAAAATAGTAGACCATGGGTGCCTCCTCTACGGGAAAATTCTACATTTTTTTGGTCTTAATGAGATCAAACCCTAAGATGTAGTTTAATGGCTAATGAAAAAATAGAATTTATAAGTAATGTCCATTAAAAAACATACAAATGCAAATGCAAGGGAAGAATAGGAGGAAACTCATAAAGAATAAGACCTAAAGAAGGGAAAATGGGATGCCCATCAACAATATCAAAAGATAAATTAATAAAATGAAACAACTTTGCTAGAATGACACCCTATTGTGCTTGGAAACCAACAACACAAGCACAAGTGCTACTACCATAGGGAAGAAATTACATAAAATATCGGGGTACCTTACTTGAGGATAAAATACTTAGATTTCACCTTTCCATTCTTTCTAAAATCTCCTTGTTGAATATACCCATATCGTCTGAAAAATATATTGGGTAACATGTGGCCTTGATATGTTAGTACCCTTTTCCAAAATTATGTAGTAATTTTTACACCGATGGTGTTCCCGGTTGATTCCTCTGCCAGTCCCGACTATTTTCCCTTCTAATACGTGTTTTTGTTTCACAATAATTTGGTCAATGCGAGCTTTATCATATCCATGTGTGGAAAGAGCATTGGATGAGACATTAACTACAAAGATGATTTAGAAACATATGACTATGCAAATTACCACCATTAAATATTATTTCTTCAATGAGGGCAACAATTATTCTCTTATTGGTGAAGATGGGAGGTGCCCATCAATGAAGAAATGAGAGTTAGTCCCATACAACTTTGGCAATGGGGATTGTGTTGTATTGATGCCATGAAGCCATGTTTAGGAAGAGATGTTAACGGGGGTTGGTCAAGATCTCATCATGGGTTTTTGCAATATTGGTTGTAGGTAGTTGTTTTGGAAGGCGGAGAGCCGAGTTGAGGTAAATGGTAGCTTCTAGGCCAATTTGGGTTTAATTATGGTGCATTGAGCTATGCTATGAACATTGATGATGGATGGTACAATGCTCATATTTGCAATGCCCTTTTATTGTGAGTTTGTTGGCAACACGACCCACTCAAGCACTCTAAACCCCGTTCTTAGTTTCCCTTTTGTTGGTATTTGCTATGGATATTGTTTTTGAGTTTACTATTCACATTTGCATGTCTACAAACTGGATATCAACTTTATGGGTTATTCAAGTGAATACCAATCATAGAAGCAATTATGAGTATGAGGAGTTGATTATTCCAAATATTTGAAACCTGTTACATTAAATTTGTTTTTATTTTAATATTTAAAGGGCATATATGATTAAGAGGAATTCTTGATTAAGCAAATCACACACGTGCTTGGAAAATATGTAAAGGGAGGATAGTTTACGCTAAATTTCATTATTAATGCTTTGAGTAAAAGTCCCCATACCCATAGATCATCATCCATAAACATAAACAAAGTAATGGCGAGGGAAAATTATAATATGAAATTTAATTTTAGCTTTAAATAATCATGCTTCATATTCAAGTTTTTATTGGTTTTATTATGTGGACGATGTGACTGAGTTTTGAATGTGAAACTTGTCATTTTTTCCTCACTTTATATTCCAAACCATTTAAGCATAAATTGTAGTCATGTGAATAATGCGAGCAAGAACGAGATAATAACACGAAGTATAGATGGTACATAACTTTTGGGTAGGAACAATCTGAGTTGTGGAATAAGTGTGGGACATGTATGTATTAAATTCCTTCATTTTCTTTCCAAATTTCCAATCATGTCTTTGTCTTAATCTAACAAATTAAACGTTGTCCAATTCAACACCTTTTTTTTTCTAACTTTACATTCAACTCTTCATCTTATCTAACAAATTACATGCCATCCAATGGAAAATCTTGATGCCCTAAAAAAATAACAAAGCCCATTTTCTCATATTCTTTAAAAAAATTCCATTTCTTTTCGTTACTTAAGGGTCGGGTGTTGGTGCAGTAGAACTTAAGCACAAGTCAAGCTGGCAAATAAAATCAACCTAGCACTCATATGACCAACAAATGGAGGGCTCAATCATTTTCTATTGTTTGTGCAACACATGTTTTCCTTCAATCAGTCAAAATAAAAATTCAAAAGAGGGGCTACAAAGTGCTAGAAGCCAACACTACGGTTGGGTTTTGACCCTAGGGCCTATTGGAATTTCCCCATTTTTTTGGTAAGTGCAAATTGAACTCATGTTGTGATCAAGATAAACCGTGGAGCACAAATAACATATGTTACTTGGGTGGAAATAATATGAGCCACGGAAAAGGTGTGCAATATATAGATATTTAATTCCCACATTTTGTAGATGTACTTCTCAATGCTCGAGTGGAAAGACCCCAAGTGCAAATATTTTGATCCACAACATTCTGCATGCCACAAAATAATAGAAGCAAACCCACAAATCACAAATCCTCCTTTGAGCCGATAAACCCGAGAGTGTAAAAGAAAATACCATCACTTATATTTACACAACAAGGCTAGTTGTAGATTATCCACAAACTATATTGCATGAGATTGGCACTTGAATTTGTAATATTAAGAAGTAATTATGGTTTAAGCTATCTTTTCCAAATAGATTAATGCAAAAAAATTCCAATAACTGATAAACTAAATTATAATCTTCAAATTGAAAATTTTCCTTCATATAACGTTAGATGAACTAGAGAATTGAAGAACCCTAGTGCACACACAAAAATTAATGTCCTCCTTTGTTGATGTCTAAAACATTAATTGTACTAACAAGGGTTTCCATAAACCTACGTTGGAAATAAGTAAACCCTTTACGTATAGTTGGGCACAAAATGCATATTGTAAAAGCAGACACCAACACTTATATATACACAAAAATGATAGACCACCAATGAATTATCCACAAACAATACTACACAATACCATTGTTGAAACTATTATGTTAACAAGTAATTACATTCATAGTTGTTTTTCCAAATTAGATGATGCAAGCAAATTCCAAAAATTAGTCAACTGAATTATAATATTCAAACAAAAATGTTCCCTATTTATAGCCTTGGATGTGCTAGAGGATTAAAAGAGTTCCTAGGCATTGTTAGGAAACCGTGGGGATAAATAATAGCACATATTTAATTATCCACCAAAATAAATTGCTTTGAAGATTATAGTTTATGTTTGAACAACAAATTATGATAAATTACATCACATAATGAATTAGATATTAGATTGCATACATAAACATGAAAGTAAATGAACACAAGACACAAGATATAAGTGGGAAAACCTTTCGGTAAAAAAACCCCTTTGAAAAATCACTTATCTTTATTGAGAATAAATATTTCACCCAACACTCCCACTATTTCCAGTAGTTACACCTTCATGGAGGAATTACAAATTGTCATATACATTCGCTCACGAGTACATCATGTATCTTATCTTTGCTTGTATATCTTGCTTCATATGATTGTTTACTCACTTGTTACATGCAGTGCTTCACGATAACCGATCTCTAATGCAATCACCTTGATTTATATCAAGGCGGGTGGCCCTATTTTGGGTCACTCTTATATTTTAAATTTAAACATTGTGCTGATTCGATATGGAATCTGCCACACTTATATTTTAAATGCAATGATCGTTTAGTCTTTGGCGGGATTCTTATTAAGTCAGTTTCTTGCTTAATATTACAACCCCACACTCCCCCATAATGTTAAGTAATAAAAACATGCAAAATTGCCTTTTTATACAAAAGGACTTACAATCCATAAATCATCACATAAAGATTTAGGCTAGCATGTAAATATATAAAGCTTGTTCCAAATAACACATGCCAAGTCACATTTTTGTAAAAAAGGAATTACAATCCATAAATCATCTAAGTGATTTAGGATAGCATGCAACAAATCATGTGTTCTGCGGATTTTGTAATCATTCTGTACACTACTTTAGTGTTTCATGGGTTTTGCAATTTCGTGGTACACTACCACAATATTCCGTGAACTTAAACAAGCCACAAACGATGTAAGTGTTCCACAGGTTTTAGAAAAGCCGCGGTACATTGCTTTAGTGTTCCATGCACTTCAAGAACCCACGACACAAAGCAATGTTAGGAATTTAGTATTTACACGGGTATTTACTAGAGAGTAAATTATGGTGCGGTATATGGTTAGTAGGTTAGTTAATTAAATATATTGTTATTCATATATTTTATTGATTATATTGTTTCACTCATAAAACATTTAAATGGGTAAGTTGCTTGGATTACTTCCTATTTTTTAGGAAGCAATTTTCCTATTGTAATGACTATATATTAACCAATACATTGTCGTGATATAATATAAAATATAGAAGTTTTATGTGTGATTCTGTGCAAAATTGACCCATATTCAACATTTGGTATTAGAGCGACATATGTTCCCTATCGATATGTTGATTTAATTGCAAAAGGGAAATTCAACCCTCTTGATTTCCCTGTGCATGATAGTTTCCTACATTTCTTGTTATTTATGCACACACACTTCTTCTAATTTGTCATTATTATGTGTACAATACATCATCCCTTGTGCTCCACTTGATTCGTTCATCTTGTCGGTTCCATGCCATACATTATAGGATCTCATCCTATGTCTTCTCTCCATTTTCACATTCATTGTTTACGCATATAATTGAAAAACTTCAAATTTAATTCAGGATACATTACATTCACATTTTCTACACACAAACAACCATCAACATATTTCTTTGACTCACGCTCACCACTATAGTTCAACGCCATCCTCTTACAATCAAACCTGAAAATTGCTGCTTCCACATATCATTGTTTTGCATGCATCCAAATGTACCAACCGAGATTTGAATGCAACCAATCAACCATAAAGAACATATTTGCTTGAAAATACATCATCATCGATCCGTTTACGCCGATTTTTTTTTTTGAGACAAGGGTGGTGGGCTTCATGAAGGATTGGCCTCGTGAATTCTTGGAGATTTCATTTTAAGCCTTTTACTGATCTTCTTTTTTATATTCAACTGGTCTACAACGAAAAGAGAAAATAGGACGTCATAAAAGGATCTGCATTTATCGTGGTGATAGGATCGCATGACCCCATAAGATAAACCATCTTATGCCATACATCTGCAACGTCCATGTGTGGGACCCAGTTCTGTAGATGTGGCATCGAGTCAACAGAGCCCAATCAAAACCCGATAAGTGACTACTTTGCCAAGACATGGCAGCGTTCTCAAGCACATTCCTAGCGCGAAAGGCGAAAAGGATGGAAAAGGTGGTGTGCATTTAAGAGGTGTAATGCATTGCTTTGGTTTTCATTGCCTTACGCAACTACCAGACTCTCCATTTCGATTACTCACTCCAAGCTTAATAATGTTAAGTGTCAAAACACGGCTTCCAATTTTTCTGTGAAGCTCCATACGCCATTTTTTACCAAAGCAAGGTCCCCGAACCAATGAATGTGGGAGAATTGGGAAGGAGAGTAGTCGTGCTAGAGTTGCGAAGGTGTTTATTCAAAGTATTTATTCAAGAATGAAATGAATAAGTGCATATGTTGATATGATTTATATGATTCTTGAGTTTTTAGCATCATATGAGGTCTATGGAGATAGATAAACCTGATTATGTAGATAAATGTTGATAATGTTGCAATGATCCTATAAACTACCTATCCCATGTAAGAAATTCACATTTTTTATCAAAAGCTTATTGTTGTGAGCTTGTAAAGCATTGTCAAGTCAAGATCATGAAAGGAGAAACTTGAAACAAGTCCCCATGCAACTTATCTAGTTGGTTTTAGGTTCAAACAAGGTCTGTAGCATGAGATATAAGAAAATTTCTCTATCGGGTAACCAAAAACCCTATTTTGGGGTTTCATTACTAATTTCCTTAATTCTCCTTCATTTCAGAATCTCCAAAGCTCAAACTAGGAAATAATCATCTCTAAAGTATTTGTTAATGGTTAGAAGAAGCTACATGTGTTTTAAACTCAATTCATGAAATATTTCTTTAATAGTCTCAAGAAACAAGACTGTACATGTATAAATTCCTAATTTGGTCAAATTTATTGGTGAACTGGGCTAAATTGGTCATGAAACAAGATATGAAAGTTTGTAATTTTCAATAACATCCAAAAGGGTACCTGAAACTGGTGGTAGGATTTAAGAAAGGTAAGGATTGAGAAAATTAGACCAAAAACAATTCTTAACTCGGACCTAATTAGACAAAGAACAAGACAGAGTCAATCAACCAAGAAGAATAGCCTTGTAAGTTGAATCATTAAGAATAGCCTCGTAGTGTTTTGGATTATCATAACTGGGATCATAATAACATTCATCATATTCTCCACTTCCTTTAGATCTTGTTCAATCCTTGGTGTATACCACATAATTTCACTACTAGTATCATATTAGGGTGTTGGCGTCATTTGTCATATACGCACAAAAACACAACTTTTTTATACCACAAAATTTCACTACTAGTATCATATTAGGGTGTTAGCATAGTTTTTCACATGCGCACAAAAAACACCTCTTTTGTATACCACAAAAATTCACTACTAGTATCATATTAGGGTGTTGTTGTTGTTTGTCACATACAAAATAAAAACACAACCTATGTATACCACATAATTTCATTACTAGTATCATATTAGAGTGTTGGTGTCGTTTTTCATATACGCACAAAACACACAGCCTATGTATACCACATAATTTCACTACTAGTATCATATTAGGGTGTTGGCATCATTTGTCACATACACACAAAAAACACAGCTTGTGTATACCACAAAATTTCACTACTAGTATCATATTAGGGTGTTGGCGTCATTTGTCACATATGCACAAAAACACACTGTGTATACCACAAAATTTCACTATTAGTATCATATTATGGTGTTCACATCATTTTTCATATACACACAAAAACCAAAGCTTGTGTATACCACATAATTTCAGTATTAGTATCAATTAGGGTGTTGGCGCCATTTTTCACATACGTACAAAAAACATAGCTTGTGTATACCACAAAATTTCAATGCTAGTATCATATTAGGGTGTTAGCGTTGTTTGTCACATACATACAAAAACACAAAACCTTTGTATACCACATAATTTCACTATTAGTATCATATCGGGCGCTTATCATATACACACAAAAACCACAACTTATGTATACTACATAATTTCACTACTAGTATCATATTAGGGTGTTGGTGTCGTTTGCCACATACACACAAAAACCACATCCTGTGTATACCACCGAATTTCACTACTAATATCATATTAGGGTGTTGGCATCATTTTTCACATACGAACAAAAACCACAATATGTGTATACCACAAAATTTCACTACTAGTATCATATTAGGGTGTTGGCATTGTTTGTCACATACACAAAAAAACACAACCTGTATATACCATAGAATTTCACTACTAGTATCATATTAGGGTGTTGGCGTTGTTTGTCACATACACACAAAAAACACAACTTTTGTATACCACATAATTTCACTACTAGTATCATATTTGGATGTTGGCGTCATTTGTCACATACGCACAAAAACACACGATCTGTGTATACCAAAACTTTCACTTTGCTAGTATCATAGTAGGGTCTTTGGCGTTGTTTGTCACATACGCATAAAAATACATCCGGTGTATACCACAAAACTTTACTATTAGTATCATATTAGGGTGTTGGTGTCATTTTTCACATACGATCAAAAATCATAGCCCGTGTATACCACAAAATTTCACGACTAGTATCATATTAGGGTGTTGGCATCGCTTGTCACATACACACAAAAACCACAACCTATGTATACCATAGAATATAACTATTGGTATCATATTAAAGTGTTGGCGTTGTTTGTCACATACGCACAAAAACTACAGCCTGTGTATGTTAGGAATTCATATTTGTTAGTGCTCACATTTGTATGGTTTGAATAATATTTGTAATATATTATTATTATACGAGCTTGTAACTCAATAATAATAATATACATAATGTGTGTGAGTGAAATAGTATTGTTAATATTTGGAGTGTTAGTTGTGAGATATAATCTCATGTATATTGTATTTGTTAGAGTTGTTGAGTTGTTTGAAACAACTCATGTATTTTGGGTAGAGTGTTTCTAGCTCCCCTATTTTGTAGGATTCATATTGCATATAAATTAGACAATCCTTTCCATATGGAATATAGTGTGGGTTATTATTATATTGTTGTTTGTGTAAATCTAGCCTAAGAAAAACAATTGGTATTAGAGAAATGAGATCCTTGTGAGAGTCTTTGAGGGGCTTTATCCTTGCTTCCCAAATGCCCCTGACTATGACGAGAGAATTTTGTGAAGGCCCAACATTTAGAACAAAAAAATTGTTGTGGTTCGATTGACCTTTGGCAGAATTATCATCATTTACATTGAAGAATTCAATATTTGGAGGAATTTTGATTTGTATCCTTTCGACAGCCAAAACTTCGTTTATCCAGATCTGCTTTGAATCGTTGTGTATTGGCATACTCTGACAACATTGATTACTGAGTTCGTAAAGTTAAAATGGCAGGTCCTCAATGTTACGAGTGTCCTCCTACAAAAGACCATCCTGCCATCGGCGTTGGACGATTAGACGCATTCCAAGATTTGACGGCCTATGTTATGGGCTCTTCTGACGCCAAAGCCACCATTATTCTTGCCTCCAACATTTACAGATATGAAACTCCAAAGTTGAGGAAGCTTTCTGACAAAGTAGCAACAACTGGATACTTTCATGGGGATCCGTATGTCCCAGAAAGTGGTGTCGTTCAAAAATATTGGCTCAAGAATCATTTACCTGAAAAAGATATGAGGAGTCTTTAAAAGTTATAGATGTTTTGAAGAGTAGAGGAATAACTAGTATTGGAGTAGTTGGCTTTTGTTGGGGAGCCAAGGTGGTAGTGGAGCTAGCGAAAGGGGAGGATATAAAAGTGGGAGTGTTACTGCATCCATCCTTTATTACTATTGATGATATCAAAGTAATTAAAGTGCCAATAGCAATAATAAAAGCTGAAGTTGACAGGATTTGTCCACCTGAACTTATAAAGTTGTTTGAAGTCATTTTTCTGAAAAACATGAGGTAGCTAGCTTTGTGAACATCTATGTTGGAGTTTCTCATGGTTGGACTGTAAGATATGATGAGAATGATGAAATTATTGTGAAAAATGTTGAAGTGGTGCATGCAAAAATGTTGGAATGGTTTGATAAATATTTTAAGTGAGATATAAATCAAATTAGAGTTCGAGAGGTAATGGAGGATGGAGGGTGATTAGCGCCTCTCGTCAATCACCAACAACGGGGTCGCGTATAGCACTTGGTGGCATATTTTTATATTATTTTTAGTTGTTTTCTTTGAGTGGCATGTGTTGAAATAAAACAAGGTATCCATTCCCTGTTATGATCAAAACGAGGAGGATGTGCATTTTGGATGCTGAGAATAGTTGTATAGGAGAACAAATTTGACCGGAGTGATCCTTTTACTGTTGAGATTCTTTGACTGTCGTACTCTAACATCAATCCGCTGATGAAAAAGCGTTCACTAGAAGTGAAAGTGGGGAATTGTTGAGTTCGCGTATGTAGGTGAATTGGTGGAAGTGTGATCATCTAGTATGGGATTCACTATGGTGAAGTGGATTGGTCATGTGCAACAAGATCTAAGCCAACAATATGTAGACCTAAAATTATGCAGAGGCATACGATTCTGTTTCTAGTTCTTCATATGTGCTTTCTTCCCATGTTCATACTAAGGGGGAATGTTAGGAATTCATATTTTTAGTGCTCACATTTGTATGGTTTGAATAATATTTGTAATATATTATTATTATATGAGTTTATAACTCAATAATAATAATATACATAAAGTGTGTGAGTGAAATAGTATTGTTAATATTTGGAGTGTTAGTTGTAAGATATAATCTCACGTATATTGTATTTGTTAGAGTTGTTGAGTTGTTTGAAACAACTCATGTATTTTGGGTAGAGCGTTTCTAGCTCCCCTATTTTGTAGGATTCATATTGCCTATAAATTAGGCAATCCTTTCCATATGGAATATAGTGTGGTTATTATTATATTGTTCTATGTGTAAATATAGCCTAAGAAAAAAATGTATACCACATAAAACGATGGTGTGTATACCAAAAATACACATAACAACATAATCATTGCTAGTTTTAACCCATTTATTTTGTTTGGTGTATGCACACAATAAAATATATTTTATATACCATATAGTACACATAAAAAACAAATTCATTCCTACTTGCATAAACAATTGCATATTTTCATATACACACTACAAACAGATTGTGTATACCACAAAATATGTGTTTAGAACATTTTCATTACTAGTATTATATTAGGGTGTTGTTTGTTTACAAAAACATAGTTTGTATATCATTCCATGCAAGTTTGTTTACAAATATATTAAGAGCATAATACTTATGTTTTGTTTGTCATATTTCATCATATATTGATATGTTCAATATGCTTATTGTTTATATGTTTTTATTTACATGATTTTGTTTAGGATTCCTCAAAAGAAAAAGTATGAACAATTGTTTTCCCTAGATGTTCAAGACGTGGGAAATGAGAAATCTCATTTTCACAAGATGATCTTGAATGGACACCGATAGGAGAAGATAATGGTCATATGGATCTTTGTGCGGAAATCCCTCTAGCACTGATCGATGCCTTTATTAAAGGGGAAGGCCTTCTCGATAGCACTGAGACAACATTCATATGCAAGCAGAAAAGGATATCCATGGATACGGTGGAATACAGAGCACCACATGCTACCATTATGTACTGCAGGTTTGTTTATATTAACTTTATGTTTGGTACACCTTAGCAATAATGTTCACATATGTTAGTGCTATGTTTTTCATATTCCATACCTAATATCAGTTTGTATTTCCTTTTGTTTTAGCTTACTGGTGTGCTTATGGCCCTAACGACAAGAGGAACAAACCACCTACTAGTGAAAGAATAAAGAGGTTTAAAAAAACATGGATGCTAGTGCCATTTCAATGTGAGGGTTATGTTTGGTAGACCAGATGTGGCACATATCATATACAATGATATGTATCATTGTGATATGAATGATGAGTTTTTCCATGGTGCAAAGGACACAATCTTGGATCCACGAAGTGGTTTCGCTCCTAATTTATCATCAAATGCAAGCAATACATTGAATCTCTTTTGCTTGTTGGTATATTTGTTGACACCATTATCAAAAGGCACTACACGGATCCGAGTTGGCGAGGATTGTCAATAAAAGGGATGAGTGCATAACCAGGAAAGATGTGTTGAATGCATGGAGGAGGGTGAAGTGCATTAGATCCCAAAAGCACCAACACGACAACACTAGTATCAACTTGTGGCATGTCGTAGAGAGGGATACATTTTTCTATTATTAGAGGTCGTGTGGGACTGACATGCCTTTCATTATGGGCCTTCAAACACCATGGATGCTTGAAATGATGGTTCATCATTCCCACAACTCCATCATTGCAATGGATTCAATGTTCTCAACTAATAAATATGGGATATGGTCATTGTTATCTTATTTCCAAGCATATTTGATATTTGGATATACTTGTTTATGTCATTCTCATTCTAACCATATTTTCATGTACACATTTTCCTCAGTACCATTTATACACGCTTCTTGTTTTTGACGAGTAAATGGCTAGGGTTCTTGTTACTTGAGTAGTTTTGTCCCGTAATAAAGTTGAAGACATATATGTATGGCTTGTTGAAGTCTACGCAAGGGGAAAAGGAAAAGGATGGATTGACATGTCAATGCATTCATTACAGATGATGCAGCTTCCAAAATACAAGCTATAAGGTACAAATTTACTAACATTTTGTTGTATAAATTTAATGCACACAATTTATAACCCTAACAATGTTATTTGTGTGTTAGGGTTGTATTCACTTGTCGTGTTTTGTTATGCATTTGACATATTCGCAGGGTTTGGCTAAATAATATTTACAGGTTTATTTTTTGTCATTTTGTGATACAATATTTATAGGCTTGGGTTGGTTTTTGTTTTTGCATTACTTATTGTCTACGAAATGTTTATTTACAAATATATGAAGAAGGAGATGGGGACGATTATTTTTCAGAGAATAGGTGACATCATGTGCGCCATCACTGAAAATGAGCACATGACATTTTCCCTCATCAATGAATTCATGGAGGAGTTCAAGGAGGAGACAATGTTTATGGAGTATTTTAGAAAGACGTGGTTACTGAGAGGGACATATTGATAAGTGTTAACTACTTATGATTATATTTGTAGCTATGTGTAGAGTTAACAAATTTTTGGCCATTTCTAATGGTTTTATTGTTTCCGCGTGCAACTATGTGGTAAAAAATTTCCATAACTTCATCCATGCCAATCAGGATACAAATGCATCCATAGAATCGTATCATTGTTTCTTGAAGACTTGATACTTGTGCGATTGAAGAAAAAAATGCACAAGGAGAATGGATTGGTTGTTGTACACGTTGGTGTTTCGAGTTGAACCACATTATAAAAATAAGAGGAAGTTGCAAGTATCGAGATTCTTGACAAATTACAAGAAGGAGAAGGAAATTTTAGCCACCATTGAGAGGGCCATAACAATACCTGAAAGTGACCGTTGTGTAAATAATATAATTCTTGGGTCTTTCATGGTTAGAAGTCAAACATCTAGGGACTGATGGTATTTAGTTCAGAGATTCGGCCAGGATTTTTCGTGTTTATGAGTGTCCTTGGGCTACCCAAGGAAACACCTACAAACATGTTTTGAAGGTGTTGCAACTTGAGAGAACACACGAGGGTAGTCCATCTATAAGGGATCCAAATTTCATTGGTTGGGGTGGATTTTTCGTTTCATTATTTCAACTATGTTGTATCATTATTATCTTGAAAATAATTCATTGTACATTAATAAAAGTATTGTTGTCATTGTAGGTGACCCTGATGTTCATGTTATAGAAGTAGTTGAATGCAATGCACCTGAAGAAGCTGCATCAGAGCAGCCCCACATTTTCATTGATAGTACATATTTTATTATTACTAACTAGTGTTTAATGTGTAAACTATTTCGTAATTACTAATACAATTTAATTTTTTGTGCCGGTTGAGGGTGATAATAGAATACAACAGACAACACAATACCTCATCCCTGAAAACATGATAGAAACCATGGGCATGCATTGCAAGTACTCAACTAATCGAAAGAGTTTTTGAAAGCATTGTTGGATGTGGTGTCAGACACTGATGAAAAATAATTTTATTTTAGATTTTGTGTGCAATAATTCGAAAATATTTTACATGACTCGGAGTTCATTTTCATTTGAGTTCATTCCAGATTATAGTGGAAATAACACTTCTACCACCGCTTGCGGCCATGGTTCAAAAGTCTGAGTAGGAAACCTCAAAATAGGAAGTAAAATGAGGTCATGGTGGAGGATTTAAACAATAATGATAATGACTATGAGGAGTACACCTTGCCCGACACAACTCATGGAAGAAAAATACTCAAGAAAACATGGAAATGATTTGGCACAACATTCGAGATAGTTGTGAAGCTATAATAGAGATTTTGGGTGAGTATCATTGTTATGTGATTATAGGATGTATTTATTCAACTTCAAAACGCTTAATTTTTTGTTCGATGAATCACAAGTAATACAACCACCTCGATTTGAAATTCAAGTTCCACATCATCGGATGTATTTTGGAACTTTCATGCATCTTGATGGTATTTCTATCTTTATGACCAATAATGTTTAATGTTGTTTTCTATGTATTCTGGTTTACATAGTCTGATTCTAGTATGTATATGACAAATAATGCTTCATGTTGTTTTCGGTATGTTATGTGGTATACACAGTCTGGTTTTATTGTGTGTATGAAAAATAATGCTTAATGTTGTTTTTTGTGTGTTATGTGGTTTACACAATCTGGTTTTATTGTGTTTATGACAAATAATGCTTAATGTTGTTTTTGAATGTTTTGTGTTTTACACAATCTAGTTTTTGTGTATTATGTGGTATTTTTATTGTGTCCGATAATGGCGATTCTGGTTTTTGAAACTTATATGATGAAGGGGTGTGCAAAATTCTTGAAGCTTTGAATAACCCTGTTGCAGGGGCATCTCATACATTGTTGTCAATTTATTAAATCTAGGCTTTATTTGGTCATACAATTATTTCGTTTTACATTTATTTAGTCCTACATAATAAAAAAAATTGATCTTCATATCAAAATTTGTAAGAGCATTATTGTTAACCCCATTATATAGAGGTAATTTTATCTCTGAATTTTATGGCTATGACTCTCAAAGTTATGAGTATATGTCTACACATCCATCTTTTCATTAGGCTCCAGGACATGGAGGTTTTCAGGGGTGTATGATATTCAAGCTTCAATTCCAATATCCGAGCCTAGCCCTGAATGTAATGTCAAGTAACACATTGCTGATCTTGATATTTTTATGCACCAAATTCTTCTCCCATCCACTGTGCAAGAAGCATATTGCCTCAGCAACATCCTTTTCCACCTTGTATTTTCTTGGCCATGGCAGAACCCCTCTGGAAAACAACCACTTATCAAAACTACCATTCTACATATACTCATAAACCACCACAAGCTCATGCTTTTCATTACACCATCCCTTCAGGGCACTAGATTAGGGTGCTTCACTCTATTAATTCCTTCTATAGGTCTGACTTGACCCTCAAAACCACCTTGTATTGACAATGCAAACTAAATAGTCTTAAAACACTATTTTTCAATCAATGGCACTTCTTATTCAAACGTGGAAAACCAAGTTGAGAGAGGAAGTGGTATGATAGATCAATGTGAAATTTTAGGAAGAAGTGATCAGATTATCCAATCAGACTACCATGCATAGGGAATTGAAAAAATGACAGGACAAGATAAGTATTTTAGGAATGTTGTACATAATTTATTTTCTTCACATTCAATGTTTGGTTTACATCTTGAATCATTCTTAAATTCATGGAAATATTATCTAAATGTGATTCTCATAAGTTGATATTACTTCACTGTGAAAGGAAGGTTTAAAAGAAGTTGGAAAAAATATGTGTTTAAGCCTATGAGGATAGTCATCTCTAGAAATTGAAGGTTTTGGGTTAATATAAAGGAATTTCATGTTTTAGACAGGTTGAAATATGGAAATGGGGGTTTGCAGATGCATCCTTAACCTTGGTTAAATCTCCAAGAATCAACAAGTGATATAAACCTGTGTTTTCAGGGTATACCCTGTGTAGGGTTTTGAGGGAGTAGAAAATTGTGAGGATCTCAAAAGTTAACCATTGAAAAGACTCAAATCTTGTAGAGTGTTGCATATTGATGGGGGAGATGCTCATGCAATATCAAGGTGAATGAAAGATTTTAGAGGGCCAAAGAGTAATAACTCAATCAACTAGACTGGTAATGCCCAATAATCCTCACCAGAAAAGTACCATTAAAAGGAGATTGGCATCTGGAAGTTTGTAGGTGAGAGTTGGAAACATTAAATGTCTTTGAAAAAATTAAAATATATGTAGTAGGTGAAATTAAATGGCCCATACTAGTCACAAATGTATTCTCTAGCCATCTTTTTAAGGCACTTACAAAGATTGTGACACAAACAACCCCTACATTAAACTTTGAGTCATTACCAATGGGTTTAGCATGGATGGTATCACAGTTATTCATTAAGCCTTGGACATAAGTTTATGCATGGTAAATGTATAGCTTAATGCAAAGTACATGGTTTTTATTTGGTAAGGGTGACATAAGAAGAAGTCCAAGTTTAATGGAAAATACAGCTAGAGGTGATGAAAGAGGCAGTGCCTTCTCATGCCTGGTTTGGTGTTTACTTATTCTAGCATTGGTAAGGGAGCTCAAAGGAATCCAAGAGAATCATCATGGGGGGTGGAGCTATAGGTGAGCCATTGCCAGATATGGAGTAGCAAGGGTCATAAGTGAAACCGACCATCGAAGTGGGTCTCTTATTGGGATGGTCATAAATCTTTCAATACTAATGTTGTTACAAGGTGTCACAATGCCTAGCTCATGGATCAAATGTCTCAAGGTTTGTCTAGAATTGCATTGTAAGCTGACATGCTATATAACATTATCTTGTGTTGCGGTTCTAGATTTGGAAGAGAAATCTAAGAAAAATAATGGTTCCTTTAAAGAACTTACATATTGTTTTCAAATAATAGATATTCTCACACACCCAATCTTGTATCTTGGTGACTTTTGTTCATGTTCATTCACTTTGGTGGTGCAAATTAACTTGCAACAATTAATATGTTGTTCATTAATCTATAGTCATTTAATCATCAAACCAAGGGATGTAAATTTCAATTATATAAGTGTTGTGTGAATGATTCAAGGTATTAGGAGGTAAGGAAATAAATTATTTTCACTACAATACTTGAGATAATAATGCTTGAAAACAAACTAATCTCACTCATACTTGAAAGTAAATAGCTTCCAAATACTTCAACTAAATCAAAGCTTAAAATTCATAATACATATAAAGGAATGAATTTCTTTCTAATCTACTCATGTAGTAAAACAAAGTAACAAACTATGGAGGGGTTTAGCAGACCACAAGTGGGCCCTGCCTTTGGTGCTAATCCCTCCTAAGGCTTGTGACTAAAAGCTACTTGAACATAACTCAAATTATTTATTGATTTGGCATGAAGATTACATTTAGAACAAAGCAAATCTCTTATTTGTGTATCCTATATTCTCTAATTCTTTGTCTAGATCTCTCCATCGATACATTTCTAGCATAAATCCTTCTCTTTTATATTCCTCAATTACAATGAAACGTGAAAAGAAGATCTTGACTGGGAGTTGAAATAGATTAAGTAAAATATATTATGCAAAAACAAGTGGAAGATCTCAAATAGATCAACAAGAGTTTAAACACATCTAACATAATTAATTAACAAGTGTTCAGATATCAAACACATAACTCAAGTAACCGTTAAGTTTCTTAGATCATGTGTTTAACTGATCAATCAGTTATTCAGTGAGTTGCAATAAATAATCAGATATATTTGTTGAGTTATCTTCCAGCTTATCATGTCTCGATTCAATTTACTTTTCAACGACACGTACAAACATGTGTGTGTCATTACCTATATTCTAATAGTTCTTTACAATCATAGTTCCTTTTCTATAGATGATCTTCTTTGGTTGTAGGCGAGTTGCTTTTGGCTGAGTAGCTCCTTTGGGTTCGGACGAGTTCTTGTAGATGGTTCCTTAGCTGTAGGTGGATCCCTTTGGTCAGCCGACAGTTATTGCAGAAAGTCGTTTTCTACATACAAGTTGTTGCATATAACAAGTCATTTGCAAACAAGAGTGGCATCACACATATCATCATCTAAACAACTTATTGCAACCATAAGAATAAATGCATAGTCGAAAAATCACAAAATAAATTTAATTAGTCATAATTATATTAATTAATATTATGCCAATAAGTTCAAGTTATAGTGATGATGTTCAACAATATGACTAGGAAATACAAGGACATAGCCTCAATGGATTAACAAAAGTACAAAGGATGAGTTGTTTATAAAAGGAATTTAATCAACTCATCACACCCCCAAGCTTAACTTATTGAATGTCCTCATTCATGTTTCTTTAGTTCCTCCTGAATGGTGTTGTATACACCTCTGAAATCCACTGGAATATCTATCCTATTGGTTCTATGAAGAAGTAACCATCATTTATCCTGAACCTGTTCATGACTCTGTCTTGTATTATTTCATTCAATGGTTGATCATCAGACCAATGTGGTATCGAAAAGTGGAATATTGGTGGATGGTAGCCAATTGGAAACCAAGTATTTGCACATGTAATAGAAAGATCAATGTATGGATTCACTCTTCTTAAATTTGGTATGATATTATGATAAGAGTACATCTCTTTCTTTTGCGATTTAGAGACATGTCATTCCAATGCATCCCGCATGCTTGTAATATCTTTCTTCCATTTTTTTAATCATGTCCATGAATTCTTCATGTGTCATTTTCCTCATCTATCATACCCTCTTTCTGATCTTCTTGTTATTCATATACTTGGCATATTATTCTACAACTGTTTTAGTGTTTGAAGCTTCACCCTGACCATTAATGGTTGTACCTTCTCCAAGTGCCTGTATTCTTCCATTTGTCTCTCTCTGTCCAATTCATTTAGAAAATAAGAACAAAGTTCCTTAACTCTGTACATCTCCAATATACAGGATTGGAATCCAATCCCTATCATACTCAAGAGAATAATTGTATAGGTATAGTTCACATAACAGAGCTGAATTTCATGAGTATTTTTCAAATATAATCTAAAGAAGTTCCTAGCTCCACTGATGTCAAATGGCATGTCGAGTTGATACAAGTAAGTTTGAGCTGCAACATCTTTTCCTTTAGGAAAATAACATAAACATTGGAAGGAGGCCTGTGTTTGAATATCTCATGGGCCACCTTAACTATTTCTTCTTGCTTTTTCTTTAACCGTTCAATTTATTTATCCTTTTCCTCAATTTATTTCTTGTGTTGGAAGACGAGTTCTTCTTTTTCTCTTTCATACTTTCTTTTTAACCTATTAACATAGGTTTCAAATTGATTTACCCAATAATCAGTTAGCATTGTTTATGTTGCCATCTCCCTACAAACTAGTTTGACATGATCTCTTGTAACTTCTTGAATAACAATTTGTGGTTACAATGGGGTGACATTTACTTGCTGCATGCTAGCATGTGGTAAAAATGGTGGTGTTAGCTCCAGAATTTTCTCTATTACATTGCCTTGTGCTACAGGGGAATATGTTCCTACACTTGATCAACTCCCATATAAATCTTATCTTCCTCAATTATATAGACCAAGTGCTCAATGACTTCACAACAAATTGGGGCATGTGCTCAAATTCAATTGGCTCACAAATTTCTCCTTATTTTCCTTCCCCGGTATCTTCCGATACATTAACTATTTGGTCATCTTTCTTGTCAATATCTTCTCCCACATTCCTTAGAATATTGCATTTCAGAAACTACCTCATCATTATGAACTACTTCGCATGCTCCTTCATGCACTCCTCAGGGTATTCTTGTATAATTTCTTCTCCAACCTTTTTCTCTTTTTCCACATTTCCCTCCATCACACACACTATCTCCACCTTCTAGGTTTGGGATTCTTTCCCCTCCATATTCTCTTTAGGGAATTGTTGTTCACAAAATATAGCATCAATACATCCCTACATTGTTTCCATTGGTGTAGGCTCAATGTTCTCCTTTGCATCTTCCACATCACTATCAAGTGATACATTCTAGATTGTTTTTCTTGGATTTTTTGGTCTTTTAGTTTTTAGCCTATGAGAGTTCCTTGGTGGTGTAGGAGTGGACTTGGAAGATTTTATTTTACCCTTTGAGGTGGATGATTCAGAGTAGAAAATTCAAGGAGGGTCTCAATGAATAAAAATTCTTTTAGGGGACACAAGAATAGGATTTTCTTTAGAAGGTGGTAAATTTTTAGAGGCAAGGTGTTCTTCATGTTGTTTTTTAGGTTTGGAGATTGATGGTACATCCTATGTGATATGCTCAAAGGTTCTCTCATTACTTTTTATCTTCTTTCTCCTCTTTCCCAACAACTCATTTATATCTTTTGACTTTGAAAAATCCTCCCACCTTATTTTAGGATGATCCCTCTATAGGGTATGCTTTACTATCATGGTTATGAGGCAATGTGTGAATGCAGACCTGACCCTTATGTTCCTCCTTAATCATCTTATTCAATATCTCATGTAAGAAATTAGGCACATTCACTTGTTTATTGTTCTTCAAATGATTGAGCAATTTAAAGTGAATTGTATTTAGCCTAGAGTATCTTCCCTCACAGGTAAAATACTTAATAATATAATTTGTAACTTCATACTAAATAGGTTTGAAAGAATTTGTGTATATACCTTATCTATCATCTATAAATACATCATCTTCATTAGAAAATTTCCTTATTCTTGCCTCTAGATTTTATTTCTCAGAAATGGTTCACCTGTACAGAAGTCTAGTTACCTCTGTCAAGATATCATCACTAATTCTTACGGAGTGTATTAGAAAACTCTTCAACCATTGATTCATTGAAACCCTAGAATTGGTTTATGTAATCTAACCACCCATTGTCTCAAAAATAATATGAAATTTTTGGTTGGCTAAGAAGTTGAGAGTGCTTTGTGGGCTCATGGCATATCAAATCTCCCCCATTTTGAATATGTAGCTTGCTCGGCTCTCATAATGTAATCACACAGTTTTGTTTGAAGAAATGATGCAAAATTGAGTTGTGGGATTGTTTTGAGTATTTTTTTAACTTTGAGACTGAAGCACATGCAACACGATTACGAGAGAGGTAATTAATTGATGTGAATGCATGAAGTGTGCGAGGTAAAGTGATATGACAATATGGGATGATGTGTAGGGACACATCATGGCATGAAGGGTGACAATTTATAAATGCAAATAAAGACATGATGACTTGGCATAAATACTAATCAATAATAATCATTCTAATTATATTTTAATAAAGTGGTAAGAGTGCACTTATCTCAATGCATATTTAGAATGATGATTGTGAGTGCTTTATTGAATTTACACCCTTGATGCATGTTGGTTTGCTATTATGTTGCTATGATGTTGCATGTGTGTGTTGAATTTATATTGGCCACTCTTTACCAAAATCGGATAACTCCCAAAGAGGGAATGTTGATCCATTGGGGTGTCATTTGTCTCTTCTATCATCTTTCACACATGCATATATATTTGATCTTCTTCATGCAATCATGAGCTTTGTCAAACATGAATACAAAACAAGGGTTTTCTATATGTTGTTGTAAGTGGACCTTCAGTCATTGCATGCTCTCCTTGTGATGGAGACCATGCACTCTTACAACCATCTAACATCAAAACCCTACAAAACATAAATTATAAGAAAATAAAATGTTAGCAGAGTGTTGTTGATCACCTAGAGGGCTGATCACAACAATTTTATTTTTCCTTGGAGTATTCAACAAGCTAAATATACCAAGGCCACTGAAATATCTCAATCCTTTGAAATCTCATAAGATGAACCAAAGAGGCTCAAATTCTGATTTTGACTCTGATGTCCTTATTTCCATCCTATTTTTTCCTCCTCTAAACTACTACATGAAGTTACTTCTGATCAACTAGATTCTTATACAACCTCAACATATGGCCATTGACCAATAGTTTGAATCTCATTGGATCAATGGTGGTGAAATTGACAACTCCATCAGGGAATATTTTCTCAATCTCATATGGGCCTAGCCACCGTATCCTGAGTTTTCCCATATGGTATTTGTACTTTGAGTCAAACAAGAGTGCCCAATCACCTTCTTGAAACTGTCTTGTCTTGATGTACCTATCATGCCATTTCACTCTTTGCTTTTGCACTACTTATGTGTTGTGTACTACTATATTCTCAATTCATCTAACTCATTGAGTTGGAGGATTCTCTATATTTATGCTTCAAATATATCTATGCTTAGCTCAAGTGCAGTCCTCAGTGTCTTGTGCTCAAATTCAATTGGAAAAACAATAGTCTTACCATAAAAGATCTCAAACGGTATGAAGCAAGTTGTTTTCCACGTTGTATTGAATGCCCATACTGCCTCTAGAAGTATTTCTACCAAATATTTTTGGTGAAGTGCAATGGTAGTTTTCAAGATAACCGCTATCTATATGTTTTTCACCTCTACCTGACCATTAGATTAGGGATGGTATGGTGTAGAATTCCTATGCCTAATTTTATATTCTTTAGCTAGATCAAAAATTACATCAACAATAAAGTGTGTACCTTGATCAGTGAAAATCTCCCTTGGAACTCCATATCTGGTGAAGATGTGATCATAGAGAAACTTGGCTACTTTCTCACTCTTCTAATTTGGAAAATCCTTCACATTTGTCTACTTAGTTAAATAATTTGTGCATACCAAGATGTACTCCTTCTGCTAAGATTTAGGATCTATGGGGTCAATGAAGTCCAAGCCCCATTTATCAAAAGGATGCAAGACCAACTGAGGTTGTAATGGCATTTCATCAAATTTGGTAGGATTTCCCATTCTTTGACATTTATCACATCTCTTAGTGTAAAGTGTTGCATCTTTATGCAGTTTTGGCCAATAATAACCAGTTGTCAACACCTTTTGTGTTTTTCTTTTTACAAAAAAATTTCCTCCACAAGGTTCACTGTGGTAGGCTCTGAGGACATCATATATTTCCTCATCATCTATACATCTTCTCATGACATGATCTTTCCCTATATGAAATAGAAATCTAGCTATCCAAGAAAAATGCACACTCTTTTCAACTATATATTTCTTCTTAGAGTATAAGTAGTGTGGAGGTGTTTTACCTGAAACCAGATAGTTGGCTATGTTTGCATACCAAGGTGTTTTTATAGAGATAGAAAATAAGTTCTCATATAGAAAAGATTCATCAACTACCTATTCTTCATCATTAGTCTCCATTCTTGAAAGGAAATCTTCTACCACATTGTCCTTGTCAGATTTTCCAATATTGTGACATCAAAATCTTGTAAAAGGAGCAATCATCTGATGATTCTATTGCTTACTATTTGGTTTATTTATCATATATTTTATTGCAGCATGGTTAGTGTGAATGAACACTAGATAACTTGTGATGTAGTGTCTAAATTTATTGATAACATATACAACTACTAAGAACTCCTTCTTTGTTACTATGTAGTTTAGTTCAGCATGCTGCAAGTTCTTGCTAACATAATAAATTACATAATTTAGAACTCCATCCTTTTTTCTTAATACAAATCCAATGGCATGGTATGATGCATCAATGTGGATATGGAAGGGTAGGTTCCAATCAGGTCCTCTTAATATAGGAGCAGTAGTTAACATTTACTTCAAAGTTTGGAATGTAGTCTCACATTTTTCAGTCCACTCAAAGGAAGCATCCTTTCCTAATAATACAAATAATGGCGTTGCAATCTTGCTAAAATCTTGTATGAATATCTTGTAATAACCAACATGGCCTAGAAAGCTCCTAACATCCTTTTGTTTCTTTGGTGTTGACAAGTTTATTATAATAGATACCTTTGCTAGATCAACTTGAATTCCATCAGAAGAAAGATAATGTCCCAAAACTATACCTTTAGACATCATCATGTAACATTTTTCATTGCTTAAGGATAGATTGTGCTCCTTGCATCTCTTCAAAACTTTGTCTATATTTTTCATAGCTTCTTCAAAAGTGTTTCCATGTATTGTGAAATCATCCATGTAGACTTCCATGTAATCATTTGTTAAATCGAAAGATGCTCAAGATTGCCCTCTGGAATGTAGCAGTGCATTGCACAAGCCAAATGGAAGAATTGAATATGTAAATGTTCCCCATGGGCATGTGAAGGTAGTGTAGTCTTGATCCTCTGGTGCAATCTAAATTTGATTATATCCATCAAGAAAAGAGAAATAATTTTTACCAGCCAAAGTATCAAGTACCCGATCAATGAACGACAAGGGAAAATGATCCTTCTTTGTTGTTACATTCAGCTTCTCTATAATCTACACATATCCTCCATTTTCCATTCTTCTTTAGCACAATGACAAGAGGTGACACCCAATGACTATCGATACAGATATATAAATCCAAAGCATCCAGAAATTCTTCAATTCTCCTTTTAAATCTCCCTTCTTCAATTCTCCTTTTACAATCTCCCTTACTATTGGGTTCATTCTTCTTTTGGTTGATGAATTCCATACATGTCACCACAATCTCATGCAAATGTTGCTTGATGTTTTTACTGAGAAAAGCAATCAGCAATTTATCTTTTACATACTCAACATCTTTTTACATTAAGTGGCCTTCCGGAGTTATTTCCATCGCTTGAGAGATCAATCATTGAATATACATTGTTTCTTACAGAATTCAATATGTAATCATGGGGAAGAAATTGATGAAGAATGAAATCCTTACCTGGAATGTCTATGGTGATTTGTTGCGATAGAAATTGTTCAAGGGGCAAGTTAAACACCTTAATTTGTCATCCACTTCTTCGTTTCTTCCATAGTTATTATACAAGACATTAGAGAGAACAACATCTTCTTCTTGTCCTTTAATTGTACAAGAATTCTCTAGCATCATGAGTTGTTGTACAAAGTTATGATCTACTTCTGGTTCTTCAACCCAAATTGTTTGATCTTCATCATTCAATAGTTGGGCAGGAGGATAGAGCATCAACTTCTTAGTACCACTTCCATTAGAAATAATCATGTTGTCATACCTATAACCTATGAATGCATCTGCAGTGGCCAACCATGGCCTTCCTAGAATGATAGGATATCCTCCTAAACTTACTTTTGGTTGAAGGACAATAAATTCAACAGGGTATTCCCAAGAGTCTACCACCACAACTATGTCCTCAAGGACTCCTTCTAGTCTCACTGTTGATCTATCTACAAGTTGTAAGATTGTAATTTTGTCCTTAGTCCTTCCAATTTTAGATCATCCATAATTTTCTTGGTCATGACGTTAATGGCTTCCCTAAATAAATCAAGTATTCTTTATTGTTGTGTCATTGATTGTAACGTTTACCAAAGGATTTCCTAGATCTATATACTTTGGTAAAACTAAATTCCCAAGCATGATATCAACCAGTTGTCCAATAACTTGTATAGTGGATGGATCCTTTCTTTTTCTTCCTGGTTTTTTAATGCATAGATCCTTAACCAACTTGTTGTAGATGGGCACATCCTTGATGGCTTGAATAAGAAAAATTTATACTCAAATATCCTTAAGTTGATTACAAAGTCGAATCGAATCTAATTTGAGGTTGGTCTTATTTTCTTATAATCTCTCTAGAAATGGTGGTTCATTAGCTTGTACTTTACCCTTACTAGAACTCTATTCATGTTTTGTGGTTCATCTTTATTTTGTTCTCGCTTTATTGTAGATAAGTTTGCATCAACTGTGGTTCATTTGTAATTTATGTAATTGTGGGTCCACTAGGTGGAGGAAGTGCTTTTCCTGAGTGGAGATGGATGTTATTATTATCAACGAAATAGGTAGGGTATTGATTTGGTTCATTGGAATAGGTTGGTTGAGTAGATTTATTATTGTGGTTAGGCATTGGTTGAGCTGGTAGAGTTTGTTTTGGCTAGAGCTAGGTTGGGGATTTGACATTAGAGTTTTCTACTATGGATAAGGAGGTTGTTGGTAAGGTTTTTGGTAATCGGAGGTAGATTATTCCATTGTTTCCTCCTCTCCAAGGATACTACCATGATTGATGGGGTTGTTGCCATTGTTGTTGGCCTAAAAATTAAGGTTGTCATTGATGTTTGTATTGGCCAGGGTATGGATCCCAACCTTGTTGTTGATTAGCCCAAGGTGGGGGTTGTATATATGGATTACTAGCCCAATTATGAAATGATGGCATAGGGTCTTATTGCATATCTCCTTATCTTGGTAGTCATGGCTTCTTTTGAGCAACATAGAAAACTTATCCATCATCTATCTTTATCATCTTGAATTCTGGTGAAACCTCCCTTTCTTGTGTAATGTTGGCCAATCCTCTGCATCTTCTCTTTTCTTCTTAGCATGCAGAGAATCTATTTGGGTGGCCATGTCATTGACAATATCTTGCTTCATGTTGTTGAACATGTTGACAATATCTGATTTAGATTTTTGCAATTATTTTGGTAGATGATCTAGCACTTCTTATCCTCTTCATAGTTACTCTAGAGTAATTCCCGTAGACTTCAAAATTTCCTCAAAGGTAGCTTTTGAAATATCCAAATATTATCAGATCCAGAGCATCCATATCCTCCTCACCGAGTCCCTTCAAGAAGAGTAATTTGAGAGATTCAGGAGGTAGTATTGTGTGCCTTGTCTTCTAAATGTAGAACATGAATCTTTCTAGATAGTCTTCCAGTGGCTCATCCTCCTTCTACACCATCTTAAATATTTCATCACCTCCTCTGCTACTCGGTCTGCAGTAGTCCTAGTACTTAGTGAGAAACTTCTCCTTCATTTGTGCCTAGGTGGTAACGACATCTCTTCCTAAACCCATGAACCATCTCAAGGTTACATCCTTGAGTGTAGTAGGAAATAGCTTATGTTTATGCCCATCAGTAGTATAATCATAGCTCCTGCATAATACATCAAATTTGAAAAAAAAAAATTGTTTGGGTATTCAGTTATGGATCCATGGAAGTTTGGAAGGGCTGATGGAGAAATATTCTTCATGGCAACAGGCTTATCATTGTTAGAAATAAAAAACTCAAAGGTAGTTTCCTGTCTTAAAATTTTGGTTTACTTCTTTTTCCATGTCCGATGATCGGAGATGCTTCAAAAATTTCACTTGGGAAGGGATCTTCTAACAACAAACCTTGTATAGAGGAAAGTATATCTTCTTGAATCGAAATAGAAATTTTGCTACTTGCATGGATTGGGTTAAAATATCTGTGGGCATCTCTTGGGCGGTGCATGCATCAACTAGATCAACCCAATCAACGGAAATCACTTGGGAGGTTTGAGGTGAATTTTCTAAAACTTAAATTGTTCTAAGAAATAAAAACCTCTCAAAAACCTTATAACTTGCAGTATCCCCGACAACGACACCAAAAATGGTGGTGTAAATTAACTTACAACAATTAATATGTTGTTCATTAATATATAGTCATTTAATCATCAAACCAAGGGACGTAAACTTTCAATAATGTCAGTGTTGTATGCATAGTTACAGGGATTTAGGAGGTAAGGAAAGAAATTTTTTCACTACAATGCTTAAGATAACAATGCTTGAAAAAAACTAAACTCATAATGAAAGTAAATAGTTTCCAATTACTTCAATTGAAGCAAAGCTTACAAATTTATAATGCAGATAAAGGAATTAATTGTTTGTTAATCTACTCATGCAGTAAAACAAAGTAACAAACTATGGAGGGTTTAACATACCACAAGTGGGCCATGTCTTGGGCATTAATCCCTCCTAAAGCTTGTAAATAAAAACTACTAAACAAAACTCATATTATTTATTGATTTGGCATGAAGATTACATTTAGGAACAAATAAACTCTCTTATTTTTGTATCCTCTATTCTCTAGTTCTCTATCTAGATCTCTCCATCGATACATTTTTAGCATTAATCCTTCTCTTTTATATTCCTCAATTACAGTGAAACATGAGAAGAAGATATTTACTAGGAGTTCAAACAGACTAAGTAAAAGATATTCTGTAGAACAAGTGGAAGATATCAAATAGATTAAAATATTTTAAACACATGCGACATAATTAATTAACAAGTGTTTAGATATAAAACACATAACTCAAGTAACCATTAAGTTCCTTAGATCACATGTTTAGCCGATCAATCAGTTCTTCAGTGAATTACAATAAATAACCAAATCTATTTGTTGAGTTATCTTCCAATTCTCATGTCTCGGTTATAATTATTTTTCAACGACACATACAAACATGTGTGTTGTTACCTATATTCCAAGATTTCTTCACAATCACAAATACTTTTATATAGATGATCTTCTTTGGTTGTAGGTAAGTTTATGCGGGAAATTCCTTTGGTTGCGAGATGAGTTATTGTAGATGGTTCCTTAGTTGTAGGTGGATCCGTTTGGCTACGGATGGGTTTCTATAGGCAAGTCATTTGTTGCATATAAAAATTCTCTTGCAAATAAGAGTGACATCACATATATCATCATCTAAACAACTTATCGCAACCATAATAATAAATGCATAGTCAAAATGCCACAAAATAAATTTAACTAGTCATAATTATATCAATTAATATTATGCCAATAAGTTCAAGTTATAATGATGATGTTCAACAATATGACTAGTAAATACAAGGTCATAGCCTCAATGGATTTATAAAAGTACAAAGGATGAGTTTTTTTATAAAAGGAATTTAATCAACTCATCATTCATTGTCCTCTCTAAGAGTTCATTTTCATAAAGTTCACTTTTCTTACATTCTACATAGGTCTCTGATTCAAACATGTATGTATAGAGTCATAGACATTTTAGGTTCAAAACTAACTATCAAACTGATTTCATTTATTTCACTTGGGACAATATTAATTGGTACTCAACATTGTGGTCTTCATTCCATATTAGTAAGGGCATAATATCAGATATAGAGCCTCAAGTATTAGTTGAAAGCTCCAAAGTTCAAAGGTAACTAGCACTCGACATTGTGGTCTTCATCCCATATTAGTAAGGGCATAAAATCATATATAGCACCTTAAGTATTAGTTGAAATCTCCAAATTTCAAAGGTATGACTATGAATATCACAGAGATACCAGTACTAGTGCAGATATATGCACAAATGGAAAAATAAGGTTTCAAATTTCAAGTTCTACCACAAATCACTAAATACAAAAATGTTTCTGAAAGAAATAAGGTATATTAATATGACTGAACAGTTACTCTATGATTGAAGAGATTTGATGAAAAATTATGCTCTTCCTAAAGTGGAAGATATTTCCTCAAGCTACTCTATGTTGGCTACATGTTGACAATGACACGGGTTTCGGATCTCAAGTTCTCAATTAGTGTAAAAAAATTACAAAATCTCTTCCTATATTACAATTTACTCTCCTTTCAGCGAAATTTGTTTCAAATCAATATAAGCATATCTAGATCACAAAGTACATTTTCCTTTGAGTGATAAATCAAGTGGCAAGGCACAACTATCTCACTGAATTAAACAAAGAAGGCACAAAGTCCATTTTACTTTTGTTTATAGTATTTTGGGTTGAAATCCAAGATGTTGGCTTGTTAAGAAAGTGAATAATTTGTTATAATTTTACATTGGTTGTTGATTGAATCACTAATAAGACGTCAGTATAAAACTTCTTGAAGTAGACTCCAATTAACTCCTGCAAGTCCACATAAGACAAAAGTCACTAATTCTTAAAGCAAAGATGTCAAACTCACAATTCTTGATGAAAAGGACACTATCACCATGCAAAAAAAAGTTCCCTTCTTTTTGTTGTATTTTCTTGCAATTTTCATTCTTCTCCTTAACCTCCTTCCTCAGAATCCAAGAAGGAATGAATACAACTAACTCCCCATTTGAGTTTTAATAATAAATCGAGTATAATACATTTACTCCAAACCTTATCTTTTAAATGTAGTTACCGTTACTTAATGAACTTGTTATAATTGTAGCATTGCTTTATTATTGACAAAGAGTGCATTTAAAATTATAATCTTCCTTACTTGGATAAGAGAATATTTGTCTATTGATCACTTCCAACGACCAAAGATACATGCAATATTGGTAAGATACGATGTGAATTTATTGTTTATGATATTTTTGCTTCAACACAATTATTTCTCTTCCATTGAATCCCTCCTACTTGACTATTATGGTACAGTTGGGGTAGTCTACAAAAGAGAATTATCATGAGAGAATTCACAAACATAGAAAACCCTAGGGCTAAAATGCCAAGATGGAATAGGATGGCTACAGATAATGTTACATAGTTCAACCAACTATGAACCTCTTGGTTCTTGATTTAATGCACAAGGAAATAGAATCGCATCAACATCTAGGATACATACACTGAAAAAGAACTATGTAGGATATTTGGTAGAAAAGGTGCTTTTGACAAAATGAGATCTAATGAGAAGAAATTCGAGGGAGAGCTAAATGGGCCAATGGAAAAGCAAATATTTAAATGATATCCTCCCGCTTCACATCTAGATAGACCATCTAAACAAAATGAAAGCCAAGCAAAGAGGTTGCATTTTCAGAAACAAAAAAGCTAATGAATGTTGACTCTCATGGTAACAATAATAGAAATGATTGAGGCAATCTTGGGCTGGAAAAAATGATAACAAGGCTCTAGAAGGCTTATGGAAAGAGACCCAAAGATTATATTGAGTTCAATAATGCTAAAACTAAATGACAAAATGAAAGGAATTTTAAAGAAATTAATGCAAAGATGAAGCAATCATTTCTTTAATAACAACATTCTCAACAAGTTAATAATTGCTGCAATAATAACACATTCATGATATAATGCTACAGTCATAACACATTCATGATATCATCTATAGAGTATAGTGTTTTTTTGACATAGCCCATAATTGCTACAATTATCTCCATGTTTCCTAGAGATGGGGCAGAGTCATACATGTTTGCAAATTCAACTAGCTCACCTTTTTGTCTTCATTTCTCCAATAGTGTGATTTTCAGTGCTCCATGTGAGTATATTATTTCTCCAATTATCTTATTCTTCTAAATTCTCTTGGATGACCTCCAACATCTTGTTAGGAATATTATATATTAGTGCTCCATGTGAGTATTTTTAAGTGAGTTATAATATAAAACTCATGTGAATAGTTACATAGTTTGTTTATAATAATCCTCATAAATAGGTTATTGTTGAGTTGGTTTCAAATATCTCCTATAATAGTGGAGAGAATGAATGTATAAATTACCGAATGAGTTGAACATTAAGGAGTTTATTGTGAGTAGTATAAATTGCCAATTTCTTGGTTACTTGTATGCATGTTGGGTATCACAGGTGAAGTCTTATAAATATCTTATCTTAGGTGACACACCCTCACACTTAACATTGCATAGCTCCAATGCATTTCCATTTCAGTCATCATTTAGTTGTGATTTCTTTGGAACTTGTGTTCATGGTATTTGATCATTGGAAATAATGAAACACTATAAAAATCATGAAAGTGAGATCCAATTTTATCATTGGAAAGAATGAATTACTCCTTTAAATAAATACATGAAAGGTATCAAGTGGAATGGAAACATAAATACAATCCATGTTCAAAATGAAAGAATGTTATTTATTCTTATATTAAAATTAGTAAAGCATTAATGTAAATATACCATGTTTTAATGTAGATACTTATACGATAATACAAAATATTACTTGAATAATATGTTCAAATTAGATAAAAATAATTTTAAAAACATGTGTCAATGACACAATTTTAATCAGTCTTATCATTACATTCATTGGGAAAACCCATTGTACTTTTGTGCACTTGTTTCCAGTGTTTATGTTCTCGTTCATGAATGGTCATCATCTCTTGTACCTTTTCCATGGAAAATTCTGACATTTTTACCTTGCCTCACTGATTACTTCTAGGGTTTTCTGTGCCATTGTAGATGACATATTTCCAACTTCATATTTACCTTCATCTCATGCAGTTCCAGGAGCTTCATCCTAACAAAAATTTTCTTCGTAGTTTTTCGTTCTCTTTTTCAAAAATGTAAGTTTCTCTTCCAAAACCTTCACATGTTTTTTGTCCACTTGCCTCATGTCCTCGTACCCTTCAACAAGGATAGAAAATTTGGGGCGTGTGAATCTATGTGAAAACATTTTGTTATGGTCTTTACATTAAAAATAAAAGTAAACTCTTGTCATCGGATTTGTATTTACCTCCAAAGACAGTAGACTTCAAGTCATCCCTTCTCCTTTTAGATGGACCCGAGTCACTTTCAAATGTGTTGACATTCTCTGGTGGATCGATGACAATGGAAGGGATCTTCAAACCACCATGTAATTTAGTCTGTACCATCATGGTGGATGATGTGAATCTAGAAATGTGATAGAGACACAATGTTATTGCTCAATAAAAAACACAATAAAATAGTCAATAGTCAAATAATACACATGGAATGGTATTCTTAAGTGAGAACGAGTTGTGACACTGATCTACAACAATATTTGTAATTGACAATAAACTATAAATATTTGATCATAGATTGATCATTGCATTGTCAACATACAAAATATTTAGAGAAAGTCTATAGATTGATCATTGCATTGTGAACATACAAAATATGTAGAATAATGATTTGACTTATTAATATGCAATGAAATTTACATAAAGAAAACAAAAACTAATTTCAATTAAACTATAAGCATGTCCATCATTAAATTGACAAAAACTAAGTTCAATTAAACTATAAGCTTGTCCATCATTAAATTGACATATTAGAGGGATTTATACTCTCATCATTATACTATAAGGTTGTCCATTAATTCATGAATTTTTGAAACAATTCCCAAAGCCGAGGATTGATAGAGTTAGAGAGAGAGAGAGAGAGAGAGAGAGAGTTATATGAAGATACAAAACCGAGGATCGACGGAGAAAACTAAGGATTGACCAAAAATAGGGTTGTTTAATGTTGTATGATCAAATATAGAAAAAGGCGAATAAAAATGGGTCTATTATTCAATGAGTGAAGAAAGCTATAGTTGATTGAGCTTTTGTTTAATAAAGATAAAGGCCATTAGTTAGGCAATTTGAATGGAGGGTTACTAGAGTTTATTTGCATATTATATTATATAGATGTAGAAAGTTGTTTTCAGTAATAAATATCACATAGTAACCAAAATGTATGTGTAACTAATCCTTGGTATGCATAAGACAGATTATTAAACATAATTAAAGAAGTAAAGATAATTCTAAGAATAGAGGATTTGATAGCCTATGTAAAAATAGGCACCAAAATACAATAATCAAAAGTATCTATTTCATGTGTTGTAATTACAAGTGCCTTAGTAACTAGCAAAGAATCGCATGTGTACAATGTAATGTGAACGCCAAATGGTATAAGTTACCTATTTGTTTTTTTGGGATTCAATAAATGTGGGAGGGGACCCATGTTGCAAAATGGAGTACCTTCATTTTGAAAAGTGCAGGGAACACATTTTGTACATTTGGTTGCAAAGTGGAGAGTGACTAGTGACCAAACAAAGCTAGACTTCCAATGCCATATTCACTTCAAGCCAAAAATTTTGTATTATTGTACATGATACTCGAATAAAATAATTTGTGAAGCTTTTGAACATTTTGTAAGGCAAGATGAGAATGTCCTTGACAATCTCCTTTCAAGGAAGAAATGAAGGGTAGTGGCAGTTCAGGGTACAATCATTCAATGTCACGTAACATCTCACATTCAATTTACTGTAGAAACATTCGTACTAATTGCTTTTAAGTGTGTAATAAACAATGGGTCACATTCGTGAGTCACAAGATTTTTCATGCGGTTTGAAATGACCAGGGACTATGAGGATATCGGGAGGATCCTAGTAGATGTAAATCACTCAGACTGATCGTACATGACCATGCCTTGAATGTGTGTCCCGACTCCCAACAATCCTAAATCATTTTTTTCATTAAATGTTGGCAACCTACGCAGTACTTACCCCTTTACTTAAATCTCTTGTATCATGACTAGGATTCACAAGTTTCGGTGTTCATTGTGCATCACAAGTATGTTGTGGTCTTCTTTCAATGTGCTTATTAAGATGGCATCAACTTATCTAGATTTTGGAGTAAACCCTCGAGCTAGTAACTGGATTTGAATTTATCGACATCATGCCATCAACTTTATATTTAATCTTGTATATCCATCTAGATCCGACCAAACTTCATTTTTCAGAGGGACTAAATACCAAGTTCAATAAAATTTAATCAAAATGTAGTGAATTTTATTAGATTTCTATATAAACGATGACGATGATTTAGTCGCTTTGTCGCAAAAATCATCATTTCAAACAAGATGATTTTAACTATTTTTCTTAGTTTAAAACCTAAAAGAATAAAATTCCATTCAAGTTTAAAAATAAGAAAAAATAATTAAAAACAATAGTAATTTTTGGAGCTCTTGTTCCTTTATATGTGTTATTTTATCAACTCGACCGAGTTGGTCTAACCTACTCGGAGAGTTTATATTTTTATATCACCGAACTAGTTAAATAATTATATGTGTTATTTTTATCAACTCGACCGAGTTGGTCTAACCTACTCGGAGAGTTTATATTTTTATATCACCGAACTAGTTAAATAAATGTTTATGAGATTTCAACTAACTCTCCAAGCTAATGTAATTGTGGCATTCCACATTGACACCGAGCCAACTCGGCGGGCATTTTATATACCACCACCACCCAATCCCTTACCACTCGACATCTTAATCAGCTCGACGTGGCCCGAGCAAACTCGGGGGCATATATTCAACGATGGGAAAAAGCATTAATACGTGCCCACCACCACATGGTTAAAACAATCCCCAAGGCATATAAAGCCTTTTATTTACCCACACCGTCCCAATGTGGGATAAATAAAACAAGCAAAAAAATCAAAGGCAGGCCCACGTTTATGGTTGGTGGTAGGGGAGAAGGCAAGGCCACGTGGGGGCCGGAGATAGGAAGAGAGGGGTAGGTGTGCAGAGCCCGCCAAGTCACGGTATGTGAGAAGGGGTGACTCCCTTAGACCATAGTTAAAATTACATATAATGTGATATATGGGCCACAAAATAGGTTTAGGTTAATTAATATAGTTTATAATGTAAACTATAGGAATAGGATTATATATTTTTATATAAACTATATTATTAGGACTATATAAACTATATAGTTTTAGATTTTTATTTTTATTTTTATTTTTATAAATCATAATTTATAAAAAAGATAGTTTTAAACTATAGTATGATTTATAAAGACATGGAATAAACCCTTAAAGGGGGCCCAAATGACATGGGTAAAATAAAGAAAAATACACCAAAATTACAAGGAATACACAAATTTATAGAGGAGACAATATTTTTCACGCTCCCAATGAGAAAATTTGAAAGCCTATTTCCATGGAGCTTGTCTCCTTTTCTTTGAATTTAACTTTGAAATAAATTTTGATCCTACACATGAAAACTATATGAAACATAGAAAATATTTCAAAAATAAATAATCTCACATGGTCTCGTAAAATGTTTTCACGTACTCCGTAGAAATGAAATCACCTTTCACATCGCACTCACATCAATCTTCAAAATATTAACATGTCCGAGAGAGGGTAGGGGTTAACTAAATTCCAAACCAACTAACCAACCAACTACCCAACGGACATGAATTTTGATTATAAATTATTAGCATACCTAACGTAAATTTAATAATTGTATAACATATTAAATTAATCAATCAAAATTTTATCAAGGTAAAACAATTAACACATAACACATGATATAATGTGGAAAACCCCAATGGGGTAAAAACTACGAAGAATTTTCCATTTTATTGAGAAACTATTTATAGTCCATAACTCCCTTCCTCACTCTTGCTCCATGTTTTTAACCCGAAGTATATTCTATATATCCAAATATGGCCTCTTTTGCCATATTTAAATAACCCAAAGGGTTATAACCATTAAGTGATGGGGTACACCTGATTTAATAATTAGTTAATTAATAACTAATGAAACCTAATATAGATTTTATATTAAATAATAAACTATATTCTATATTATTTAATTATAAAATAAATATTATGAACACTTAATATTATGTTCTAATACTTGGATGGCTTGGATTCTAAGTTCATTGTCATGCCTTTCTCTACAAAATTGTCACACTTCATGGTTTATCCACTTGAATTCTTGTTGATTTCTCTCATAGGCTTGTTCCACACCTTCAAGGCTTAAGACACTAAAAAAAATCATACTTGTTATTCAATCCCTTTTCTCCTTCACTTCATATGATCAAGTGGTTAATCAAGCTATGCATGACTTTCACAGAGTTGGGTTTAGGTCTGTACACTCATTTTTTATCTTGTCTTCCATAACACTCTTTTCTTGGGTTCTCATCCTAGTTATGAGGTTATTAGTTCTTAAATACCTTCTCTTACTTCCTTAATCAATCACATATCTCCATCAAGCATTGTTTAAACACGTTAGTCTATAATATCACCTTCATACCTTTTCACTGTGCACATGACAGTTAACACAGGTTTTCAAGAAACAACAAATTTAGATACCTTCCTTCTAATGGGTTTAAGACCTCCAATACACTTAATCTTTCCTTAATATATCTCTAACCTTACCACTCTATGATCATGAAATGAGTCTCTACACAAGATATGTTTCTTCATAAAACTTTCTTACATTGTCCATGTCTTTATTAGGACCGAGTTTGATGATTTTAGACTAACATTTACTTCTCCCCTTCTTAGGACTTTTTAGAACGTTGAAACACATCTCAAAACCATTATGCCCACCTTAATCTCTTTAATAACATGTGTTAGTGCAAAATCACAACACCCCCAAATGAGTTCTATAGATTTGCTTTTCTAAGACAAAGTCATTTGGTGTGATCCACATAACATTGAACTTTCCCCAAGGTGTGGAACCTTGCAAATGGAAAATCTCTCCGATTAAAGGTTGGTTCCTATTCCTCTGTTTAGGTGCATACGTGAGAACTTGCGAGGATCTATCTTTATACCTAATCTAAAATTTGCCAAGGAGACAGGGATAAAAAGGGATATAAGAAATAAGAAATGACTAAACTACAAGGTGATGCACCGAAGGAATGATGAACATTAGTTTTCCCGATAGACACAAACCAAAAAATACATACAAGAATCAAGTATAGATAACCGATTTATAATGAAAGACTAGATGTGAGAAGAAGAGACATAAAGGATCTAGAATCGATCACAAATGTGTTTTATTGCTCTGTAGATTGATACAATGCATTACAAAACAACCAGGAGGAAAGAACATACTGCAATTTTAATAGAATGCCTAAACTCCATGAATTCTTTCTAGAAGGAAAAGGGAGCCTGCAAAACAAAAGAATGTACAACCCTTTACAACAAGTCTCGAGCCTGTATTTATAGATTCGATACAGAAGAGAGAAAAGAAAGAAGCGGGAAAATAGCTCCAAGCTCAACCACCACTATTTAATGTCTCCCATAAAATATGCCCAAATCTGTCTTGACTACATCAAATCCTTATTCGGCGCCTCGAAGGAGGAAGAAGCGGTGGAGCATATCGAATCCGATCTAGTTGTTGAGGCAAGAAGATCTTGCATTAAAGGTCCGAAGATGTTTCTCCATTTTTCACCTACTATGGCCTAAAATGATTTTTTATCTTTCCATGGTGTAGAGGACGTCGAGACGCTTCCAATGATGTAAGATTTGCAATATTTCGAGCCTTGAGTCGAAAGATATGCCCCTTCGAAGTTTGTATCGGGTCCGTACAAATGGGTGGGAAAACAATTTGAAAAATGGATCTCCTTTTTAATACGGGGCACGTGGCAGCCAAATTAGGGAAAAATTATGTTTGTGGGTCCATGATTTATCTTTTCCCCCTTTTCAAAAAAAAATGCAAAACTCATAAAACTCCATGCGGCCCCGACGCTCCGCTTGGACACGTGGCACCCTTTGGTTGGTTGGGGAGATGCGCTTCAATTTTTATCTCTGTGTCTTTTGACAAAAGGAAATTTTTCACCTTTTCCTCCGACTCCCGCTTTGACCTTGACTCGGGCTCAAACGCTAACTTTTCCTTTGGGCGTTGTGGCCCATTTTGTAACTTTTACACCTTTGGAATAACAAGGGGCAAAAAACCAACTTTCCCCCGATGGCCCACTTTAGCGCTGCTAGTTTAGGCTTACCACGTGGCACTTCCTCCGCTGCCTACCTAATTTCTATATTTTGGTTAAGTCCTTTGCTCGGTGGGGTCATATTTCTTGACCTAGGACACGCGGCAGTTTGGCGCTCGTTTGGAAACCCTCTCTCAATTTGATCCTTGAATTAGCGTCGTTCGGACACTTGGCACTCTCCGCCAGTCTGTGGACTTTTCAACGGTCCCTTTTATCCTTTTGGACTCTGGGCCACGTGGAGAGCTCACGCTCATTTGGGTCTCCACCTTTGGACTAACTCTTGGAGATGTGCCAAGCTGACACTTGGTGACCTCTGCTTGCACTTTATACTTAGCCAATTTTGGACTCTTTCCTGAACGGTTTCGAGCCCAAAAAAATTTGAAATTTCACCATTTTTTCCCCTTCTTTTCTGACCCTGCTATTCCATTGTTGAGTCTACTGCGACCTATTTACAAGATCTGAATGAGTTTTCTCAAGTTCTTTCTATGCAGGGTCATGGCTGATCCAATATTTGCTCGGGGGCAAAATATGGATAACAACATGTTGAGAAACGTTGAAGCAATATCATCTAACACTCACTAGGGTTTTGACCCCAAACCCTTGAAACAGGGTATAACAAACAATGAAGGGATACTCACAAAGTTGACACCATTTATACAATATTAAGTATCTTGAGAGATAAAAAGATCATCTACAAACCTCCTGTAATTCCTTATACTTCCCATTCAAGCTTCATACATAGGCAATTATCATAAATTCTTAAACTCTCCTACAACACACACCTATAGTTTTGATTCCATAGTCAATAGTCAATTACAAATCTTATTATTGGTCACCCTATCTTGATCACATCACCATATAGCTTCCTTTAAATCATGCAATAATCATATATTAACACATTTTTCACTCTATTCTTACATTCATAAGCACCTCATAGTTATACCTTAACACACAATGAATCAAATTTTAAGGTACAAATCGTTGTAGATGTAACATTTTCACCTTATTTTATTCTTCTTCTAATCTTCCAAGGGCCATCATAGACTCTCCATATCTGAGACAATATTCAAAAGACATCTAAACATGAGAATTCATTCATAAATTCAATCATTTAATACACAACACACAATCATGACTTCATACACAATTTTCCATCAAGAGAAGCTTTCTATTTGATCAAACATGAAAGTTGCAAGCTCTATGAGCCCTAAGGCTCTGATATAGAGTTCTACCTCCCAAAACTAACTTCTTATCACCTCTAGAGGTTAGGATAGTTTTCCACATTTAACAATTGCCTAACAACCCTCCACGAATCTTGCAACAATCCTTAAAGGACTCAACAACATGATCTTAATTCTTCCAAACCAGTCCTAGAATTTCAAATTTTCCTTTTGGCGGAAAACACCAAAAAGGCTACAAATGACTGAATCAATTGCATAGAGCTCCATCATGTGATTTTATTGACTTCTACACACCACCTAAACACCTAGAGTAATGACCAAAACCCATTACATTCTTTGAGTCATGATGTACCTACATCATATATCTTTTCCAATAATAATTCCTTAAACATGCTTTGTATATCCAAGCTTGCCACCAAATTTTCTCTCAACCTTAATCAAATCTAGATTAACATCCTTTCTTTCTAAATCTATGACATAAAGCACTACTTTATCAACAATCTAAACTTGCATATGTTTTCATTTTTTATTATTACATTTTTTATCATTGTATCAAGTAAAAAGTACTCAATACATCAAATATAAGTTATAACAATCAAAAGAAATAAATGGTCTCATAGTTATTGGATTCTTTGCATACCACATTGAATATAATTTAACATTCACTAGTTACAAATTGTGTGCATATAGCTAACACCAAGATTTCAGGATTCCCTTGAGGTAGATGCCACCAAAATGGCACGTTCTAGATCAGATATGAATCATGGGGTAGATAAATCATGTTGGTATAATCATAATACTTTGGATGTGGGCTGCTCTATGAAGACAAGTTCATTTTTGAATGAGGCCACTAACATCAAAGATATAAAGATGGTCTCGGTACAATTATTTGATAAACATGCTTGCATCAATAAAAAGGATTGCATGACCCCCATAAGATACACCATAAGATGCCATACATGCATCACCCATTTTGTCTTCTAATGGGCTTTGACACCTACATATACGATACACATATGTATACATATACATATGCATATACATATTCATACACATATATACATATACATATACATATACATATACATACATATATATATATATATATATATATATATATGTATGTACATGAATAATATACATATACATATGTATAGTGTTCACATACGTTTCATTATCATATGGGAGTGTTTTCATTGTGTGTATACCACAAAAGACAGAAATGGGCGATGTATTATGACATCTTATGGTGATCTTATATGGGTCATATGATCATGTCTTGGATGGTAAGTAAATGACTGGTATGTAATACCACTAGAAGCTAACACGTAATTACATGTAGAGATAGTCAAACGACTCACAACAATATGCTAACACTCAAATCTCTTGCCTTCACCTACTACAGACACCATGCGTAAGAAAATGGAGTCCTATGGTGCTTAACAAAATTAGTTAGAGTGATTTTTTTGTGCTTAACATTATTAACCTTGGAGTGAATAATCAAAATGGCGATTCTCGGTGGTTGCATAACTAAAACCAAAGAAATACATTAAACCTCTTAAATTCACCACCTTTTATCATCCGTCGTGGTGTCCTTCTCTTATCTTGGATGGCGAGTCAATGACTAGGTTGTGACCATGGCTACTTGGTTGTGTTGGTTCAATGCCACCTCCACGGAACCAGTCCCACATATGGGGTAACTATATGATAATACAAACATCCAGGTATGTGAGACCAAGACATATACATATGTATATGTATACCTATACATACATGTACATATATATGTATGTATGTATATGTATGTATATGTATATGTATACGTATGGATATATATGGGTATGTATAAGTAGGTAACAACACATTCATTGACTAGCTAGCTGATGCAGGAGCATCATCTTGTTTATAGTCAATTTCATTGAGCATGAAATGTTGACATTTCTTTGATGATTCTATTAATGGAATGAATTATTTTGTTTTTATATGATTGAAAATGTTAGGTTTACTTGACATGAAATTTTTATTGAATGATGAGTTACAGGGAATGAGTCTTTGAATGAATGAGGAAGGAATTTGAAGGTATGCTTACATAGTGAGGTTACAAGAATCCAAGACTAGAGGTGAGAAGAACTTAAGAAGGTTAAAGTAAGATCTTGTCATTGAATTTTAAGAAATGCATGATACCTATTCTTAAAGGTTTGGTAGTGTTATTCATGGGTAAAATTCCTCAATTTTAATGGTTAACATTTAAGAAAAAATAAGCTCTAAAAGGTGACTAGTAAAGAGACTTTGTTTTAATCATTTAAGGACTTTGTGAAACTTAGAAAATGGAAGGTGTAAGGTGAATTCATACTATGTGGATGGTTTAAAAGATTTGGAACTATGTAATAGGTCTAGGGAAGGTATTTTGAGTCTTGACAGGCCATGAAAACATATAATTATAATATCTTCTTCAAATTAAGTGCTCTCAAGTTTTGTTTTGGCTCGGGTTTCAAGTGAGTATAAAATTGTTTGTAGCTTAAAATTAACCAATGAAAAGAACTGAAACTTAGTACATATTGTAGACACCTAAAATATTATTACACTTAGAATTTCCTCCAATTCAACCAATTGACAACACTTCGTTAATCAACCCTTCTTCGCTCCATTCTCGGATGCCCATTCACAACACCTTCTCGGTCGTATTCCTCCTATAATCAGCTAATTGGGCTAATATCTCTCTTATTAGCTAAACATTCTTCCTTTCAACCATTCATAACCTCCCTAGTTCTCTCTAAACCACTTCTGCAAGCTTCCTAGGCTATCTATTAGTCACAAATGGTTATCTAAACCCCTCCCAACTCTCAATGAGTCTCTAATCACTTGCTAATCAAATTTAACTAGCCTAAACCCTAGTTAACTAGCCTAAACAAGCGTAATTAAGCCTAAAGAATGTTTATCCTAATCTAATCTTAAAGTGATTTTTAGACTTTAGTCCCACATGCACCCAAATTCTAAACTCTTCCAAACCAAAAACTATAAATACAAGGGTCACCCCTCCCTTTCAATTTTACACCTTGTTTACATAACAAAATATCTCAAGCACTTTGGAAAGGCATTAGAAATCATTTGTGATAGCTTTAAGCTATAGAACATTTGGATCTTTGTCATACTCCATTATTAAAATAACTTCATCTTGCATCCATCCACCATTAAAATAGCTTCATCTTGCATCCATGATAGGTTAGTAATGGAATATGCTAAACTTGGTCTTTTAGCCATTTAGTAAGATTCATTCACCTTCATGGAGTAAACAACAAAATTGATTGCTAGGATCTTATAGATTCATTTAAATTGCATTCAAAGAGTAGAGAGTAGTATACCTATTATTTTTGATGTTTTTTCAAAGTTATAATGATTTCATGTTAGTTTCCCTTGTTTATCTCTTATTTCATGGTGCATATTTGAGTCAGTTAAGCTTTGAGGTTCTTTAACCTCATTCCATAGCTTTTCAACTTTTTCATTGCATACACATATGTTCATGGGCATGGGGCAGAGATATGGAACGAATTTCATAGTGAATGTTTTAATGGAACTAACCCTATTCCCGATAGGATAATCATTTATGAGCCTACTTTGTTTTTTAGAAGGTTATGAGAATCTAACCTAACAAAATTCAATAAAACCTTACCCTACTTACTAGTATAAGTGTTATGGGAGTGAAAATAATGAAGAGGAATGTTGTCCAAGTTTGGAGAAGGGACAAGTAGTAAGGAGATAAAAATAGTACATGCACGGTCCTAAGGACTCTATGACAGATTTAATGTGAGAGAGGAGTAATGATATTAGTCATCTATAAAAGACTTAACCCATGATTTGGAAATATTGAGGAGACTTAACAAGGATAGTGATACTTTAAAATATGTTTCATTGTTTACTAAAAATTCTTAGAATACATAGAAGGTGTTAAACTCAGGAAAAGAGCATCTATAGACTTAGACCCCCAACCTGTGCACAATTTTATGAGCCTAGAAGAAGTATTTAGTTAAGAAGATATCATTATTAGAGATGGAAGGAATGAGGAGTCTATGACAAGGTGGTGGAAGAACCTAATATCAAATAACTATAGCTTGAATGAGAAGGTTCAGTGATTGAGGAAAGGAACACAGTCAAATCTCACTTGAATAGTCAAATTTGGACACTTGTATCAGTCAAACTTCAATTAGTGGATAGTGGGTTGAAAAAGTAACTCATAAGGAAGGA
Source organism: Taxus wallichiana var. yunnanensis (assembly GCA_018340775.1). Lineage (NCBI taxonomy): Eukaryota > Viridiplantae > Streptophyta > Pinopsida > Cupressales > Taxaceae > Taxus > Taxus wallichiana. The sequence continues at coordinate 814,428,256 of CM031239.1, forward strand.
TGACCTACAATATAATTGGTAATAAGAATATGTTTTTAGATCTTGAGTGGTAAGGAAGGAAGTCTATAAATGGTCATATTCAAGCAACCTTAAAACTTATCTTGCTACAATAGGTAACAACTTGAGGGGGCAAATCAAATTAGAAGTCAAGGGGCTTAACCATAAGCAAAAATAATATTTATGGAGTAAGAAGAGGTATAAGGTCAGAGAGCAAGGAGTAAAGGAAGGGTGAGTGTCTAAAACCAAAATCTAAGTCTCAAGAAGAGGCAAAAACAAAGTTAGAAGGAGTTAAGAGGTTGTGGGAAAACAACAAGACCAAGTAGTTGAAAATGATTTCAAGTAATTGTTATAATTGTGTGAATGGTTGTTGATTGACATTAGCCTCTGCATCACCAGCCAAGACAAGAGTATAGACAATTTTATCTCTCTTTTGTGGTATACACACAATGTGTATATGACAAACAACACTACCATATGATAATACAAATGTCTAGGTATGTGATACTAGTACATATACATGTGTATATGTATACTCGTACATACATGTACGTGTACGTGTATGTGTATGTGTATGTGTATGTGTATGTGTATGTGTATGTGTATGTGTAATGCATATGCATATTCATGTATAAACATGTATATACATATACATATATATCTATGTACACGTATGTATAAGTAGGTGTCACATCACATTTGAATCCGTCTATCCTGGTGACATGATCACATGACCCCCATAAGATAGACCATAAGATGTCATACATGCAACGCCAATGTGTGGGACCCGATTTTGCGAGACGTGGTATTGAACTAGCACATCGTAGTCATAGCCTAGAAAGGGAGAGAAAAATTAATATTTTAGGGGGATTTAGATGGGAATGATTTCTGTATGGAGGATTGAAAAAAAAACCATGATAGATTTATACAACATGTTCATGAAGAAAATATGAGGTTCTCAACCAAAACTATCAATTCCTTTGTATATGAATGGTATCGTAAATATGGTATACTTTGTGTTTTTGTGTGAAAAAAAGGACCACATTTGATGTTGTAGTAAGTGGAATGATGAGATCTAATTATAGGTGACTGTGTAAGTAAAACCCCTCTTTTTAGATCGGTGGTTGATGATGAATATAAAAAACAGGTGGCAAAGATCTGTGTTAGGTTCACAAGGGCTCCTAACACTTCTAATCTTTCGTGTAAATAAATTGTTTGTTTTGTTTTATTTCAGTTTGTTTTTTTGGCTGGAATTTCAGGATGGGGTTTGGTGCAAAGAGAAGGGCAATGTTTGGAGGCCGGTGAAAATGGCAAAAAAATTTTTGCATCAAAAAACAACAATTTTTGTGGAAAAAATTGTAGTTTGAGGGACACGTCCACATTTATCATGGCACCTCATGAGAAGAAACAAGGAATGGCATAAAATTGAACCCATCCCTGTTATATAGAAAGAGTTGGTTGGAATAACTTTTTATATGGAAGTTTCATTGTCACAAAGATACAACTTCAATCTACACCATAATGAAAAATGGCATAAATTTTTTCGGCCTTGCTTAGAACAAACAAAAATGCTCCACTGGTTTTTACAACGACAGAGGACTCATCATTTTTATAAAATATGGGGTTGAAAATGGTAAATAGTTTCCCAAGTTGAATACTTTTCGAAAATGAAGTATGGATTTGGTATAACAATAGTGAAAATGGTGGAGAAACGATAGCATAATTCTTTAGGGTTTGAGAAAAAAATGGTTGTATGTAGAGAAATAAAATAAGGAGCACAAAACAAACCCGATTCAAATACTAATTTGAGATACAATGGAAAATAGCAGGGGACAAAATAATTCCCGAAATTTGAACACGGTTGCAATGGTGAGCTTCTGCGAACTTCTACAATTCAAGGAGCTTATCCTCTGCATTTTGGGGAGCTTCTGCAAGCTTTTAGAAATGGTATGGTGGAGACGATGGACGATGGGGGACGGAAATGATGGGAGGTGGCGAGTTGGCATCCTCCTAGGTTGGTGAGTTGTCTATCCACATCCAATGTGCCACTCATGCAAAATGTTAGTACTTTTCTAGAGGGGATTTCCGGTGGTGACTTTTTGGTCCCCGACAGTTTGGTGCCACAAGGGGTAGGTGACGGTTTGGCACATGGGTGTTGGATGTATGGCATAAAATGGTCTATCTTATGGGGGTCATGTGATCCTATTTCCAGGATAGCCTTTAGCTAAGTTTAGAGGTTGAATTTCCTTGGATATAATAATTATCTAGTGGCAATGTATATATTTAAAAGCTATTTTGGCATGTGACTAAACAGTGGCTAAGGTTCAAGACTCGACCCATACCCATACTCTAAAACACACACACACACACACACACACACACACACACACACACACACACACACACACACACACACACACACACACACACACACACACACACACACACACACACACACACACAAACACATTAGTGAATAATCTTGTTATATTTCATAAGAATCCTAGCACATTTAATACCATCTTATGTAATCACTTCACTTAATTTTCTTTAATACTTGTGCACTTCATAGAATTAAATAATCCCCCTCTTTTAACAAAATACGGTATTGATGGTTTCATTAAAACAAAAATGAATTTCATTTAACATGTTATGATACTTATTACTTTTGGAAAATTAGTGCAAACAAGAATAGAATGCACTTAAGTTTCAAACCATTTTATAAAATGATCGGTAATTAGATTTTGAAAAGAGGATAAAATATGATTGTGATGAATATGCATAAGACTATATGTGTGGACAATGTTATTTTAAATATTTATTTGGTGCATCATAGATTCGTAATATTTGAGTTCTAATTCTAAATAAAACATATTTATATTTCTCAACCCTCCTAAACTATATTAAGGCTATATTTAAAAGTTATGACAAGAGTAATAACAATATATATACCAAAAATACTAATATTCAATATACATTTAACTTAATAGGGCATATGTATGACAATATTTTGCACTATAGAGGAAAAAATAAAATAAAATAAAAATAAAGTATTATGTTATACACATTGTGGAAATTTAAGTGTAGTAATGCTAATCCTCAAATATTAATTGAAGGTTTAGGATTTTTAGCTCGACACAAAATGTAAGGACCCTTTTTAATATTATTATTATTAGTAATTTGATTTGATTAACCCAAAAAAATAATGTAATTCATGTTAAAGTAATAAAGATTTGATATTAATTAATGTATAAATTAACATTTAATACACATACATATAAATAATGAAAGATGCAAAATATATTTCTTAAATTTAAATTCAAAAATGTCAGGTAAATATCCGGTAGAATCTTGTAAGGTCCTCGAGTTCCCACAATAGATAGACTTGTGTCTAGAGTATAGTTTTCTAGGGTGACTATTGAGGCACATGATCTCTCTTCCATAGGTCCTTCAATCTAACAAACTGGTAGCCCTAGTCAAGACACTCTAGGGTGTACATTGTACCCCTAGTTAGATACACTTTGTATACCCCCTTCTCAACAATCCCACCACTAACTCCCAAACCTTCCACAATCTTCTATATTAGGTCTTCAATAAAATAAAATAATCCATGCCCTTTTAAAGAGTCTACCTGTAGTCAAAAATCATGCACTTTAGACATTTATTTATCTCGGTCTCATACTACTATTTAAAAGGTTCTTGAGTGAAGAAAGTACTAATTAACCCCCATCCTTTTGGCCATCTTATTTATTTTATTTCGTAATTTGTGACCTATTGCACCCATATTCCCAGTCATTTTCTGACATTCTACATTATTTTAGCCTTGGTTAGGGTGCCCAAATTAGTACTGGGGTGCCCATGGGTGCCTGGTCCCACCTAGGGGCACCCCGATCCTTTTGCACTTTCCCGCCACTTTTTGGGCCTCTTCTAGCTATTTTACATCTTTATCTTTCTTTTGGTTGGCCTTTTTCGATTAATTACAAAGCAAGAGAATGTTATAAATATAAAGTTATGAGACCATAATGAGGAACCTAGCATCATATACTACTATCACTCCATCTAGAGTTGCATCCATCTATTACATTGGCATCCACATAGCTCCATCATCAAGGCACAAGCTAGGACATCTGCATCACACTTCATAGGGGAGGGATTTAATTTTATTCCATGCACACATTCTATTACATTATCTACATTTATTTATTGCTCGTTATTTCACAAAGTGTGACTGGCACAAGAGAAACTAGGGCACAACATGCACACACTCACTAGAACTACATCCAGGTCCGAAATGTAGTGCAGTGCTCACTTAGTAAGCCCACTATTGTGGAAGCGAAGGTCACTCCAACCTATTCATTTGCATCTTTATTTTTAGGGTTTTGATACTTCTTTTTGGGTCTTTTGTAGGTTATTCTTCCTCTTGGAATATTTGGAGCATCGACACGGACAAGAAAACTAGTGCAATAGGTAGTGAAGGTTATCGGTCATCTCTAGGACCTGTGAAGACCATTTCGGACATTTTTTCCGCAGACTAGGGCACTGTTTTACTTACCAAAGCACCTATGGGTGCCCAGCCTCTCTCCAGTGCTCCAGGTCTAGCCACATCACCCGATTTTTCCTCTACGGGACCCTAACACAGTTGTTCATGCTTCTATTTTATCCAGCTACATCTCGATGATATCATGTCTCGAGAAGCATCCATTATTAGCTAAGTTCTTTTCTCTTTCTCCTTGCACATTAGGGTTTCTATTTGCATTAGTTTTATTAATTATGTCATTTACATATTGTCTTAGTAAATTTATTTGTTACGTTTATATGTTCTCCTAGATTAAATTAACTATCCATGCACTACTTAGTTAGTCCATATTTATTTAATCATCTTAGTGAACCCGATGTCTTTCACGTTTAGGATCTTCATTTTTCCTCTATCATGGGTAAAGTTTATTTATCTAATTTACTTAGGAGATACCCTAATTGTTAGTTTGTTTTGCAAAAATCCTTAGACACCAAGTATTATGATGACAATATGCCACCACATGAACTAAGTCCTATGCTCACTTGTCTATTTACTGACCCTAGTGAGTCTCCATCTAATCAACCCATATTGGACTCAATTTAAGCTTTACATGATTTATTTCAAGATAAATTTAAGGCCATGGAATCCACGATTATATCTCTCAAATATGAAATTCAACATCTTAAGTATGTTTCTCAATCACATGTCTTTGTTCCTTCTACATCTCATATGCACTCTATGACCACTACATGTCATCTAGTTGAACCTCAAGACATGTCATTGCCTAAGCCTCTCATATTTGAGCATAATATATATGCCACATGACATTCTTATTCAGCTCCTTAATCATCAGTTGATTACCCTACTTCCTACCCATTACTATTATCCCTATCGGTATCTTAAATATCAAGACCATCCATATTGCAATTATCATCGAATAAATGGACATAATGACAACGATTGCCACACATTGCCACAAATATTCAAACATCTTGAGCATCAAGGGTTTATCTCATTCACTACCCAACATCATGTTACATCTCAATGGACCCTTAAGTCAGCTCCTTCTACATCTAATGAGCATCACCATACCACTCCTCATGTGCATTCTTCGATTATTCAATATTTTCCTAAGAAACCACCTACGACATCACCAAGTCAACATAAGCAACAACCTCTCCAAATTAGTTCACCACCTCCTTCTACTATGTCCTATACAACATTACCAAATCAAAACAAGCCATCACTTCTCACGGTTTTCTCTAAATCACATCCTCTTACTAAGTCGTCAGTTGTATTACCAAGTCAAGCTAGAAACCTCCTCTTAAGGATGATCTCACTACTCCTCCATTAAAAGTATATGCCACATCACCAAGTCATACGCAACAAAAACTACCTAAATTTAAACTTGTAATTCCAACATCCTCTTGTTAGCAAATGGATTTGCACGCATGTAAATGACATGCAACAACTAGGTGATAAAGTCCCTCCTTAATGAAGGTGAGATTTCCTTAATTGAAAACCAAAACTATATTTACATCTATACATTCAAAATTGTATGTGGGGGTGTTTTGAGACATCAAATGCAAGGAAGTGTGAATGAGGGAGATGGAATGGAATGAAGGAAAGGAATGGATGGAAGGAACATATAATAATTAGGTAAAAATAGAACCTAATATTACATGGATAAGAATAATAAATAACTAACTCCAATAAAGTATAGTTTGAATTCAACTAAACAATAATAAGTGAAAGGGAACACACATGAGCAAGCCGATATTAGAGCTTGATCAATGTGAACAAGAACAATAGATTAATAGCATTGACAATAAGATCAAAGATAGTATTTGTTGAATAGCCAAAAATATTCTAAGTATTGGGTGCGTGAAAATAGGGCCTTTGAAGCGCGCGCTATAATAGTATTGAGGCACCCAAGCCCGGGACTTATTATTTTATGGATAAGGGCTATTTTTGAGATAGCGTGCGGAGTACACATAAAGATGAAAACTTACGCTACACGTAATGGTATTTTGGGAACAAGCGGTAGATAAGTGTCATGCATAGTTTAAGCTAATAATAGGATTTCTACTTAGAGTTAATTATAGGACATCTTTTTTAAGAGCACTTGCATGTTGTCATACTATTGTAAAGATGCATGGCTATTATCGGAATGTGACCTATTTTTGAGAAGTTCATGGGTGGTGAAGGGCATGTCCCCACCCCTATAAATATGTATTGACTTGCATAGTTAAGTGGGTGGTGAATATTTGTAGAGTTGTGTTGTTGGTTTTGACACGCATAACTCATGGAGATGTAAATATCATGTAAGAAGCTTATGTGTTTTACAATATTAATGAAATGGAGTATATTGGTTGGATGATGGTATTATACATAACTGAATTTGGTTCTTGTATGGTTAATCTTATCATAGTTATTGTTTAGTTCATTTATCATGATTCTCTAAGATCTAAATATATATTATGCATTGTGGAATTTTATGTCTAATTATAAATCTGAACATGATTAAACATCATCACACTAACATCCTGTATAAGCAACTCTAAAGAGGGACCTGGTACCTTTGCGCGCTTCAGGTGAGTTCTCAACTCAGCTGTGATGTGCTAGCACGACTGGTTATTCACGATAAATTCTAGGCTTCATCATTGGTTTCATTGTCGGGACCTCTTTTTCAGTTTTTTTCAGGATGTTTCGTGATGAAGATGTACCGGTTGCCCTATCAAGTGTTGAGGAGTGGATAACAAATCTAGAAGAAGAATATGCTCGAGAGATTGATCGTATCTCGAGTTTGACACACCCACGTGGGTGGAGCAGAACTTGTATGACTATTTATATGAGAGTTTCTTTGTTATCTTTCTAATAGAGTTGTATGAGTGGTTGGTTGCTTATGCATCTAAAAGGAATTGGAGGTTTTGCACACTTGTTTGGACACATGAATAATTTTAGGCCCTCTATGATGTTGATTTGATTTAGACACACACTTTGTGGACACTTGGTTTCATGGTGTTCTAAATAACTATATTTTGGTGTACTTAGCTATATTGAGGTAGCTAAGTTCCAGTTTTTACGTTATCATAGGGGAACCTATCTGTAAGGCATTCAACTGGAAATCAAGATCTTATTGGTAACCTTGAATTTGGAAGAAAATTCGATGGCTAACTAAAACCCACCACATGTGGGGTCAAGAGTAGGTTTGGTGAAGGATGATGGACCTAGAGGCAGAGAGGCAAAGAGAATAAAGGAAGCTTAAGTACAATGAGGCACGTGAGAGGGAGTTAAGGAAGCATCGCGAGATTGTAGAACAGATGGTGATGAGGAGAGAGATGGATCGTGAAGGATTTGGAAATCACGTAGAGGGCATAAAGCTAGAGTATCTAGAACTCCCCCATTTGGGAAATCATGAAAGGGAACCCTCATCGGCCTCTTATGAGAATGCGCCAGTAGAGAGATGACATGGGTTGCGGGCATGCATCTAAATCTACTTGGAAACCTAGCCCTTGCGCTTGGTTTTCCTATTTCTAGTATAACCAGTAATCAGCAAGCTAGTTTGGGTAGTAAAATAACAAGAGTGAATCAAATAACAAGTACATCTATGGTCGGGAAGATGTCTTTCTTGTTATTTGGAGGTACCTTTTCAGTGCATTGTCGGTGCAGAACTTAGGCACGCAGAATTTTGGACTCACCTCTGGGATTAGTACCACCTCACAAATGTAGGAGTTCAATTTAGTACCACTATTCGGATAGAGGACATTGCATCCTCTCGGTTCACTTCTCGCTACATGTGGAGGATCGGGGGCATAGGTGGCTTTAATTCGGTGGATCTGGTGGGTCTATAGGTAAAGGTAACACAGGGAGGTTCGGATTTGGTAGGCATGGTCCTCACCAACCCTAGAATATTTACATGGAGATGTCACTTCATCTTCCGGAATATATGTGAATAGAAGATGTTGTCGAGCATGTGTACGTGTGTGATATAATGTGGCACACAAAAGGGATCATAGCTTCTAAACACAAGGTATGTCGGTTTGCAACTACGTTGCGGGATGCGCACACACGGTTAGTACGAAAGTTTGACCATGATCGAATTACATAGATTATACGATTACGGATGGTTTCCTTAAGGAATCTTATATCCCTGAGTTCAAGCAGAAGAATAAAAGCACGCTCAAGGATATTAATCAGGGCACTACTGAGAGTGTTCAGGAATATGATGCCCATTTAAAAAAAAAAAAATTGTTTAAACTTTTGCATGATATCCATGCAGTTAGCATCCACATTGGTTCGTCGAGGCTTGATCACACCTTTTAGGAGGGTGCTATCACATAAGACATATATGGATCCATGCCAAGTGCTTGAAGTAGTGTGCACTAAGGCAGTCGAAGTATAGACACTGGAGTGAGCCCATTCCTAGAAGCTCATATTATAGCTATGGTAAAGTAGTTGGAGAAACTATCAGCCAATTCAACACATGAGACGCGCACTGGGATTTGGTGTATAGATTTTGAAGTTGAGGGCACACTAAGGATAGTTGTCCCCACAAGTCAGTGTGTTCATTATTGCTAGACTATGAGATATGTCATTTAGACCATGATGCAAGCCATTGCCCACTGTTACAATGTGCAATAAGAAAGAATGTATCTTACTGCTGTAATATTTTTTGGTCCACTTCTCACAATACCGAAGATTACAGGTTGATTGATCAAATCCATGATGTCATCAATATTGGTGTATGACAGACAAGAGTATCAAATAACTCTAAAGGTAAGAGTGAGCACCATGATTGTGAGCACATGCAAGCGCACTATCATCGGAACAAAGGGCACTTTGAAGGAGGTTGTGGTAGAGGTCAAGGTTATCATGGTGGATTTAGGGGCCGAGGCCATGGTGGTAGACGAGGTGAGTTTCCTCATGGAATGTGTTATACATGCGGATCTCCTGACCACTACAGGCATGCAAATGCCCTCAGAATATTACTTGTTCTTTTTGTGGAAAGAATCATAACTATGAGGAGTTCCCGAACTTATATGAGCATCTTAGCAAACAACATAAATAGGAGAACAAGGGCATAGGGATGGTTAGAATACAACGCACCATGGAAAATCAATGGATGCCAAATTTGGCACTAGAACTTGAGGTAGTACCTATGAAAATTACTACATGTGTTGAAGTTACGTGCACCAAAGAAACATTGCAACAGAAGCTTACCATTACTAAGGAGGAGGTCTTACATGCAAGATACCTAGATCCTACACATCAGAAGGAGGTTTATCAAGAAACCATGGAGATGCCTAGACAATCTTTAGGGTGAAATACAATTTTTAAAGGAATAGTTATGGAAGTTATAATAAAAGAAGCCAACATAGATGGTCTAGTCAAATGTTGATGATTTGAAAGAGGTATGTAAGATGTTGTGCCATGAGAATATTATTCCATTATTAGAGAATTGTTAAAGGGAAACACTTTACGTGTAGGTATTTAAAATGTACACCGATCTTGCATGCTAATATCCCCCTCATAGCTTGGATTATGACAAGGAGATCACTCTAAATGCTATTGTGGATGGGTGGCTTTTGAGCAATATATTGATTGACATAGACGTGGAAGTTAATGTGCTTACTTTAGATGCATGGGTGCAGATGGGTAGACCTCCATTATATCCATCCTCTAATGTATTATTTATGGCAAATTGAACTAAGGCCACCCCAATAGGAATTTTAAATGATACATCCATTACTATATAAGGGGCCAAGTTCACTGGGGACTTTGAGGTTTTAGCACTTGCGGAAGAAGACAACTTCCCATCTCTACTTGGGCACCCTTGGTGTTATGCAAATAATGTTGATCTACAGTTCAACAAGGGGTATATAAGCTTTAAGAACAAGGAAGAACGATTTATTATCCCTTTGACATATGGAAATCTACACCTTATGTTGAGCCTTTGAGTGAGGAAGACCTAAACAAAATTTATGTGTGTGTCATTCAGATCCAAAAGTACTTGAGCCATCTAAGGAAGGAATCCTCCAGTGGGAAGATGCACAGTCTATTAGTGATACTACAAGTATTTCCTGTGATAATTGGGCACATGGAACTTATGAGATGGTTGGGCGTGAAGTAAGGAGTGCATCTACACGAGGAGGTAAACCTTGTTGTATTAGGAGGATAAGTAACAACTTTGTACCCCGATACACTAGAGAAGGAGACCCTACGGTATTCCTGTGCACCATGGAAGAACAATGGAAGGATCAAGTGGACAGAAGAAATATGTTAGTGTATACCCTGCGTGAGACAACAAAGCATTGGTGGATGGCTCACGAGATAATCTCATATAATGGAATGAAGTAAGAATTGCTCTAACAACTTGGTTTCTCAAAATAAATGTGCCTACTAAAATATGCATATATCATGGTAATCAACATGTTTAGCACCATGTTCAACGTTGACAGTGAGAGACTCTGGCAGTGGCGTGAAGCTTTACCACCTTCATTATGGGTTCACAAACTTTATTTCACTTTGCGAGGTTGTGCACGTGTTTGGTATGTTTATGCGGAACTGCATAGGGAGACTAGAAATTGGCAAGACTTGATTGCAGGAATGATCTAGAATTTTGACTACTTCTCCACTAAACCTCTGGTGAAAGAGGCATTACAAGGTTATGGAGTGCTTGACTATGGGAGACAGTGTAAAGGCTAAAGAACTCATTCAGGAGTTATTTGGTGAGGAATACCTAGGAGCGTGTTTTGATGAAGTAGATGAGACCGATGCCAAACTACTTGAGTGTGCTTTCCTTGAGAAGGAGAAAGGAAAGATGGTCTACATAGTGGATGATGAAGAAGTAGAAAATTTAGATGTTGATCCTTCAGAGGGTATGCGCGAAGTCTTAAAAATGTGGATAAGAAGGCATGTGCCTATCATGAACCTATGAAGACCAAGAAAGTGAACATTGGCATGGATGCTTTGAACCTAAGGAGGACATTATTGGAGATTATTGGTTTGATTCTGAAGTGGCTAAAATAATTGAGTTACTATGTGATTTCCAAGACTTATTTCCTAGAGGGCTACCATGAGTTAAAAGGAGTGCATGAATCTTTGGGTGAGATGAATATTAAGCTAAAGGAATGTGCACACCCAATCTAGAAGAGACCTTACATGATGAACCCTAACCTGCACGTAAAATTTAAAGAAGAAATTGACAAGATGTTGAAATCTGCATCATTAAGCCCCTAGAATAATCAGAGTGGGTTAGCCCCATGGTAATCAATATAAAGAAAGATGGTCGGATTAGGATTTGTGTGGACTATAGGGAGTTAAATGTTGCATGTGTGATTGATCATTTTCCTACACCTTTCACTGAGGAAATATTAGAAGGTGTTGCAGGGTGTGAAATTTACTCTTTTACAAATGGATTCTCTAGGTATCACCAGGTAAGGATTGCTAAGGAAAATCAAGAGAAAACAACATTCACTATTGAATGGGAAGATTTAAATATATGGTGATGCCCTTTGGTATGAAGAATGTGCATGTTTTATTTCCGCGCATAATTGTTCAAGCATTCTAGTATTTTATACAAAAATTCTTACGGGTTTACTTAGATGACTAGGACGGTATATGGGCTTCTCAAGGATCATTATGACAACTTACGCTTAATGTTTGAAAGATGCAAATAGTTAAGCATCTCCTTAAATATCAAGAAGTGCATATTTACTACACCTTTTAGAACTCTGATAGGGCACATCATCTATAAGGAAGGTTTGTTAGTAGATCTAGCTAAGGTTACAGCAACTATCGTAGGCCTGGAGGAACCTACCAGACAAAGTGAGGTGCACGGATTCTTGGGCCACACAGGGTATTACAAAAAATTTATCAAAGGATATGCTAATATTTTCGTGCCCTTGGAGGAGTTACTAAAAGGAAAAGGGACATTTTATTGGGGAGAACTGCAATAACTAGCATTTAAAGCATTGAAGGAGAGGCTTACTACAACACCTATTTTGCACTTTCCCTTATGGAACCAACCTTTTCACATACATGTGGACACCTCTGGCATGGCCATTAGCGCAGTATTAGCTCATCCTGGAGAAGGTATTATAGATCATCCTATCTATTTTTCTAGTATAAAGTTAACTCTGTGGAATAAAACTATATAACTATAGAGCACAAGGCCTTGTCCATGATCTACACACGTTGTATAATTTAGACGATTTGCTTGCTTGCTGACACCTTTTGTTTTTTATATAGATCACATGGTATTGAAATACTTGGTAAATAAGCCCATTTTACATGGGCACATATGTCGGTGGGTGTTATTATTCCAATAATTTGACTTTACAGTCGTGGTAAAACCCGGTAAAAGTAATTTTGACCCGCACCACTTATCAAGAATTCAATCGGAGATGAGGTGCGAGATAATTAAAGATACAATGCTAGATGTAAATTGTATAGGTTAAACCACGTGCCTTCGAATTGAGGATAGTGTTGTCTTTTTATGCACGGTATGGTGTCAAAAAGAATGAAAACCTTGGAAAAGAAATAACTTACAATTCGCGCCACACCTTTCATGTTAACTAGTGGTGACTTATACAAACTAGGCCGAGATGAGGTATTACACCAGTGTGTACTAGAACACGAGTGCACAGATATCATGGAAGAGGCTCATGGTGGTATTGCAGGTGGGCACTATGCAGGTGATGCCACCACACACAAGATTCTACTTGTTGGTTTATGGTGGGAGACCCTGTATAAGGATTGCAAAGAGTATTGTAAGGCGTGTGATCACTGTCAACACCTTGGAAAACTTGGGCAAAGAGATGAAATGCCTTTGAGGCCTATTACTAGTGCATAAACCATTTAAAAATGGGAAATAGACTTTGTGGGTCTTATTTCTCCAACCGCGCGTAGAACCGTGATCGCACTACATCATCACTTGTATAGATTATCTTACAAGGTAGGCATAAACAACACCTAAAAAGGATTATACGGTGAGCTACAAGCAGCAGGTTCTTATGGGAAAATATTCTTACTATGTATGGATGTCCATTGAGTCTGACAAGTGATAGGGGCACACACTTTTTGAATGAGACAATCAAGATATTATTTGATGAATTTATGGTTGTGCACCAAAAGATGACACCTTATCACCCTCAAGAAAATGGGATTGTTGATGCCTTCAACAAGATATTAACCTGAATTTAACAAAAATTTGTGATTTTGGAAGGAAAGATTTGGATGATAAATTTTTTGACGTACTTTGGGCATATAAAATAACCTACAAAAGGTTGAATAAGGCCACACCATTTCAGTTGGTGTTTGGTGCAGAAGAGGTTCTTCCCATGGAATTCATGTTACCTTCTTTGTGTATTGTGTGTGTGGGAGGTCTAGCTGATGAGAAAGCATTGGAAGAAATAATTAACAAGTTAATACAATTGGATGAGAGGTGCACCATAGCACGTTGGAGTCAGAAGCAGGAAAAGGCTAGACAGAAGGCATGACATAACAGACACATCAAGGACAAGAAGCTTGAGGTTGAGCAGATGGTACTTCTTTATGATTTAATTTTTTTGCGCCACCCAGAAAGCTTAAGGTGCATTGATTGGGACCGTATGTTATCACTCACATACCGAATTAGGTGCTTGCCGATTAGAGGTGCTTAATGGAACATGGTTACTCGGTTACTTAAACAGAGGAGGTTGAAGCCCTACTATAAATAATCCTTCTTGGTGTTTGTAATAAGGCATTATTTTCATTTAGATTAGATTTCCTTTACTATATTTTATTTCAATGTATTTCCTTCTTCGTTGTTATGCTTTGTCAATTTAGTTCAATGTTTTGTATAATAAGCATGTTTGTGCACCATAAGTGATTAGAATCTAAAGTGTTTATATGCACAGAGGACTAGCACATACCCTTAGTGTGGGGTGGATAAAGGAGGTATGAAAAAGAAATAAAATCATGGGTAATTACAAGAGGAGTAGAAGGAGCAAGGTTTCAAAATTCATGAGAACTTCCAAATAATTGCTAAAAGATTAAGACCATGCGTAAGGCATTGGTTGATCATTATAATTCAAGGGACACTGCAGCATTGGAGACTACATATGTTGGGTCACATTGGATAAACTACTTTAGCTTAAGGAAGTGTGGGTAGAGGATATTTGTGACAGATAAGTAATGACGCACCAGGAAATTATGACTAAGGCGTGAGACATTAAAGCATAGGATAATTAGGCACACAACACACTCAAGAGAAATTAATGTCATGTACGGTGGTAGGTGGAGTAATTAATGAAGATATTTTTGAAACTTGGTTTAAATTTGGTGTTCTCAATGTCATTTGCTACCTTGCAAACTTGAGAAGAAATTGCGAAGTGTGAGAAGAATTGGAGACGAAGAGCATTCTATAGATTGAGTAAACTTATCACATTGTGAAGCATGGTGTTGAGTACCCAAGCACAGAAGTAGGATTTAAGGAGTGGTGCATGTGCACGACGGAATGAAGACCATGGTTTTCATTTCATAGCTAGGGTTTTTATGCATTTATAGAATCAAAAGGGGTGATGGAACCACGGAAAACTCTATTAGCATAGAAGGAGGTTGACGATCCAAAGAGAGGAGTTCTTTGGTGGAAATGTTGTATCGTAAGATTCATTAAAGGGTGATCATGGACAACACATATTACTCAATATAGGGTTTTATAGATTAATCACCACACTGTAAAATGTATGAAGGACATCGCAGCAAAATTCTACAGAAGGACTAACCGGACACTGGTGGATGGAACTAGGGTTTTGGATGCCTCGGTGAAGAAACTACTTGAGAGCGTGGGTGTAATGTAGATCCTGAGTTTCCCTACTTTGGAAATCTTGAGAAATTGTACTAGTGGCTAATGTTACGGGTCCATGAAGATTATTTCTATTTCATGGGTAGGAGAATGAGGATAACTACCAAATTGATTGGAAAATTTAACTAAGCTATGCGACACGTGTTTAGAAATATTTACGAGACTTAATAAATGATGAGGGCATTGATGCCACAAAGCAGCCTTATATCAATATAAGAAGGGGGAAATCTTTCAAGGTCACCAATATCCCAAACATGGCCACCAGAGTAGTAACACAGTTAGCAAGGAGTAAAATAGGGGCCACTAAGTGATGGAATGAGGTAAACATGTGTTGGTTGCATATAGTGCACAAAATGGCCAACAAGACCTACTACAACATCATTGGTTACATTGCAGAGAGCTTGGTGAATGAGGCACGTAACCAAGAAGAAAAAGGTGAGAAGATAACTTGGGGTGCAATTTTGTTATTAATTGTGTTCAGTGAAGTTGGGGTACTAGATGGTCCTAGGGAAAATATATGGGAGTTTCCATTGGAGAACAAGTCCCCAACTAAAATATATGCTAAGTATACATTATTTGTAATTGTTTATAATACATATAAGGAACACTTAAACAAGTGGTTATGGAATCTGCACATTGAATTTGAGGGAGAATGGCACATTCTGCATGAGCTACCAAAGGTTTTGGATGGAGAAGCTAAATTCATAGTTTACCAACATTTTAGCTTGGGATGCTTCCACATGAAGTCTGGAGAGAAGATCCCATGGTGTAAGTTTCCCTTTGTGTTTACCGCAAGATATTTTAAGGACTCTGTAAATAGATTTCATGATGCATGTCACCTCTAGTTCGATGCCAAAAAAGTGGATGCAGAGACATTCACATTTTGCGTAAAACATATATATGGCCAGGTAAGGAGGCCTATGTAGAAACCATGGAGTTTGATAATGTTGACATCACGCCGGAGAGTTTGGTTGTAGGGTAGATTGAACCAGCGTGCATCTACATTTACCTAAGACCAAGGTTCAAGGATGAAAAGTGGTGAAGGGCGTGGATATGGCTCTTCCAGGACCTCCTAAGAAGAAGCAAATAGTGGGGACTTCAAGGAATGTTGCATCTGTGCCCCCTGCTCCAGAAGACCCAGTACATACAGGACTAGAAAACATCCTAGAATAAGAGGAACCTAAAGACAACTTCAAACTTGTACACACCGAGGATTCTAAGAAAGAGGTGCGCTTCAGAGACACTTGGTGTTGGAACTTCACAACCAAAGAAATAAATCATTGTGCGTGACTCCTGTAAAGGATGAAGAGAAGGAGAGGAGAAAGCACAAGAAATATATTCCTATACAAGATAGTGAGGAGGAATCTCCATAACCAAGCACGTAGGAAGAAGAGGAAACTCCAAGAATGAGTGGAGATAGAGTTGAGGCCACTCCCAGTGTGGAAATGTAGGATGATGAAGATATTGGCGAGCGCATAGTCTATGAGACTATAGACCCCAGTGTGAGTATTCACAAAGATATCTCTAGTGAAGGAGAAAGTAGTGCTAGTGGGATATAAAAGTCCTCATGTGCCCCATGCAGGAAGAAGGGAAATATGAGGAGGAGGTCAACTAGGTGGTTGAAGATGTTTTCCCATGGGATACAAACTTAGCCACATAAAAAGAAGAGGACGCATTAGCGCGCCTGAGGAGGTTAGTGAGTATGCAGACGATGCGCATGAAGAAGAAGAAGTGGTAGGTACTCAAGACTTGGGTTATCTAAATGACCTTTCAAGAACTATTTGAACCCATTTCTAGAGTACACTACTAAACAAATAGTTATATGGCTGGGATTGGATGGACCCTAAAATGGCCAATACATGCACTCATAAGCAACTATCTTGGGGCATGCAGACTCACATGGATGAGCCTGATTTTGATGTCTGCGAGGAGGCATGCACTTCAAAGAAGATGAGGAAGGTGCCTCATCGCATCATATGAACATTAATCCAACCCAATTTTCAAATGAGCAGGTAAGAAATGCTTTGATTAAGGTGTCCATAGAAGTAGCACACCGAAATATGGATAAGGTGGAAACAATCTGGGTGCTACTAGAGGATAAAAAGGACAAGGACATAGAAATCAAATGCCTTACTCAAGAGCGCAATAATGCAGTCCACAGAGGCCCGTGAATGTAAAGACAATGACGAAGAAAATTGTAGATGAGATTCTACTATAGAGGCAGTTTCAAGAACTATATGAACCCATTTCTAGAGTACACTAAAACAAATATTTATATGGTTGGGATTGGATGGACCCTAAAATGGCCAATACATGCACTCGCAAGCAACTATCTTGGGGCATGCAGACTCACATGGATGAGCTTGATTTTGATGTTGCATGAGGAGGCATGCACTTCAAAGAAGATGAGTAAGGTGCCTCATCTGCATCATATGAACATTAATCGACCCAGGTTTCAAATGAGCGATAAGAAAAGCTTTGATTAAGGCGTCCATAGAAGTAGCACAAAATAATGGATAAGGTGGAAACAATCTGGGTGCTACTTAGAGGATAAAAAGGAAAAGGACATAGAAATCAAGTGCCTTACTCAAGAGCGCAATAATGCAGTCACAGAGGCCTAGAATGTAAAGATGATGATGAAGCAGATTGTAGATGAGATTCTACTATAGAGGCCTGAGTTTCAAGAGAAGGTGCCTCAGACTTCAAGTCTGAGTTACACTATTTACACACAATAGTTTGCCTACTTTTGGATGAAGGACCAATGCCACCTCCCAAGAAAAAGGATGTAGAGGAAGAATCAGTAAGAGAAAGGGCCACTATCGATAGAAAAGTTTCAATATATGAGGCGTTGCTCCAAACATTGAAGGATGAGCTAAAGAGAGCCAATCAAGCTCTTAATTTATGTGTAGTGCCAGACACCATAATAAGGACCAAAACTTTAGTAGAGGATAATGAAGTTATAAAGGAAATGAAGGATGAAACACTTGGGCATGCAGAAAGGTTGGCACTGGTAAAACAAAAGCGTGAGGCCCTCGCAGTAGCCTAGGATCCACACAAGGAAAGGATTAACAAGATTGGAAAACTCATAGCGTAGAAGATGGACCTTATGGAGGGAATGCTATCAGGTATGGCCAATGTTGTCGGGTACTACAAAATGAGAAAGAAAAGATCACTTAAGATGAATTGGATGACATAGCCACTGATATTCCAGAGAAAACAAGGAACTCGCTGAGTGACTGACAAACCTTGGAGGCTGAGCTAAAAAATGAATATCCAGAATTAATCCTTCCAGTTGAAGAAGAGGGTGTTGCAGAATAAATTTCATTCTTTTGTACAGAGTTTGGTTCATTCTTTTCATTATTTCATTACCTAATATTTATTATTGAAGACATATTAAGGAATTCACATCACCAAGATGATAATGTACTCTAGTGTGGGGTAATGTTGAACTGCCAAAATATTCTAAGTATTGGGTGCGTGAATATAGGGCATTAGGAGTGCACGATGCTATAATAGTATTAAAGCACTCAAGCCTAGGACTTAGTTGTTTTCTAGATAAGGGCTATTTTTGGAGATAGCATGTGGATCACACATAGAGATGAAGACTTGCACTACATGCAATGGTATTTTGGGAACAAGCGGCAGATAAGTGTCATGCATAGTTTAAGCTAATAATAGGATTTCTACTTGGAGTTAACTATAGGACATCTATTGTTAGAGCACTTACATGTTGTGCATACTATTGTAAAGGCGCATGGCTATTATTGGTATGTGACTTATTTTTGAGAAGTGCATGGGTGGTGAAGGGCATGTCCCCACCCCTATAAATATGTATTGACTTGCGTAGTTAAGTGGGTGGTGAATATTTGTAGAGTTGTGCTACTAGTTTTGTGCGCATAACTCATGGATATTTTAATATAGTGTAAGATTCTTCTTTTTTATATAATATTAATGCAATGGAGTATATTGGTTGGATGATGGTATTAGACATAACTGAATCTGGTTCTTGTATGGTTAATTTTATCATATTTATTGTTTAGTTCATTTTTCATGATTCTCTAAGATCTAGATCTAGATTATGCACTATGGAATGTTTATGTCTAGTTATAAATATGAACAAGTTTAAACATCATCACACTAACATCATGTATAAGCAACTCTAAAGAGGGACCTAATACCTTTGTGAGCTTTGGATGAGCACTCAACTCAGGTTGAGTGATGTGCCAACGCACTTGGGTTATTCACAGTAAATTCTAGGTTGCATTAGTATTCGCATGTGATATTTAAACACTAACATCTAATGAACATAATAACATCAAATGCTACAAGAGATAATGAATGGGACACAAAGTTTATATTTCATTAACTCTCCAAAAAATCTTCACAAAAGAACACAAAGTTTCTTTCTTGAAACAAAGCTTGCACAAAAGTATTTCTTCTCCTCTCTCAAAGTCACCCTTATAAATGAGCCCCTAACTTCCTTTTATAACCCAAAATTTGGTTACAAGGTAGTTAGGGTTTACATGAACATTAAATTAGGGCACTTTAAGTGAATTTTCCTTTTCAACTAACTTTAAAAAGTAACTTGAAATTAGAAATCAAATTAAAAGCACTTGATCATCAAAATTATGCTAAAAGTGTGTTTAACAATAGCATCACTTTCAAATATCATTTTAAAACATAAACAAGACCTATTTCCTTATCCATTAAAGTGGGGTCCACCTGTCTCAATCATATGAGAAATGGACTCTCCCACTTCATTAGATACTAGAATGCTATCTCCTCAACCCATTGGTGAAATTAGGATCTGCCACCTTTGCCAATTGAAAAGATCTGAACCTTTCCAATGTCTCAAACATCTTCTCTTCTTCAGGAGGTTCACTCGGTTGAAGCATAGCCTCACGAGAACACTTGCATTCCAAAATCCTACCTGACATATTATTTAGGTTGATCATTTTCGATTGAGCATCCTCAAATAGATTCCTCAATTTGATACAATGTTCCATTGAAGTAGAGGATAAGTTGATGGTAGGAATGTACATGTCCTTAAACAATTGTGAGAATTGTTCCTCAACATGTTCTGATGAATGCCTCTGATTATGCTCATCCACAAGATCACAAGGGATTTCAGCTATGAACTCATGAATTGAGGTGAGTGAAGTGAAGGCTTCACTACATATGCTCTCGTAATGAATCATGGAATCTTTGAGAAGCGTCTTCCATGACTTGAGATGTAAACACCATAGAAAGTGTGTCCCTCGGCATTCAAATTCAAGGATCCCTTCAATGGCTAGAATTTTAGATTCCATGCTCGTCATCTCTTTGCAGACTAGGCAATATCTCATCCATATTTGATATGCTAGAAGAAAAATATTCCTTAAAAGAAAGGATTAGATCTAGGTATGCACTAATGTCTTCATGGAGCTTTACTGGCCGCTTCGATTGTCTTTCTCCCAAAGATGAGAATTTCCAAAAGCCAGGATTTAGTGACATAGCCTAAAGTGTTTATTTCCTTCGACAAGTTGAGTGTTTCTTCATCGGGGTAGTCACTGCATCAAGTACTAGAAAAGTGGAGGATATTGGATTTATCAAATGTTGAACATAATTCACCAACTAATTATTTTCGGCCTTGAGTTGAGAATTCTGAGATTTATATTTCTCAAGCTTTCTTAACACAATATCCATGGAATCTTGAGTCATTACCATGTCATTTTCCAATGTAGACTTTCCAAGTCCAAGCTTCGATACTTCATAGTCAGTAGGAGTCATGAAATTACGCTCCTTCTCAACTTGTGGAATGACAAGATCTACAAATTTGTTTCCATCTCCATCCACCATTATTCTCGAGAACACTTTAGATTCTTGGGGATGACATCATTTGAAAGCTTGGAAAGGGCATCAAAGTCAATATTGATCACCTTGACAACCCTCTTTCTTTTCTTAATTTCACAATCAACCTAAGAAGGGGTCTCCTTGACCAATTCTGCACATAGAATCCCGAGTCTAAGCAACATTCACACCATTCTTGACATCATTAGATTCTACAAGAGTTATTTCCAAAACTTCAATCCTTGGGGAAATAACTTCAACATCGACCTCCTAAACCTCAAGGAAACCTTGAGAAACCTCTTCATGAACTAGGGGTTCAAGAGCATTTGATATTTGGACCACTTGCACTTGAGTAGACTCTTGTGCATGACATGGTTGAGTAGTGTTTATGATGAGCTTCCTTGAACTATTAGTAACATGAGTAGATGAGTCTCTACTCAAGTGGAAAACCCCGAGACACGTTCTCTTCCTTCAATAGGGTCATGACCTTGGATGTTTCTCCTCGCGACATCTTCTTTGGAGAAGTGGATTTGGGCAACCATTCTCTCCTTACTTGATGTGTATGGGTTGATGGCATAGAGGTTGACTAAGAAGAGGTTTTAGTCAACTAGATACCTCCTCATGTTGGAAATTTTTGTGGTCCTGGGGTATGAACTTGGATGGATGGTAACTTTACAAGTTCTCATTCATACCAGGTTATGCTCCTTTCTAGAATCGACTGATTCTTGCCATCAAGAGAGAATTCATCTCTCTTGGTCCAATCAACTCAGGCAATGGAGTGAAGGAAACAACATCATATGAGGGATCAATCAAATTGTCACCATCATCTACTAATGAATTTGGAGGATCTCTGATGCGGAAGGCCTTGATTTGAGCAAGGGTCAGGTGGGAGAATTCTCGCCTTCTTACTTTATGTTCATCTGAGCAGAAGAATAGAATTCTTCCATGGTGGGATGGTTTTGGTACTTTACTCCGAGATCCTTTTACACGAATCCATTGATATCAAATTGGAATCTCTTCACAAATGGATGTATGGTAATGAGAGAAAACTCCTTCTCTATGAGTTGTGCAATGAAGAGATTCGGGCATTGGTATTCCCCAATTTGGATTGGGAAGTGGATGCTTGAACATTTTTGTCGTTGAGAAGACAATGAACTTGGAAAAGTTTTCGTGCAAGCTCCATTAACACCCACTTATCACTGACATACTTGGGAAGCTTCCATGGGTGCCTAAAAATCTGCCCACACGAATGTAATAAAAGTATGGGAACTAAATGAACCATGTTCCCCACTAGAGAAATTACCACCATGTAATCCTTAGAGAATCTTTCTTCCGATTCATATTCAAAGGTTTTTGATCATGCAAAAGATGAAAGCATCATTAACTCTCTTGAAGTGATGAGATCTATTCTTGAAACTCAATTACAGATAATAGTGGAAAACACTATTTGAAGGACCCATGATGCCTTTCGTCTCTAACCCTAAAAACAAATTCCTTCTAGCCACCGCATAGGTTAGGTATGATGTCATGTAGAAATGCCTAGTCATCTTCACCTCGATCAACTATTTTTGGAGAGTGTTACTAATGATGGTGGCCTAATCTACAAATTCTCTCTTTATAAGGATGATGTAGATGAACTGATACATCCATGGGTGAAAAATTCTGCCAGAGGGGAGATTGAAGACTCAGCTCAGAAGAGTGATCATATCACTTATTTCCTCCACAAATTCAATGTAGTACAATTCCTTGGGAAACCGTCAACATGAGTCCTCTTGGTCACTAGCCAATTATTGTTGACCATCTTGGTCCACCTGAGGGGTTCTTCATCCCAAAACTCTTGTGTTGACTATTGAGTGATGTCAGCATTCTCAGGGAAATCGGGATGTTGAGAAATTCTTTGATGTGCTCTGGTGTGATCAAAAGGAAAGGCTCACGATTATCCTTGAAGATTCCTCACCTTTCGGGATCATAATGTTCCACGCAGAAATGACTAGCTCAGGGCATTGCACTGAAATAGGAAAAGTTGTTGCTTGAGGTAGACCACTATGATAGAGTCTATCTAAGAAGATGGTTTTCCCCTCGATTTCACTTGATCACAAAATTGTGTCACATTGATGTGGCCAAGATCGGTGTCGGTGATATTGTCATACGTAGATTTGATAGAAGTGGGAGGAATGATCCCTTGGAATTCATATTTAAGTGTAGACTTGTTTGACCTTTCTACGGATTTCTTTGACTTTCCCATAGATTTGTTAGGTTTTTCAGCCATTATGAATTTTGAAGGAAAAAAAAAGGAAACACACAAAATGGTGTCGAGTCTTAGTCTCTGAATCACCGTGAGCACAAAATAAAAATATTACTTTATTATCTTCAATACAAAATTCCACTAGAAAAGATGGATCCCAATGATTGGGTAAAATTCTCCTTGAAAAACTCAACTTGTACTTTGGAAAATGTGTACGATGATGAGCTTGGGCTCAAATGCATGCTCAAAAATTACTTGCATGAGAACATGTTTGAATTTGGGTTTAAACTTGCACGCAAGCTCAAAATTGCTCGAGTTAGTGCAAAAAGTGTTTGAGCATCTTAGGATAGCTCAACCGAGTAGAACCAAGCACAAAGTTTATATGGGCTTGAGTTGATAACCCAAAGTAGGGTTTCCATGAATAGGAGATCGGTTTTAGTTTAAGTAGAGCTCAAACTCTTGAATGGATGATTACAAACTCGAATAGGAGCCTCGATATAGAGCTCGAGATCAATTCGAGATGAAACCCGATTTTGGAGGCAATAAAAATATCTTGTTTTGATTTTCTTCACGAGTTTGATCATGCATGATCTCTCCCTTACATCAATGTTTTTACATGTAATATAAACTGAAGTCTTCAAACTTGAAGATAACTTCAGTTTCTTTGAAATCCGTGTGGTAATATTTGATTCCCGTCCAAAAGGTCGGGTTTTGAATACAAGAAAACTCGGTCACTGGTTTGGTTACAATTTGAATTCAAATGGATTCCAACCATCTTCAATGTATACTCAGGAACTCATGTAGGTACCAGCTCACGCTAAGTTCTAGAAGAGAAAGCTCAAACTTGGAATATTTAGCCTGCACAAAAATGAAACAAGAAAAGAACTCACCAAATATTATTCCCTTTACTTGTGCAGTCCATTGACAACTGTGCATTGGCTATTTTGTTTTGTATTGCGTATTGCACTGTGATCTTTGGCCTACATGGATAGCGTAGAAAGTTGCATGGCCAATGTGTGGTATTTTCTTGTCTTTGGCTACATGAACAAGGCTTCCTTCTCCCTTTCATGGAAATTCTTTTCTTTACCCTGTGTGATGGATCCTTGACCTATGTGGATTTTTCTTGCCTTTGGTTACATGGCCAATGCGTTCGGGGCCTGCATTTTTATTTTTATTGTGAGGACCGTGTAGACAGTTGAAATGTGGCTTGTGCATGGCATATGTTTCACTACCTCCCTCACCTCCCTCAAAACGTATAAACCTTAGGATCCTAGAAAAAATCTTTCTTGAAAAATGTTTCTTCACAAGGAAATAATAGAGAGTTGGAAATAAAAAGCTTCAAAACTTCTTCTCTATCAATATTGCTCTCGCATGTCTTTTGTCGTAGAGTTCTTAGAGAGAGGTTATGAATATCCCATAAGCTTTCTTGATTTGTAACCACTTCTTCCTTCTTCTCGTTAATAACCAATCTCCAATTTCTTCGGGTAGTGGGCATTAATTGCTAGGGGAATAGGGGAAGAATTTAACCATTTTCCCATGACAATGGAAAAGTAGGCTAACAATTCCCCTCCATTTCTCCACATGGGAAAATGGGAGATATTTTTTTGTATGATATTTGGTTGTGTTGGCAAATAACAAGGGAATTTCCCACAAGTGGGGGAAAATGAAAGCTTTTCCAAAAAAGGGAGAAAAAGGAAGCGGAGAGCCAATTTGGCATTCACGACAAAATTCGGGAAGCTTTTCCCCT
Source organism: Taxus wallichiana var. yunnanensis (assembly GCA_018340775.1). Classification (NCBI taxonomy): domain Eukaryota; kingdom Viridiplantae; phylum Streptophyta; class Pinopsida; order Cupressales; family Taxaceae; genus Taxus; species Taxus wallichiana. The sequence continues at coordinate 814,453,439 of CM031239.1, forward strand.
TTTGGTTTTTAAAATATTAATTAATATTTTAAATAAATAATTAATTAATTTTTCCCAAATTAAATTAATTCATTTGTTTTTGGAAAATAGGAGGAAATTAATTAAAATATTAATTAATTAATCTTGAACTTGAACTGAGCATAAAAATGAACCGTTCATCGGAATGGGATGAAATGAAAAGGGATTTTCTCAGGATGTCAAGACAAACGAAATGAGGAAACTCTTGACAGATGAAAGATGATTCAAAATTTTCAAAAAAATTCAAAACTCTTAATAATTTTGCCAAATCAAAATTAGTCGATAACACCACTATAGATCCTACATATGTTGACGATCGGGACCTAGAAACAACTTATTATGATGATGAACAATCTGCCATTCACATACCTTCACCATCACATGATCCTACTGATGCTTCGGCCTATCATTGTGTTGGTCCTCCCTCTTATCAATAAATAAACAATGTTCTCCCACAATGGCATGGCACCTCTCGCATCGTTGGATAGATATCCATCATCATAGTACACTCGGAGCATAATACTCACACAATCCCCCCTTATCATATTAGCATAGGTGCATCTCTCATATTTGCATTATCATACATTCATATCCTCACATAGGTATACTTATCACATGTTATAGTATCGTCATTACCTGATGACACACTCTTGTGCTTCGATTCAAAATTGACTATTTAGGGCTTACTACACATGAACCCCTACACACCGCACCTATTCATACACTATGAGCCATACACCATACATTCTACATTTATTCTACAACGTCCCCACATTTGTGCACCCTACATTATGATAGTCATCATTAGGCATGCATCATTGTCTACGTGTCTTACATCCTACACTACTTATCCTACACACTACATTATTCATTTATCTACATACCATACATACTACACCGCATATTTTCACACATATTCCACATATTCTACTATTCTTCATTATATAGGAGTCTAGCCTTACATTAATATTCTACATACATTACATGTCATCTTATACACTACATTTTACACATTTCTACACACCTTGCATTGCATTCTACACACCACATATTTACATATTCTACTTATCACATAGTCATTTATTCTCATCATTGCCTTGTCTTCTACACGCTGCACTTACTACTTCGATGATGCACTTTATTTCATCACTCCATACTTGACTGTTGAGGGTTTACAAATCAAATGGACTTTACACAATTATTACTTGAATTTTCACCATGCAACATTCATAGGCTAGTGACATACGCTTTAGGCTAAATCGTCACCTATTCTCTCATTTTCTAGTGGTATACACCTTAGGTTACATCACCACTCCCTACTATTCATCTAGTAGTGACATACAATGTAGGCTAAATCGTCACTTATTTTATCATTTTCTAGTGGTCTACACCTTAGGGTATATCACAACACCCTCCTTACATTTTTGTAGTGATACATGCTTAGTGTTAAATCGTCACTCATCCGTTCATCTTATAGTGATATACACTTAGGCTAAATCATCACTTATACATTCTTCTAATCATGGTATATACTTAGGCTATAAGGTCCACGCACATCTCTTTTACATGTCGCATATCATCACCACTACGCATATACACATTTATCACAACGCGCTAGACATGATACACACACTACTTGACCATTTCCGATGACGCACTCTCGTTTATGATTCATTCTTTACTGCTGAGGGGGAAAACAAAATGAGCCTCATTGCATACATTTCCATCCACTCGAGGGGCACACAGCTCCTATCATTCCATTTTACATTTCATTCCATCCATCCACAACATGCTGCATATTATGGTTGCTTATACTCTTGCTTACTTTTGTTGTTCATGATCACTTTATTACACATGCTAGCTAGATTACTTGTATGTCATTTATCTATATCATCCACACATGCGTGTTCACATCTTTTTCTAGTTGTGATCACATATATAGGTCTTTTACACACAAAGATGGATGTTTGCCTTCTACCCTTTCCTACACTTTGGTCATCAGGGGCATCCACATTCATCTTTTCCAGGTGTTATTATTTCATTTTGTACTTAGCACTTTATATTACTTGCTTATACATGCTTTTGACATACTAGCTATCTTTCTAACATGCTAACGGGTGTTTCCTATACGCCATTTGTTATGCATGGATATTTTCTTCCATACTTGTTTATTCCATTGTCTGTTATTGCTTGTTTTTGTTTGCGGGCCTTGCCCTATGTTTGGTGTGCAAAATTGTTTGTTGTTTGTGGCCATGATGGCCTTGCGTGTCTTATGACATCATGAGTGATGTCCCATTTTTGCAGCCCGCTTTATGTGGCTTACTTGTCTTCTTGTGTGTTTACACTAATTTTCTTGGTATCTTTTACATTGTTTGCATAACTTACACATTGTTTTCTATATGCACACCTATTTACATTTGTCTTTAGATAGCCTTCTTGTTTGTGTGTGCATTGGTTTCTACCAAGCACTTTCCAAGGTTCCAACATACATGCAGTTGGTCCTCTTTTGGGGCCACATGTCTCCTATCAATGACAATGTCGCATATGCCCCCAAAGAGGGGGCATCAATTGGTGGTTTATACTAACACAACACATTTACACCCGCCCATTCGGTGCACTTTTCACCCTTGGCATTGTGGGTTACATATAGCGAGTGCATTCATACTAGTCTACGAACCCCATACACAGTGGCTTTTACAAGACATGGTGTCTTTAGCATTTCTGGGAAGTAGTTATAGGCTTGGAGGCTACCATGGGTGTGCCTCTATACACTACTTCAGCCAGTGGCTTCGGATCATCCAAAAACTAGGACAGTATAGAGATCTCTACACATAGTTCAGGGAAGTAGTTAGAGCTTGGAGGACATAGAGCATTTCCTCCCTACACTTCTTTGGCATATGGCATGAGATCGCCCCAAAACTCGCATAGTACAAGATATCCTTATACACTTTCTCTCTCAACATGGATCAGGTGCACATGTTCCATTTACCCTTACATTTACATTAGCATATTTTACATACACGTGCCTCTTTTAAATAGTGTTTTTACACTTACATACATACATATTTGACTACTTGATTTTTTTCTCCTTGCAACAAGTCGTATGAGAAACAAGCAAATCAAACGGGGCAACAACAACGAAGACAACAACAACAACAACAACGCTCCATCGAAGCACACATGCTTTACTAACCATGCAGGTACACTACACACACAATGTGCAACTACACACACAAATTCCGCCCTAGGTTTTCTCTCATAAATTTTTCTTTGCACATTTTTCATCTATAGTTTCCACGCTCCTCCATATTTTTTCATTCCACACTTTTTCTAGTCCTTTGGCACATTTCTACTACACTCTTCATGGACATCAAGTACGCATCTCTATCTACTTTATGTTACCGATATTTCTACTCACCAACATAAAGTGGGGGCAAAATGTAGTCACAAAATCATGCACTTTAGAAATTTATTTATCCCGGTCTCATACTACTATTTAAAAGGTTCTTGAGTGAAGAAATTACTAATTAACCCCCATCCTTTTGGCCATATTGTTTATTTTATTTCTTCATTTGTGACATATTGTACCCATATGCCCAACTATTTTCTGATATTCTATGTTATTTTAGCCTCATTGGGGGTGCCTAGATTAGTACTTGGGTGCCCATGGGCACCCCATTCCTTTTGAACTCTCCCGCCACTTTTTGGGCATCTTCTAGTCTTTTTACATCTTTACCTCTCTTGTGGTCGGCATTTTTGGGGTTAATCACGAAATTGGAGCAAGAGAATCCTATAAATATAAAGTTATGAGACCATAACGAGGGACCTAACATCATCTACTACTTTTCAATCCATCTAGAGTTGCATCCATCTATTGTATTAGCATCCACATAGTTCCATCATCAAGGCACAATCTAGGACATCTACATCACACTTCATAGGGGGAGGGATTTTATTCGATTCTATGCACACATTCTATTACATTATCTAAATTTATCTATTTCTTGCTATTTCACAAAGTGCAATCTGACACAATAGTAGCTGGGGCACAACATACACACACACTCACCATAACTACATCCGGTCTGAAATGTAGTACGAGCTCGGCTTAGTAAGCCCATTGTTGTGGCGGCTAAGGTCAATCGACCTATTCATTTGCATCTTTATTTTTTTAGGGCTTTTAGGTTATTCTTCCTCTTGGAATATTTGGAGCATCCAAAGGTAGTACAGAAAACTACTGATAGGAAACAAAGGCTATCGGTTATCTCCAAGACCTATGAAGACTCAGTTCTAGACCTTTTCCCAGCACCAGGGCACCTTTTTGCTTACCGAGAGCCCGTGGGTGCCCCAGTCCTCTCTTAGGTGCTCCAATCTAGCCACATCACCCAAAGTTTTCCTCCGAGAGACCCTAAGCACGTTATTCCACGCTTCGATTTATCAAGCTACATTTGCGACATTGTCGAAGAAACATCCATTATCACCGAGTTCTTTCCTCTTTCTCCTTGCACGTTAGGGTTTCTATTTACATTAGTTTTATTAATTATCTCATTTATATATTGTCTTAGTAAATTTATTTGTTGCATTTATATTTCTTCCTAGATTAGATTAACTATCCCCGCACTACTTAGTTAGTCCATTTTTAGTTAATCACTACCCTCTTATTTATAATTTCTAAGAGGTGGTTGTAACCAACACACCTATTACATCCCTTAGCTAAATTTATTTTATTTTGGCACATAATTAATTTACATTTACGAACATATCTTATCGGGTTTATACCTCTTTTGGCACATAATTTGTTTTTTTGCTATGTTCTTTTTACACCATGTTTTATCCCTTACTTTATAAGGGTAATATTACAACTAAATACTTTACCCCATTAATATTTACTATGGGGATTTTGGCACATAACACTCGACTCAAAAGACATGTTGAGAAGATGGAAATAGGGAACTGAATAAATGATTCAAGCCATGACATGGAATGTGAATGAATTAAGTGAGTGCAAAGGATGACAAAAATATTGTATAAGGACGAGGAAAAAAAGGGGAAGAACATCCACGTATGAACAATGATTATGTCAATTTGGGAAATAATTTATGTTGTCTGGTAAGTATTTGATGATGTTAGTGATCACAAGATGAAACAAGAGAATTGAGATTCATGGAAAGAAAGTTAGAGTTTAGATTAAATGAGGATGATGATGTAAGAAGAGAGGATAAGAAGGTTATGTGAGTGGATAAATCTGATGAGGAAGAGGATGGTATGAGGTTGATGATAAGGATGGAGTTGATGAAGATGATGAAGCTTAAAGTGATAGAGATAATGATGTTGTAGGTGATAAGGATGACAAAATGAATGGGTTTGTAAGAAAAAATTGATGATGATGTTGGAGACAATGAGAAAAAGGATGATATAAGATGAGATGATAACATGGGAATCAATGAAGATAAATATGGAACCATGAGAAGAGAACTTGTCAAAGAATGTGATAGAGTGACAAATGAGATTTTTATATGAGGGATGGTATTGGTTAAGACATTAGTAAAGGGAGTATTTGTGTCAAGAGGTGAAATGATAGGTGTAAGACAATTAAAAGGGATGATAGGATATAATGGGTGCATGATACATCTTGAAATGAGATCATGTCACAAAGATGATGGGATATTGAAAGACACATCGATGGTGGAAGCCAAGTTAGAATGTGTAGGGAGGGGAGTTATAATAATGCCCACGTGAGGATTTTTAGAGGCATAGGACCGTTGACTTTGATGTCACTTTGTTGTGAATGAGTTATTAAATGATATTGTGTAATTAGTGGCATGTGTCATTAGAATCAATGATATTGTAGTGATAGGAACATACTTTATTTGGTACTTTCCAAAAAGGTGGTGACTAATTGGGATTTTTAGGCAAAATGGTTGGAATATGGATAAGTTAAGCATCAAGTAATCATGGGAGTAATACGAAGAGGGATTCTGATAAAGGGGTGAATTATCATTTGGGTTGGAAAATTTTACAAAATTGAAAGAAAACTTGGAACACAACCTGATTTGGGGATCATTGGGAGTAATAGACGATGATGATTTAAAGTTAGCATGTGTAACATAAGATGAGGAGATATGAATGGAAGTGGGGAGAATACATGGTTAATGTGCATAAGTGGTTACAAAAATGGTGGGGGTGATGTGATGTATGTAAATGAGTGCTAAGGTGAGCAAGATGGACATCATAAATGCATTGAACCATAACAAGAAATTTTTCAAGGTGCAACAATGGTGGATTTGTAAAGGACAAGATATGTAAGAGGTTAATTTCAACAATGGATATGACTTTGGAAGGGTTAACTTCAATGTTAAGGCATAAAAAAATTAATCCTATTAACTTTCTAGACATAACATCGTAAACATATTTCTTAGGATTGGGGAAAATGTTGTACCAAAATAGTCAAATGAATGCTATCATATTCAGTTACTATAATTAGGGTTTATTTAGTGTTGTTCGTGTTTTCATATTCTCATGGAGTAAATGACTAGGAAGTCACTAAAGTGATTAGGTGATGCATGGAAAGGGGTTTTATGGTGTGAATTGGTTTGTTGGAGCAAAGGGATTAGTAGAAGGGAGCTGATAGAGGGAGAGAGGTGAAGGAAGGTCAATGTGAGAGGAAGTGGTAGTGATGAATGGTAAGAAAGTGATAGGGTGAGAATAAATAGGTTATGGTTGTGATAAGATAGGGGTAATACATGAGGGTAATTTTAGAATAGGCATGTGATGGGATATGATTTATAGGATATAGTGATGGTAGAATGTGAGTGTGATAGCATATGGGTATTAGGATAAGATGATAGAAGGATGAAGATGATACGAGAGTGAAAGGATAAGATAGAATAGTGATAGTGATAGAGGTAGTTATTTTTATTTTGGTTTTTGGATTTTTTTCAACAAGTATGTAGATAGGGAAATAAATGAAAATAGAATCTTAGTGATATTGGTATGGGTGTATGCTTGTGTAAGTAGCTTGTGAATACACTACAAGGGTATGTTGGGGTGTCTTAAAGAATGTTGATTTCTTAGCACTACCAAGAAAAACATAGCAAGTAGACCCACTAAACTAGGCTAGAAATGTGGTGCCTAAAATGGAGTACTCAATATAACTTATGATATGTAAGGCAAAATTCCATGTTAGAGGAGTGTTGTTTAAGTTATGGATATTAGAGGGTCAAGAACCCAATCACTTTATTCTTGACAATTCACAAGAGCTCTCGCAAAAACTAGAGTTCCTTTTTTGAATTTACATAGTCCATCGACACATAGGATCTGATGCAGGAGCATCATGTAAATAGCACAAATTTTGGTTTGATATAGGTGTTTAAGGTTTCTTGATTCCATCTAGGGTCATCATAGTTGATTCTATACCTTTTGGATTCTTTGAGTATGAATAAGGTATTTTCCCTCCTTTTTGTAATTTTAAATATTTGAATTTAGCATTAGATTGTTATAGTGTTATATATTAGTATAAGGGCCATGTGTATTTTTAGTGAGAGTTTTAAGACACCTTTACCACCATTGGTTTGACACTCTCTTGATTCACCTAGCCTTAACTCATGATGAGTTAACTCAATCAAAGTAGGGTTAGTTGTGTGGTAACCCTATATAACTGATTCTTTCTCATTTGTAAATAAAATACATCATGTATTTGAATCGAGAGGAAATGAGGGGAGGTGTAGGAAGTGTGTGGAGAAGATGAAAACTCGTAAGAGATCCTATGGGCCCATGAAGCCTTGTAAATTTATGACTCATCGATAAACGAGCTTCTTCTTGTTCCAAAACTGTGTAGAGAGTTTGATTTTCTATTGTATGTTGATTGTTGAAGAATTCATGAATGATTCTCATTTAATTAAGGTTTATGAATGATCAAGATGAGTTAGGAATCTGTGTAGGTCATGTAGGGTAAGAGAAAGCTTAACAAAGTGGTGTAAAATCTCATGGAGAATAATCATATTGAAGGAAGAATAATAACTTGTGTTGATATTGTGTGCATGCGAAGTATTGTGGTTATTGAATTTTATGGATAAGATGTCTTGTGAACGTTATCACATGTATTGTAGAACAATAGAGTCATCAAGAGTCTTTTAATGTGCCCGAAGATGTGATTAAGTCCATACAAACAATCAAGGAAAAATAAAATGGAACTCGAGTGTGTGAATAGGCATGCATTAAACTTGTAAGTTTAAACTATTTCTTCATTGTTCATGGAAGCGACAAAGGATTGGAGTTATAAGATGATGAGAAACCTCTCTTAGGTGCTAGAGTGGGTGAATAACAATTTGATAATTGTTTAACAATAAGCTTCTACATAGAAATGGTAAACACAGTCTTGAGTAAGTTGCAAACTAAGTATTGAAAATGAATTTCTTATATTATTCAGTTGGGGAAGATTTTAGTGGAAGAAGGATTATGTTTCATTGTGTGTAAAGAGTGCAAGGATCTTCATTGTGGTCAAGTAGGGGTTTATACTTGGTTTTTCCTACGTTCTCGCAATTCTATTACTTCATGAAATGAGCACCCATACCCTTCATCAAGAGCTATTGGTAATAAAATATTGTTATTAACATCCACACAGTCCTTAGTTTGATATTTGGTGGTTTGAATCGATGTGCTAGAGAAGTTAGATAAAAAGACCCTTCTCGGGTTCATAAAGAGGGTTTGAGAGGTTCCCAACTAGGGCATGAGTTTTGAGGTATCAAACAAAGGAGTCTAAGATTGAAATTTTGAATTAATAACAAGGAAAATATTGTTAAGTTTATTCAAGAAGAAATTCAATGTTCTATTGGCTAGAAAACAAGATTTTTTTGACAGTCTAAGGGGGAACAAGTTATACACATCATACACCTAGTTTGTGGAGTCATTTTGTAAAGAGAGTACCAGCTAGACTTAGTGATTACCCTTGAAACGTTATAAACAATTGTAAGCCCTTAAAAGGTGTCCAAAATCCTCTTTCATATGCATTAAAACTTCACAAAAGCACAGATAATCATGACAGTGTGCCTAGGAAGACTTAGTAAGGGTTTGGAAACAAAACACAAAAGGAGAACCACAAAAAGTTACACAAAGAATTAACCCCTGAGTTTTTGCAAGCATGTTATAGGGGTTGAGATACAACTAGTGAATATGATAAATCTTTATGGGTAGCCTTAGAACCCTAGTTTCACTAGTGAAGTAGATAACCATGTTCTTAAAGACAAGAAAGGGCAATTTGGAAAGTGGAATGTGAGTAGACCCATTTTAGGTTTGTGTGGCATTTAGATGACTGCTTTAACATTTTGTAGAATTGATTTCATAGAGAAGGTGAGTGGAATAAGGTCTTGAGTTTCATAAAGCACAAAAGTGCTTGTAAGGAGATAGAGTTATCAAAGAAGAACTATGACAGTTTTGACTAACAGAGATAGAAACTTATATCTTAAGCGATGAATGTATTTCTCAAGAGGTTCTAATAGTGTGTTTGAATTTTCAACTAGGGAAGATGGCCAAGAAACACATAAGGAGTCAAGTGAATATTGAGGAAGAAGCTAGTATAAATAAGACAAGATCATGAGTAGAGTAAGTTAAGATGAGTAAGTACAATACCGGTTGGAATGAAGGAAGAGTTATTTCTTAAATAGAGTAATGTTATGAGGAGATTTAGGAGTAGTGTGTGGTGATTCTAATCCACTCAATGTGTTATAGTATCATTTTATGCAAGGTTTGAGTCATTATATAAGATTTATAACCTTATAGGCTTAATAGATGATCCTCTTATGCAGAGAAAGTAAGAAGTTATTGTTTATATTCCCTTAAAAGGCAAATTATATGCTTGATTGCAAATTCCTCTACACCAAGATCTAAAGATGAAATCTAAGTACACGCCTAAATATGAAATATGTTTTGGATTCCCAAGATCACCTTGTGGCATGAAGGAAGATCATCCATAACCCATCAAGAAAGAAAATAGAAAAGGGATTTTTTTAATTATATTGTATTATTTGAAGATCGCTCAATGATTGTACAAAATTTACCTAAGAAACTAGCCTATAATTTTTTATTTTTTTATTTTGACCTACAAATGAAGAATTTATAGAAAAAACCTGCAACAACTTTGTTATTTGAGAAAGAAAACTCTAGAAATTAGAAACACAAAGAGTGTTAGATTTAAAATAAAACAATTATCTTACAACAAGATCTACGTCTTGCCATGGTTGCCTAAATGTATACAAAAATGAGGTTACCGTTATCCATATTTCACCCTCTTGTTGAATATTAGATCGACCACGATCCCGCATAAGAGCAAACAGCGGAGTCAAAATTTAGTTTTTGCCCCTTATCTCAAAAGGGGTAAAAGTTGCAAAAATGGCCCGTATCGCCCAAGGAAAAGTTAACGGGCCCAAGTCAAAGCCAAAGTGGGAAATAGAAGAAAGGGGAAAAAGATAAATTAAGGACCCGTAGGCCTGATTTTTGTTCCAATCTAGCTACCACGTGTCCCATATCAAAAGGGACCCATTTTTCAAGTTGTTTTCCCGCCTCTCCGTGCGGACTGTATTACAAACTTCGAAGGGGCATATCTTTCAACTCAGCGCTCGAAATATTACAAATGTGATGCCATTGGGAAGATCTCGGCCTCACCCATGCCATAGGGTCTGAAACTTTAATTTTGAGGAGGTTAGGTGAAGAAAAAGGAGGAAACATCTTCAGGATTTTAATGCAGATCTTCTTGCCTCAACAACCAGATCAAATTTGATTTGTTTTGTTGTTTCCTCTTCCTTCAAGGCACCAAACCAAGGATTGATGTACAGTAAAGATGGATTTGGGGGAGAGATTTCATTAGAGGCATTAATAGTGGTGGTTGAACTTCAACTTGCTTTTCCCGCTTCTCTCTCTTTTCTTCTTTCAGGTTGAATCTATAAATACGGGGAAGGATTCATTGTAAAGGGTTGGACATTCTTTGTTTTGCAAGCTCCCTCCTCCTTCTAGAAAAGGGATCTATGGGGTTTAGGCCTTCTATCAAAATTGCATTACGTTTCTACCTCTTGGCTACTTTGTAATGGATTGTATCAATCTACAGAGCAATAAAACACGTCTGTGATCGATTTTAGATCCTCTCTTATCTATTTTGCTTTCATTTGGTCTCCCATTATATATCTAGCTATATGTGCTTGTTTATTGATTGCATTTTGTTGGTTTGTGTCTATTAGCAAAATAAGTGTTCATCATTCCTTTGGTGCATCACCTCGTAGTTTAGCTTTGTTTTAATTTATGTATTCCTTCTATCCATGTCTACTTGTTAAAGTTAAGATTAGGATTAAGAATAAATCCTCTACAAGCTACTTTGTATGCACCAAAACAAAGGAATAAGGAACTAGCCTTCAATCTAGAGAGCTTTCCCATTTCAAGGTCCCACACCTTAGGGAAACTTCAATGTTACACAATCACACCAAATGACTCTCGCCTTAGAAAATTAGATCTCGTAGAACTCATTAGGGGGTGTTGTGATTTCACGTTAACAAGCTTTTGGCATGCCCAGAGGACTAAGAAGTCTCCATCTTATTACGATAGGGATTGATGTACACTTGCTATGATTCTAGCCTTTAAGAAGCCTTAAAATTGTACATCTAGTGACTCCAAAGAAACAAATCTACTAGTTTCAGCAGAGCCCACGCTTGGAATATTCATGAGAAAATCCCGACCTAGAGCAAGGAAAGAAGGTATATTTGAATATTTGCATCTATCTCGTTGTTGCAAATCAGCAGCACCCCTGGATGTTGATCAGGCTTCTAGTTTGACATCTTGGACATCCAATGTGATTGCACAACATTGAATCTTTTTCCCAAGTGTGGGACTTGTAAAATGGGAAAAGAATCTCCAGATTAGAGGTTGGTTCCTCAACTCCCCTGAGCAGATATATCACTTACAAGTTGCAGAGGTTTCAATTCCTAGTTCCTACCCTAAATTCCAAGGGGACAAAGATAGAGAATGCAAGAAAATGAAGCTAATGCTAATGAGGTGATGCACCAAAGGAGTTGCAGACACCTGATACTGCAATACATACACAATCCACAAGAAAACACAACACAAAGCATGCACAAATTTCTCAAAATGTAATGAAAGATCAGGAAAACAATGGTAGATATATGAAAGGATTGAGGGATTTTAATCACAGAGCATATATTAACATTCCAAATCCAATACAATGCATTACAGTGATCAAGAGGCAAAAATGTTGTATTACATGGAAAGGTAAAAATTTCCACAAATTCTACAAAAAAGGAAGAAAAGGGAAGTTGCAGAGCTAAAAAAGTGTCTCCTTTTTTTTAAAATGAACCCATTCTAGCTTTTACAGTGCAAACCATGACCCCAGGAGAGAGAAACATGGGAAAATGTGGGAGAGCTTCAACCACCAACCCAAAATGCATTAAAACAACATGGGCATCCTTACAGGCCCATCCCCTGACATTTTTCACCATGCTGGGAGAGAATGCGAGCCATTCTTCATTAAAAATGGTGGTTGAAATGTCATTTCTGTCCATGACCACGTGCCAGAGGCATTTTTCAATTTTCTCTCTCCAAAATCCATCAAAATGCAAAAATGACCCTGGAATCTTGTAGAGAATTTCACCAGCTTTCCATTGATATAAAGAATGTGAAAAACCAAGCTCTGGATCGAAAGATATGGCCGTTTGAAATTTTAGGGCAAAACAGGGCCAAATCGGATTGGTGGGCAAATTTTTTAAATTTTCCACTTTTTGGTCATTTGGAAAATTTTCCAAAAATTCCCCACACTCTACCATTCCGGGTGCCATGTGGCATGTTTTGATTGGGCACGGGCCTTTAATGCTTCATTTTCCATTGTTTTTCCCTTTGGAAAATTTTCCAAAAATCCCCACCGGGCCGATGATCTGAGGACACGTGGCACGTGCTGATTGGGCGCGGCCTGTCCTCCTAAATTTTCCATCACTGTTTGATCCTATTCCTTCACTCGGACATGTGGCAAAACCTCATTCATTGTGGGCCTCTCCCTTCAAATTTTCCATGCAGGCTTGGTGATGCTTTTGTTGCCACCACCGACACGTGGCGAGATTCTATTGGCTCGCGTTTTGGGGAGGGGCAATTCACTTTGAAATTTCCTTCTTTTTCCTTTGGGAAAATTTCCCAAATTTTCCCCACCTTCCACCGGTCCAGGACACATGGCATCATCTTACTGGACGTGGGGCCTGGGAAAACATTTTTCCTTTTCATTTTAGCTTTTGGGAAAAAATCCCAATCTCCTCCCACGCTCCACTGCCATTCTGCGTGCCCATGGACACGTGGCATAATATGATTGGTCGGCGGGGGCCGCGGGCCAAAAGCTTCTTCATTACCTTTTACCAAAACACTTCACCAAAATTCTAAGTTCACCTCCACCCTCCACCATTCCGACCTCCGGTGACACATGGCAAAACGTGATTGGGTGCGGGCCCTCCCTCCAAAATTTTCCATGCGCCAACACTTAGTCAAATTTTTCAATTTTCTCCCCTTGGACACGTGGCACGATCTGATTCACTGGGCTGCGGGGCAAAATATCCCTTTTGAAAACTTTGCCAAACACTTGGTAAAAAACCAAGTTTTCCTCCGACCCCCGCCACTTCCTTGGACACGTGGCACCATTTCATCAATCATGAGCTTTTCAAGGGAAAATTTCCCATAAAACTCCGTCAGGCCATAACTTCAAAAATACATGGAGTTAGGAGGAAAACTTTACCTTTCTGGAAAGCTGAGAAAGAGCTCTATCCAATGGTGCCATTTCTAGAAAGTTTTGAGTGCCTAAAAGCAAAAAATTATGACTAAGGCACAAGAGAGGGAAGAATGAAAGGAGTTAGCCACAAAATGAGCAGGGGCACATTTTGGATAACAATTTTGGTGACTCAGAGGGGTCATCTGCCTGTTGGATGAAGTTACTAGTTGCCTGAAGCAATCCATTGGGCATGGAGTCATCAAATTCTCTGTTTGGTACCCCAACTGACTAGAACACTGCAAGGAGGAAGATGGAGGGTGGCACATCATCTGATTTGAGCAAGGCCTGTAACACACATTTCCAGGAACAACAAGCTTGTGCCAAAGCACTTAGGGAAAGCAAAGCTAATCTATAGCAAAACAATGTGCACAAGCACTTGGAGGAATGAAAATCTAAGCTAATATGTACAAGGTGGAGAATTCCCTTCAGTAGCAATGCTTTAGATAGATCCCATTGACTGGAATCTATAGTTCTTCGCCATCCAATGAAGACAATTGGAAAGCATTACTGTCCTTGCACTTTGTGACCATGTATGGGCCACTCCAAATGGCATCAAATTTTGAATGCCTTCCCGGTTTTTCTCTATCTGCATCCCATTTTAACACTAGATCTCCAACTTGGAAAGATCTATCCTTGGCCTTCTTATCAAAGGTCTTCTTGATCAAAGTTTGATCTTGATCCTTCTCCATTACTTGGGATGCTTGATTTCTGATTTCTTAGAGCTCCATCAATTCTGCATATCTAACCTCCATGGGCTCAAACTCTAACAACTCCAACTATTTCATGAGTTCCAATGTTGGCAACTCAAGTGACATGGGCAAAATTTCCTCTCTCCCATAAACAAGCTTAAATGGAGAGTTACCTGTAGATCACTTAGGAGTTATCCTATCAGCCCATAAGGCTTATTTCAATTTGGTATGCCAAGACTTCTGATTTTCATCAAGAGTCCTCCTAATGATCCTCAACAAGTTCTTGTTTGTAGATTCAGCCTGGCCATTACCCTGAGGGTAATAGTTTGATGAAGTACTTAGGTAGATCCCATTCTTGACAGCCCATTCAATTACCTTGGACCCAATGAATGCCAATGCATTATCTGATATTATTGTAGCAGGTATGCCAAATCTAGTTGTTATTCCCTCATAGAAATCTAGGATGCTAGATTCATTTGCTTCCTTGAGTGCTACTACTTCAGTCCACTTGGTGAAATAATCTGTTGCTGTTAGAATCCATTTGTGTCCTTGGCTTGAATTGGGATTAATGACTCCAATGAAGTCCAAACCCCATTGCATGAATGGTTGGTCAACTGAAATTGGATGCAATGGAAGGGCAGCTAGCCTCTCTTTACCTGTGAAGAATGCACAATTCTTGCACCTCTTGATCCATGCATAACAATCACTAAAAATCTTGGGCCAATAATAGCCAGCCCTCATGATCTTTAGAGTTGTCACTCTTGGTGCAAAATGACCACCATCTGGTCCACCATGGAACTCTTCCAACATCCTATGAATCTGATTTGTACTAATGCATCTCATCAGCACTCCATTCACATCCCTTTTGAACAAGACACCATCAACAAGGGCGTATGGGACAGCCTGCAATTTGAAGTGTCTTCTTTGGGTCTTGTTCATCTCTAGAGGGCATAGACCTGTGCTTAGGAAGTGCATTATGTCTTGGGTCCAGCAAGGAGTGAGGACACCATCATTCTCCTCTTGAGTGCTTCCTTGCTCATGGTTATCTTGCAATGCCAAAACAGCCTCCTCCTCCCATTACATGCTTCCTTTCCTTTTGCTCAAAATTAGCTGCTCACACAATCCTTTCCCTCTCATCAACCTGGTGACTTTGATCTCAATGTCATACTCCATGACATGAGTAATCCAACCTACCCTCTTTTCATTCGTGTTGTTGAGGAGGAAGTCCTTAACTCCCACATGAGAAACCAACAATCGAACTTGTTGCTTGAAACTAGATGCTTGAACTTCTTCAAGCTCCTAATTACTTCAAGAACATTCTTCTCAATGAAAGAATATCTCACCTCATAGTCCTCCGTGCTTTGGCTGAAAAAGCAATCACTACTCATCATTGTTTTGTCCCTCTCTTGTGACTAAAATCCTTGCGAAATAGTATCATCACCCCCAAATGCATAGAGGATGAAATCCTTGGAAAATCCGCTTGATGAGAGTTGGGGCTTGAGAGATGGCTTCTTTATTGCTTAAAACTTTCCTACCTTCCTTGTCCATTTGTAAACAACATTCGCCATGCTTTTCTTTAACATCTTGTGATAGGCTTGATGTTGGGGTAAGCTGAAATGCATTTGGGACAAACCTCTTCTAACAAAATTTATTCTCCCAAGAAACTTTGAAGGGCCTTCCGTGGATGCTTCCTACCTTGGTGTTAGTTTCAATGGTAGTGGATAATCCTCTTGATCAAACGGCTTCAACTCTTTTTAATCTAACTTGAGTGTAAGGCTCAATGTGAAATTTTGCAATAGGTTCATATCTAATTGTGGCCTTGGTTCCATATCTTGTTTTGAACAACATGTGTGACCAATCAATAGATAAGTAGCCTCCAATCTTGGCTGTGAAATCCCTTGACAAACATAGGGCAAAGAGTGGTGGAAGATCTATTACTAAGACATCTTGCAAAACAACAATGTTGGGGCATGCATGCAAAGTAAGACTCAATTTTTTTATCACTCCAACTTTTGTTACTCGTTGTCCCATCCAATTGCATTACCCCTTTGGATATGACTTCATACTAAATTCCCAATTGATCAGCATCTGCTTGGGCATTACTGAACTACTTGCCCCGGAATCAATCATGTAATTGTGTACTAATTGGTTTCCAATGATCAATGAAACATAGAATGGAGGGGGATTTCAACATTTTACCTTGTTGTCCTCCATGATTCCCCTCAGGTTGGGCAGCATTTGTGAGCACCTTCTCTTGCATTCGACTTGCTGGTTTGAAGTTGACCAGTCCTTCATGGCAGCTTGTAGCAAATCTCTTTGGCCTGGGATAGATAGTGATTCCCACATTGATATGTTTACATTTGTCTTCTTCATCTGATCAATGATGTTGAATGGGATGAAGCATATCTTTGTTGTCCCTTGGCTTGCACATTCATTCCTTGCATATGGGCAGTAACAATTGGCGTTTGAGTTGGCCTAGGAGCTGTTTTAGGCAGCCCTTGTGTGTTTGGAACTGAATTTTGTTTGCCAATAATTTGTGGAGTAGTAGGAGGTTGTGGATTATTTGGAGCCAATGGTTTTTCTTCACCCAAATTCCTCCTTTTTGACCTTGTGTTGGCTGCAACACTTTGGGAAACTATTTGATTCATGCCACAAAAATCCTCTGCCTACCAGTTTACAAGTGTAGTATCATTTGGAGCTGATTGTTGCTAGAATGTTTCTTGTTGCTGGTTATTTCCTTGACTACCTTCACCCTCCACACCAGTTGTAGTCACCATTAATGCTTGATTTAAGGCACCATTGAAGCACATAGACTGGTTGTGAGGTTCATTGCATGGGAAACACCAATCATACTCTTGAGCTATGTTGTTTTGCACTGGCACTAATGCCTTAGAGGCAGATATAACATTGGGATTATAGGGCTGAAATGGTCTGTTGGCAGGAGGTCTTGCTTGGTTTAAATTTGCAACTAGATTGGGTGGTCTTTGAGGTTGGTATGGTCTGCCATGTTAGAGCTTGAGGCCTAAAACCTTGGGCTTGTTGCCTCTTGAGTGTAACCAGCTCATTACCTAAATTTTGCAATTGCTTCATGACTTCTTGAAGTTCATTTGAGGCACTAGAAGATGAAGTAGAAGCTTCACTTAAATTCTGATTTCTAGGAGTGGGAATAGGAGCTAAATTAGGCACTTGGCTAGTATTTGGGCTCTCTAAACTTGGAAACAATGGCATTGGAGGCCTAGGAGCTAGCTTGCCAGCTTGAATCAAACAATTTTCAGCTCTAATGGCAATGTTATAAGCAACAGGGATAGTTGTGCCTCCCATGGATTGAATCAACATAGAAATATTAGAATTTAAAGCTTTAAGGTAATATAGAAAAGCACCTTCTGACTACTAGCCTTACTGCCACTGGAATCCTCTCCCAAGTCATTTGAAATCTGAAGTTGAAGTCAGTCAGCTGCTCATTGGGAGCTCTCTTGATGGTTGTCAGTTGTTCCAAAAGGGACAAGTTGTCTCCCTTTTCCCCAAACTGCTCATGGAGGGCTATACATAGCTGGTTCCAATTTTGGATAGAACCTGAGGCAAGACTCCTGAACCATTGCAAAGCTTTCCCTTTGAATGAAGATGCCAGTAGTTTGACAACAACTTGCATCTCATTGATCTCATGGATTGCACAAATATTAGCAATATCCTTAACATGATCACCAGGAGTGGTCTGATTCTCTCCAGTAAAGTATGGGATGTTCTTCAATGCTGCAACAGGATTGGATTTTGTGCATTGAGAGCAAGTGGGCTGCTGCCAATGAAATTGACATAGGGGTTGTTTTGTGCCATTCTGATTGGCCTTAGAACCCTTGTTGATTGAATGAAAGGCCTACCAGGTGGAGGAGTTGAGAGAGTTCTGTTTGGTGGAGATGGAGACCTTTGAATTCTCCTCCCTCTTTGCCTTCTTCTTGGAGATAACTGCAGATACTCAAACAACACTTCTTCTTCTCCAACTCTTGACCTTGTGGTGATTCTTCTCATGAGTTTTCAGGTCTTGCACTACTAAAACCAGCTGATTCTTCTTCCTTGGAGTCACCAGATGTGCAATTTAGGGCTCTTTTAAGCAAGAAACTTGCAACAAATGCACATCAATTTTGTTGCAATGAAGATGAAGACCTCTAAGGTCCCACCGGTGTGCCAAAACATGTTGTACAAATCAACAAAGACACCCTTGGATGTTGATCAGACTTCTAGTTTGACATCTTGGACATCCAGTGTGATTGCACAACATTGAATCTTTTCCCCAAGTGTGGGACTTGTAAAATGGGAAAAGAATCTCCAGTTTAGAGGCTGGTTCCTCAACTCCCCTGATCAGATATATCACTTACAAGTTGCAGAGGTTTGAATTCCTAGTTCCTACCCTAAATTCCAAGGGGACAAAGATAGAGAATGCAAGAAAATGAAGCTAATGCTAATGAGGTGATGCACCAAAGGAGTTGCAGACACCTGATACTGCAATACATACACAATCCATAAGAAAACACAACACAAAGCATGCAAAAATTGCTCAAAATGTAATGAAAGATCAGAAAACAATGGTAGATATATGAAAGGATTGAGGGATTTTAATCACAGAGCATATATTAACATTCCAGATCCAATACAATGCATTACAGTGATCAAGAGGCAAAAAGGGGTGTTGTATTGCATGGAAAGGTAAAAATTTCCACAAATTCTGCCAAAAAGGAAGAAAAGGGAAGTTGTAGAGTTGAAAAAGTGTCTCCTTCTTTCAAAAATGAACCCATTCTAGCTTTTACAGTGCAAACCACAACCCCAGGAGAGAGAAACATGGGAAAACGTGGGAGAGCTTCAACCACCGACCCAAAACACATTAAAACAACATGGGCATCCTTACAGGCCCATCCCCTGACATTTTTGCCATGCTGGGAGAGAATGCGAGCCATTCTTCATTAAAAATGGTGGTTGAAACGTCATTTCTGTCCATGACCACATGCCAGAGGCATTTTTCAATTTTCTCTCTCCAAACTCCATCAAAATGCAAAAATGACCATGGAATCTTGTAGAGAATTTCACCAGCTTTCCATTGATATAAAGAACGTGAAAAACCAAGCTTTGGATCGAAAGATATGGCCGTTTGAAATTTTAGGGAAAACAGGCCAAATCGGATTAGCGGGCAAATTTTTTTAAATTTTCCACTTTTTGGTCATTTGGAAAATTTTCCAAAATTCCCCACGCTCCACCATTCTGGGTGCCACATGGCATGTTTTTATTAGGCGTGGCCTTTAATGCTTCATTTTCCATTGTTTTTCCCTTTGGAAAATTTTCCAAAAATTCCCCACTGGCCGATGATCTAAGGACACGTGGCACGTGTTGATTGGGCACGGCCTATCCTCCTAAATTTTCCATCGCTATTTGATCCTATTCCTTGACTTGGACACGTGGAAAAACCTCATTTGTTGACAGGCCTCTCCCTTTGAATTTTCCATGCGGGCTTGGTGATGCTTTTGTCGCCACCGACACGTGGCAAGATTCTATTGGCTCATGTTTTGGGGAGGGGCAATTCACTTTGAAATTTCCTTCTTTTTTCCTTTGGGAAAATTTCCCAAATTTTCCCCACCTTCCGCCGGTCTGGGACACGTGGCACAATCTTACTGCACATGGGGCCTCTGCAAACATTTTTCCTTTTCATTTTAGCTTTTGGGAAAAATCCCAATCTCCCCCCGTGCTCCGCTACCCCACGTGCCCATGGACACGTGGCATAATATGATTGGTCGATGGGGGCCACGGGCCAAAAGCTTCTTCATTACCTTTTACCAAAACACTTCGCCAAAATTCTAAGTTCACCTCCGCCTCCGCCATTCCGACCTCCGGTGACACGTGGTAAAACATGATTGGGCGCGAGCCCTCCGTCCAAAATTTTCCATGCACCAACACTTAGTCAAATTTTTCAATCTTCTCCCCTGGACACATGGCACGATCTGATTCACCGGCGGGCCTGCAGGCAAAATATCCCTTTTAAAAGCTTTTCCAAACACTTGGTAAAAACCAAGTTTTCCTCCGACCCCCACCACTTCCTTGGACACGTGGCACCATTTCATTGGCTACGGGCTTTTCAGGGGAAAATTTCCCATAAAAACTTCATCGGGCCATAACTTCAAAAATACATGGAGTTAGGAGGAAAACTTTACCTTTCTGGAAAGCTGAGAAAGAGCTCTATCCAATGGTGCCATTTCTAGAAAGTTTTGAGTGCCTAAAAAGAAAAAAATTATGACTGAGGCACAAGAGAGGGAAGAATGAAGGGAGTTAGCCAAAAAATGAGTAGGGGGCACATTTTGGATAACACTATCCCCAGTGCAAAGAAAGGAGAGGAAGAAGAATTCAGAGGTCTCCATCTCCACCAAGCGAACCTTGTCAACACCTCCACCTACAAGGCTTTTCTTTCATTCCGTAAGGATTCTTAGGCCAATCGAATGGCATAACCAAATCCATATGTCAACTTCACCTAGTAGTCCACTCGCCTTGATTGCAGAAAACCCGGCCTCCGATCACAACATTAAAGAGCATCTCACATTTCACTAGGGAAAATCAAACTTCTCCCGTGACCATGTCCAAGATATTGCAAATTTCTTTACATTCCACGATATCCATGAGAAGGACATTGCATCAAGATACTCACCTCTTCATTCAAGGAAAGCTTCATAATGGTTCAGAGTCTTGAAGCGGGGATCTATCTAGAATTAGAACCAACAGGTTGTGCACGGCCCTTCACAATTAGTTTGGAGAAAAAGGTGATAACTTGTCTTTTTGGAGCAACTAACCACAATCAAGAGAGCCCGAATGAGTAGGTTGATAGACTTCAACCTCATATTCCAACAGACTGGGATAGGATTCCAATAAAGAATAAAGCCCACTAATGAAAGTGCCTTCTTATACTTTCGTAGGGCTTTAAATTCTGATATTTCTCCGATGATTCATCAATGGGGGCACTACATTACCACAGCAGCCTATAGCCTCTCCATAGGGGTTGAGAACCATTTGATTCAAGCTGGAAAATCACTCCTAGGCCATCCATGCCTCCGTACCCGAGTTAGGAAGCCCAAATACTAGCCAAGTGCCAAACTAGCTCCTATACCCACCCCTCAAGAGTCAAAGCTCAGTTGAAGCTTCCACTTCATCATCTAATACCTCTAAATAGTTTTAGGAAGTGGTGATGAAGCAACTTTACAACTTTGGGAATGAGCTCGTGACCATCCAATAAGCTTAGAGTTCACCCATCCAGAGGCTCAAAGCCGAGACCCCAGATAGCAGAATAAGCCACCACCTTAGACCGCCAAACCGGATCCGTAACCAAGGACATCCCTGCTGCTTTTCAAGCATGATCTAACACATCATATTGCAAAAACAAAAAAATCAAAATACTAATTTTTTTAAAAATGGACAAGTTTAGCTATATTAAACACTTAAAATTATATGACTTAGTTTTTTTTTTTTTTTTTAAAACTTATAAGATTGTAGTCCGTTTGCCCGCATTTTGATGACCAAATCTTGTTATTTTTTTTTTTCTTTGGTGAAACGTTAGATGTAGTTGTCTATCTTGGGATGGATTTTATTTTGTATTTTTTTGAGCAATATTTTTTTTTAATGATTTTTTCCGTGAAAGTGGTCTGAAAATATTTAGAAAACGGAGCGCTTTCCGTTTGCCCGCCATAACTATATCAAAAAATATCGAAATCAAATATTTTTTTTTAACGTGTATAGAATTTGTCCACGCTTGGGATGGTATAAGTTTTATCACATTTTGATAAGCGAAACAAAAGTTACAGTCTTAAACGTAGACATGAACATTCACGGAAAAAATGTCTTAAAGACCTATTGTTAGTAAAAATTATAAAATGATATTTATCTTATTCTATTCACTTTAAAATCAATATTTCTACGAAGCTAATAGTCTCCCTACGCGATGGCACCATTTTTGTGAAATGTTTTCAGTTTTTTAGCATGGTTCAAGTCTTTGGAAGAGCAGATTTGAGGTTTTTTTGACCTTTTACACTTCATAATGACCTTCCATAGCTTTGGTTGGGAAAAAAAGATTTCCCGAGGCTTAGGTTCGGCAGATAGATCCGCGATCGCGGTTTATAAAGCGTGATCACGGTTTTTTTAACACAAACCATGAACAAAACACCGTGCTTTATAAACCACGATCACGGTTTATAAAGCACGCTCACAGTTCATAAATCATATTTACACACATCCCAATGTCTGAATTACCATGTGATTTTTACTCTCTGACCTTACCGTATGAATTACTATGAAATTCTATCTTTTTCTACACATGTTTTCTTATCACCGAAGCAAAACATCATGGGAGACAAGAAACGAAGTCAAAAAAGGAAGTCATTAAGTAAAAAACACCAAACGAATTAGAGGCCAACAAAATTCAAAATGTTGAGCGAATGCGGAAACTTCGTGAATCAAGAAGAGGTTCATCTTCAACCCCAACTATTATAAGCAATGAAGAACCGTAATGTTTCTACCGTCAAATGTTGAAGTTGAATTAAATACTCGTGATGAAGATGTTTTTACTATCAATGTCAAGAAGAATTAAATACTCATGATGTAGCAAATGTTGAAATCAAGGAGACAATGAAAATGTGAATAAGGAAATTCATGTTGAAACTATAGACAAGCAAAATTTGACAAAAACACCTCCTAGGATTTTACGTAAGAAACCTAATTTTTTTATTGAAATTGATGAAAACATTTTGAAACCAATGTCTGACAAACTTTCTGAACGACAAATCAGAAGAAAAGCCACTGAAATTTGGGATAATCATTTTGAAATTTTAAATGATTCCCAAAGATGTCAGTTGTTGGTTAGTTTGATGAAATTGATTAAAATGAGACCTACATTAAACACCTTAGGATTGACAACATCTAATATACGTGGTCAAACCTCTACAATTGTTGAAAACCTTCATGATGCATATCACATTATTGGTGTCAAGAGACGCACTAGGGATAGTAATATTGTGCATCGTGTACTTGCTACTAGTGTTGTAAGTGAATCAATAAAAAACAACGTTTGATTACGCAAACAAGTCGAATGTTGCAAGTTAATCGAAAAACTCTAATGAAAGCAATTGAAAGACGTAATATCCTTCAATCACTCAATAACGCCGATTTTTGGGCATTTTCTGCTAGAGCACCGCGTAAGGACAAAAATAATTCTGATGCTATAAGAGAAGTTGTTATTAAATTTTGGCATGATAACACTAGAGTTTCACCTAATACAAGAGATGTTATAAAATGGAGAGTTGGTTCTACTAATCGTGAACCACATCCAAAGCATTTCTTAGATATGACTCAAACTCAATTTTTTCGTAAGTTTGAACAAGAGAATCTAGAAATTAAAATTAGTCAACGTTTTTTTGAAATGTTGAAACCATTCTATGTGAAAATCAACCACGCTCGCACCACTTGTTGTTGTAGGCAACATGTTGAATTTGTGATGCATTATGCTAAATTTTTACGTATTCATTCTAATTTTCATTCTAAACTATGTTATCGAATGTGGTGTTCAAGTTCCACCAATATCTTCCAGGGATTTCATTCCTACTATATTTTGTGAAAAAGAAGTTGACAATTTTTTTATAGTCGATTGTTTAGATGGAAGTCAGAAGTACATGCGGCGGATTACCTAAATTGGAAAGTTACATCCATGAGAAAATTGAAGGTACAATAGGACATAATTTAGTTGAGTTTGATAAATATAAATCAGTTGCATACCAATTGAAAGATGGAAAAGAGTCTAAACGGTGTGAGCTAGTTACAGAACAAATGCCTGTTTTCTAATTTTTGAGAAAATTTAAGGATGAAATTGTTTATGAGTATGCTAGGCATACACATAGAGCTCGATGGTTGGATGAACAATTCAAGCTATGCAAAGACACATTTCCTATTGGTACTATTGTTTCAGTGGTCGATTTTGTAGAGAATTACACATTACAACCACAAATGGAGGTTCAATCGCAATATTACAACTCAATACAAGTTGCCATTTTTGTGCATATAGCATTTCTACATTCTCCTAAAAGAGAGAATGATCAAAAAAATTTAAGAGAGTACCACTTTTATATCGTTGATGATCGTACTCATTCTACCGAATTTGTGCAAGGGTGTTTCCAGCTTATTTTATGGAAACTTGTCCGATAGGGACATCCACTTCAAACAACATTATATATGGTCGATAATTACACGTCTCAGCTTTAAGAATGCACGAATGTTTTATCGATGAGAAGAATGCACATCAAGATGGGTGTGCAACATATTTGGAGTTTCACTGAGGCTGGACATGGAAAAGGAGAGCATGACGGTGCAGGGGCATGTGTGAAAAGAGCTCTTGTAAGAGAAGAGTTGAAGTACAAAGATGGTGCTAAATTAAAAGATGCAAAGAGCATAGTGGAATGGTGTATTGACAACATGGCCCGAGGTTCTCAAGAAAATTCCACAAATAGATATTTTTGGTTGATAGAGGAACAACAAATTGCTAACTACGAGGATTGTATGACACTCACTGGGTCCAAGTGATATGCACTCATTTTGTAGCTCTAGACGCTACTTCATGGGCCATATGGACAAGAAAGTTGACATGTTTTTGTGCATCTTGTATCAAATTTGTCACTGCTGAGTGTGATTCACAAGAATGGGTGGATGGATGGATTTGTAGGCCTCTAACTCCGCTTCCTAGTTATCAACCTCCACAAGCATTACGACTTGTTTCTCAGATGAAGTTGCAACATCCAAGGACTTTGACGAAATTTTGATTTTGGTGCGACAAGGTATTTATGGTTATTTATTTAATTTTTGTATTGAGTTATGTCCATTGAAATTTTAATATGTAATTTAAATTTGAGTTGTTCAACCTTTGTTTTTTTTTAGGACATGTGTTTGCAATGAATTGCAATAGAAGACAATGAAGAAGGAACAAACTATTTCTTATGTCATTACATCGAGGAAAGAAAGAAGTTGACTTCTCCTATTATAGATGGCGAAGATATTGAGTATCCTACAGGGTCAATGGTAGTTACTGAACTTGGCTTCGACGGTATCCATTAAAAACTCCTCTGTTTGGGTGTTTGAAGACTTTGAGACACACAGAAAATACTCTTATATTCACATCTAGTTCTAGCGACAAATATTCAGCTGTATAGATATCGAGGAAGGCCTAATAACAAGATTCTTTGGAAGGTTCGAGAGTCAGATCATGAAGCAATCTTGTCTGCTATTCAGAGTAGATCCGATCCTGATGGTTCATTGGAATGAATTTACAATGCTCATGTCTGGTATATATAATTTCTTTTCATATATATATATATATTTTTTTAGTTTAAAGATCTAGATTTAAGTTTGAATATATTTTATTTTAAATTTGTGTATTTTGTATATATAGATAGTATATGGTTTTGATTTGAAACTTAAATTTCTTTGACTAACACTTTTATGTTTAGGTTAGTGGTGCCAGAAAAGCTTCCACCTTCACGTGGTTAGCACTGTTAGTAGAGAATTTTAAATTCTCAAGCTAAGAGAAGCTTTCATTTTGAAAAAGTTGTTTGAAAAAGTTGTAAATTTTGAAAAAGTTGTAAATTTTGAAAAAGTTGTAAATTTTGAAAATGTTGTAAATTTTGAAAAAGTTGTAAATTTTGAAAAAGTTGTAAATTTTGAAAATTTGTAAATTTTGAAAAAGTTGTAAATTTTGAAAAAGTTGTTGTAATTTTGAAAAGTTTTTTGAAAATTTGTAAATTTTGAAAATGTTGTAAATTTTGAAAATGTTGTAAATTTTGAAAAAGTTGTAAATTTTGAAAAAGTTGTAAATTTTGAAAATGTTGTAAATTTTGAAAATGTTGTAAATTTTGAAAACGACTCCTCCCCAAGTGTTTACAAGACCATACCTACGCATGTGCACCGATCTGGGAAGGAAAAATCTAAGAGAGGATATTGTAGAGGGTCCCTACACCGAGGTGTCGATCAGACGAGACATCTCTAGGTGCCACGGAGTCCGAGTAGTCACCCGTCAAAGTTGAACGATATTTTGGTCTCAGGGCTCTTAAGGGACTACGCCCGAACGAAGTAGCCCGAAGCAACGACCTTGTCACACACCAAAACACCACCTCCTCTAGTGTTCACCTAGCCACCCGACATGCCAAAGATGCAGTTCGGTTCGGGTGCCACGACCCACCGTTTGCAAAATATAGCATTTGACAACCTTACACTCGGCTCAAACCGCACTATTTCACGCGTTTTTAAAAACAATAGGGCAAATGAGAGCACCAAAATGAGAAGGAAAAAAACTGAGAGAGGCTATTGTAGAGGGTCCCTACACCGAGGTGTCGATCAGATGAGGCATCTCTAGGTGCCACGGAGTCCGAGTAGTCACCCGAAGTTGAACGATATTTTGGTCTCAGGGCTCTTAAGGGACTACGCCCGAACGAAGTAGCCCAAAGCAACGACCTTGTCACACACCAAAACACCACCTCCTCTAGTGTTCACCTAGCCACCCAGACATGTTCAGCACATAGTCGGTTCGGTGCCACGACCCACCGTTTGCAAAATATAGCATTTGACAACCTTACACTGGCTCAAACTGCACTATTTCACGCGTTTGCAAACAATAGGGCAGCGAGAGCACCAAAATGAGAAGGAAAAAACTGAGAGGATTTTGTAGAGGGTCCCTACACCAAGGTGTTAGATCAGATGAGGCATCTCTAGGTGCCACGGAGTCCGAGTAGTCACCCGTCGAAGTTGAACGATATTTTGGTCTCATGGCTCTTAAGGGACTACGCCCAACGAAGTAGCCCGAAGCAACGACCTTGTCACACCAAAAAAACCACCTCCTCTAGCATTCACCTGGCCACCTAGATGTGTCCGGCAGTATAGTCGGTTTGGTGCCACGACCCACCGTTTGCAAAATATAGCATTTGACAACCTTACACTAGCTCCAAACTGCACTATTTCACGTGTTTGCAAAATAATAGGGCAGCGAGAGCACCAAATGAGAAGGAAAAAACTGAGAGAGGCTATTGTAGAGGGTCCCTACACCGAGGTGTTAGATTAGACGAGGCATCTCTAGGTGCCACGGAGTCCGAGTAGTCACCCGTCGAAGTTGAACGATATTTTGGTCTCAGGGCTCTTAAGGGACTACGCCCGAACGAAGTAGCCCGGAAGCAACGACCTTGTCACGCACCAAAACACCACCTCCTCTAGTGTTCACCTAGCCACCTGACATGTGCAAGATAGTTGGTTCGGTGCCACGACCCACCGTTTGCAAAATATAGCGTTTGACAACCTTACACTGGCTCAACCGCACTATTTCACGCGTTTGCAAAACAATAGGGCAAAGAGAGCACCAAAATGAGAAGGAAAAAAACGAGAGAGGCTATTTAGAGGGTCCCTACACCGAGGTGTTGATCAGATGAGGCATCTCTAGGTGCCACGGAGTCCGAGTAGTCACCCGTCGAAGTTGAACGATATTTTGGTCTCATGGGCTCTTAAGGGACTACGCCCGAACGAAGTAGCCCTGAAGCAACGACCTTGTCACGCACCAAAACACCACCTCCTCTAGCATTCACCTAGCCACCTAGATGTGTCAATGTAGTTGGTTCGGTGCCACGACCCACCGTTTGCAAAATATAGCATTTGACAACCTTACACTGGCTCCAACTGCACTATTTCACGCATTTGCAAACAATAGGGCAACGAGAGCACCGAAATGAGAAGGAAAAAAATGAGAGAGGCTATTGTAGAGGGTCCCTACGCCAAGGTTTCGATCAGATGAGGCATCTCTAGGTGCCATGGAGTCCGAGTAGTCACCCGTCGAAGTTGAACGATATTTTGGTCTCAGGGCTCTTAAGGGACTACGCCCGAACGAAGTAGCCCTAGCAAATGACCTTGTCACACACCAAAACCACCCTCCTCTAGCATTCATTCACCTAGCCACCCGATGTGTCCGTCATAGTCGGTTTGGTGCCACGACCCACCGCTTGCAAAATATAGCGTTTGACAACCTTACACGGCTCCAACCGCACTATTTCACGTTTTGCAAACAATAGGGCAAAGCGAGAGCACCAAAATGAGAAGGAAAAACCAGAGAGAGATATTTTAGAGGGTCCCTACACTGAGGTTTCGATTAGATCGAGGAGGCATCTCTAGGTGCCACAGAGGTGGAGTCCGAGTAGTCCGTCAAAGTTGAACGATATTTTGGTCTCAGGCTCTTAAGGGACTACGCCCGAACGAAGTAGCCTTAAGCAATGACCTTGTCACACACCACCACCTCCTCTAGTGTTCCTAGCCACCCAGACATGTGGTGCAGTCATTGTTCAAAGTGCCACGACCCACCGTTTTTGCAAAATATAGCGTTTGACAACCTTACACTCGCTCCAACCGCACTATTTCACGCGTTTGCAAACAATAGGCAGCGAGAGCACCGAAATGAGAAGGAAAAAAACTAAGAGAGGCTATTGAGAGGGTCCCTACACCGAGGTGTCGATTAGAGAGGCATCTCTAGGTGCCACGAGTCCGAGTAGTCACCCGTCAAGTTGAACAACGATATTTTGGTCTCGTGGCTCTTAAGGGACTACGCCCGAACAAGTAGAGTAGCCCTAAGCAACGACCTTGTCACGCACCTGCACCAAAACACCTCCTCTAGTGTTCACCAGCACTGATGTCATAGTGTTTTAGCAGCCACCACCCACCGTTTGCAAAATATAGCACCTTGATAAACCAATCACTAGCTCCAACCACTATTTCACTATTTTGCAAAAAAAATAGCAAGCACTAGACAAAAAATGAGCCCATTGGAAAACCTTACAGAGGCTATTTTAGAGGGTCCCTATGCACGAGGTTTCGGATTAGACGAGGCATTCTAGGTGCCACGGAGTCCGAGTCACACCGTCAAGTTGAAAACCGAGATTTTGGTCTCGGGCTCTTAAGGGACTACGCCCGAACGAAGTAGTCCTGAAGCAACGACCTTTTCACACATCAAACACCACCTCCTCTAGTGCCAACCAGCCACCAAATGTCAATGTCACTAGAGTTCAAGTATTCGAACGACCCACCACCGTTGGTCTCTATAGCATTTGACAACCTTACACTCGCTCCAACTCGCACTATTTCACGCGTTTGTAGGAAAACCTTGCACCAAATGAGAAGGAAAAACTAGAGAGACCTTTTAGAGGGTCCCTACCCGAGGTGTTGGATCGACGAGGCATCTCTAGGTGCCACGGAGTCTTGAGTAGCCACCTCCGAAGTTGAACGATATTTTGGTCTCAACTCTTAAGGGACTACGCCCAAACAAGTAGCTTCAATGACAACGACCTTTGTCACACAAAAACACCTCCTCTAGCATTCACCACCACCCGAATGTCAGTAAGAGGTTCGAGAGACCCACCTCACCGCTTTGCAAAATATAGAGAGAGGACAACCTTACACTCGAGAAACCGCACTATTTCACGACTTTTTGCAAACAATAAGAGCACCAAATGAGAAGGAAAAACCAAGAGAGATTTTTTGTAGAGGGTCCCTACACCAGGTGTCATTAGATTTATCTATCTCTAGGTGCCACAGAGTCTCAGTAGTCACCCATGAAGTTGAACGATATTTTGGTCTCGTGGCTCTTAAGGGACTACGCCCGAACGAAGTAGCCCTAAGCAACGACCTTGTCACACCAAAACCACCTCCTCTCTAGCATTCACCTAGCCACCCGCATGTGCTTGTACATAGTTTGTTTGTTGGTGGTGCCATGACCCACCGTTTGCAAAAAAATATAGCATTTGACAACCTTATCACTCGGCTCAACTCACTATTTCACGCGTTTGCAAACAATAGGCAAGAGCGAGAGCAGAAATGAGAAGGAAAAAAACTGAGAGAGGCTATTTTAGAGGGTCCCTACACCGAGGTGTCAGATCGACGAGGCATCTCTAGGTGCCACGGAGTCCGAGTAGTCACCCATCAAGTTGAACGATATTTTGGTCTCGTGGCTCTTAAGGGACTACGCCCGAACGAAGTAGCCCTAAGCAACGACCTTGTCACGCACCAAAACACCACCTCCTCTAGAGTTCACCTAGCCACCCAATGCATGTGTGGCAGCATTCGGTTTGGTGCCACGACATCCTGAGGCATGACTTCTCACTCCTCACCTCCGTTCATTTCCTAGGACTCAAAACATTCAATGTCACTTGTTTACCTTCCATCTCTCTTGTTCTCTTTGACTTACCTCTTGTCCTCTTAGGTGCTTCATCACTGTCCTTGCTTTTCTCTCTTGAGCTATGTTGTTGTGGTGATCTCTCTCCATCCTCTATGCCCCCAGCTATGTGCTTACATGCTCATTATTTTTGCATTGTAATAGGATTCTTCATCACATATCACTACACATAATTAGGAGTATAAGTAAATCATCAAACAATTAAGGGAACACATGTGTGAGGACCTTTTATTCATAAGTGCCATCATTGATTGCATGAGATTAATCATCTCTACCTCAAATCAAGCAATGTCTCCCATCTGAAACTTCAACCCCCACCCATCAAGCAAGATCAAGCATTCATACTGCAAAGAAGGACATGTGACCATTGGGTGAGCATGATCCTCAAAAGGGAACATGATCTATTTCCCGAGATTATCTCTTTGTTTAGATTGTTCTTGGTCATATTTTTGAAAATCAATAGAAATAGAGTTGAGATCAAGAAAGAGAAATTCCATTGGGAAAATAATCTCCCATTTGCATGAGTGAGATGAATAATTTTGATTCTCATTCCTCGTGAGCTCAGTGTGTTTTCATCTCGACTCGTAGAACTTGTATGACATTTTGTCCCATACCATCACCTAGAGGTTTGATGCTCTAAAAGAAGCCATTTCTGATTTTGAATCCCATGAGGAGAATGTATCAAAATTTTGGAAGATCTTGGCACAAGAATGCATGAGCTTGGTACTCCTCTCTCAGGAGAATAATTCCACATGAAGAATCTTCAGATTCAAATTTTAAGAATTGGTTCAGAAAATATTTGTGACCCTTTCCTTCAATAGTCAATACTTTAGAAGCCCTCAGAGAGATCATAGGTTATATCTCTAGAATCCTATGAAGAGTTAAATGAAAAATATTTTAGTCAATGTGGAAATATCAATGCCATTCCCGAGAATTGACTCAACACATTTGAGCATGTGAACATCTTGAAGATGAGAAAGTTTCATTTGTAGTTTCCAGATTCAACAAGATGGTCTATGGAAAAGCCTCATCATTCAAGATCTTCCGCTACTAGGAAGACATGAGTTGATTCTTCATTAGAGGAGGATTCTTCATGTGATGGGTGGAACCTAAGAATACTAATAAGGGCTTACTATCAAATTTTACCCTTTTCAACTCGGGACATCGAATGCACCACCACATGAAATCTCTCCTTTCGTCACTTAAGGCTTGTAACATTCTCACTAGGTATTCAATTCCTCAAAGACCCCAACTTGATTATGTTGCCCCTCTCATGAATACTTAACCCCTTCACACATTATCACCCCTTTAAGTCCCTTTGTCACTTAAGGCTTGTAGAACCCTACCCTCCATGCCATGTAACCCGGTTAATCCAATGGTCAAGGATGAGTTAGAAGGTGAGTTAGCTAGGTTAATGTTAAGAGGTGAGTATAAACATACACTTAGCCATTTTTTTAATCCCTTTTAATATTTCCTTTTCCTTCATTGCTGCTAGTATTTAGTTATGCTACTAAATTTTCAAGAAACCCTATTGCAAAAATCACATTTTTGCTCATATCTCCTTCATTTTTGCTCCATTTCCCTACAAATTTTTCCCGTAACTTCTACTCATGAACTCCTTGAAGATGATCTAAAAATATTTTCCATTGGTACCCTAATTTTTTATAGCATCCCATTTAAAATTTCAGAGAAAAAACTTGCCTTTTTAGATCCTTGCAATTCTGAGATCGAAAACACTTGAAATTTGAAGCAGGAAACCATATGAAAATACCTAATCTAATGAAAAAAATTCATCTCAATCCAAATACAAGAAGACATGATTAAATATTTATTATTAAATTGGCATATGAGCCTTACTAAAAATAATAAGTTTTGATAACAAAGAAAAAAATTTGAAACCTCTGTGTAATCTTCAATTCTAGAAATATGAAAATTGTAAAACTTGAAAATCGGGAAAATTGTAAAATCTTCAATGTTGCACCATAAGTAACGTTAAATATTCATATATAGTTCAAGATGAACTCTACCTCGCTTATTTCTATCAATGTTCGCATTAGTTGATATGCAATAGATTGAGTGTTAGCTTTAAAAAAAAAAAGTAATTGTACGTAAATTTTGCCCTTTTGTAGTTCACCTAGCATGGTTTTGCTTAATGGAATAGGTTTGCTTAACAATTGTACCATGTAGTGCTCCGGACATGGTTTTTTAATTTTAAATCAAACATACATATCTAGAACTAATTTAAATGGTTATGAAAACATACATAGAAGGATATCATACATGCAATGAAATCAAATCAAACATATAGTTCAGATTTATCGTTATGAAAACCAACACACATGGATATATAAGAATCAAACAAAGTGTGCTCCAGATGCACGTCTCTGAAAATATATGTAAGTTCATAATGTATGTGTACATCTCAAACTAAGTGTGTCATAATGTATATAGGACCACATGCGGTCGCAAAAGGCTATATATATACAATGGACTATATGAAGAAACATGTTCACTAGGACCAGATGGCCCATATATATATATATATATATATATATATATATATATATCTATGTACATCCAGTGGACTATGAATCTACTCATGAAACATCTTCCCTCTCTTCGCCCTACTAAGTAGAGCACGTCCACGACCTGGGGATGTAGTGGAGGGAGATGCCACTACGGATTTCATCCGTGTGGTCCTAGGTGTCTCTAAGCATGCCTGCAACCTAACCTGCACATTCATAAACAACAAGTTTTTAACACCCAAAATTTTAAAATACATTCAAAATTTAGAAACTTGTACAATTTAGTTAAAATGCATGTGAAATCTTACCGCAATGTCATGATCCCTATCAATTTGTTGTTGACGCATCGCAGGGACAACAATAGACTCACGAGGGGTAAGCTACATACAAATAATTAATTTTCAAATTAAATATTTCACATACATACAAAATTTGATATTGTAGATTTAAGTAATAAGAAATAATGAACCTCCAAAATTTAACAAATTTGAAAAATTGTACCTCAGTTAGTGGATCTGCAGATGCTATGGCAATATCTACAGCAGCCTCCACAGTCTGCATATATGGAGGAGTCTCTCTAACAGTCATAAGCTATACAAAAAACATGTACAAATCAATATTAAAATCTACATGACTGTGCACCACATAACAGAGGTCCAAAGCATGTAATCCACGTGAACTTCCACAATTAGAAACAAAGTGTAAAGAGATTTACTAACCTACGTAAAACTCATGTGAGGCGTGCCAAGAAGCCTCGCCTCCCGAGTAGATGATGACCCGCTAGCTCCCGTATAAAAAAGACAAACATATTAATATGTACAACATACACGTGAAACATTATAATAATAATCTAGTGCAATCAAATGAAATTAAAAATGTAAGTTTGTACAACTTGAAACTTACGTTTGAAACACGCCCAACCGCAGTAGCTAGCATGTCGACGCCGGATGTTTCCTTCACCGACTCTTGCTATTTAAAATAAAATAAAAATTAGTTTTTTACATGTATGTACATACATGACGTACAATCAAATACATATATATATAAAATCTCAAACTCAAACATGTGAATTAAACTATTGTATATATATATATATATATATATTTTATTTGAAATTTACCTGTGAAAGACCAATATCAAAGGGCACCAGCCCAAAACATTCCCAAGATCTCATCTATAGAAAAGAAATCCTGTGAACCAGCAAATGATGTCTCGCCCATAGCATATACGGCACCACATGATCCACAGTGGTGTGGTGCGCTAGAACTGGCACCTCCACCAACATCACCAGATGCAATCTGGTCACTATGTTGGGTCAGAGTGTCAGTGAGCTCCCTCAATGCATGCAATGTATCAATCTCCACAACCTCCTTCACTGTAGGAGGGATAACTGAAGGCAGTGGGGGTTTTGGGGCATGGGGGATCCTAGGTTGACCTATGCATGCACCAGGTCTACTCTGTGCAGAGCCACCTCCTCGACCAAAAAATGTCGAAAAGTCAAAATAATTCGGGACCTCATTGAGCACGAACTCGCAATATAATTTCTTCAAAAAATAAAGAGGAACCTCATTGTTGTTGCATGGTGGATAATCAAAAACCATCCACCATCGTCCCAAAAATTGTTTTTGATTCGGTCATCGTGGCACCAATGGATTGGGAACCGCTTTGCAAGTAATCATGGGGGCATTGGTTCTGTGGTCGGTAAATAATGCACAAATGAGGTCTTTTCCATTTTTTTGTCTTTTACAAACCGCATGGGATAGTTTATCCGCATACCACCACCTACAATCACCTCTAAAGGTATTCCATCTATGTATTTGGTTGGTCATGGACTCGACTTCACCAATCAATGTTTGCAATGTATCAAGCAAAGTCATGCGATGGATTTGTGGCATGATTTTGTCTTATAGTCTAAATTAGGTTCTCAATGACAATTTTATTTTCTCATATTCTTCCAATGATATTATCTTGTGTTCCTGCTAGCTCAGTGGGGACAAAAGGAGCCACAGGAGGTGGATCTATGTTTGGAGGAGGGTTTTGAGGAATGTTCGAAGGGTTTTGAGGAATGTTCGGTGGGTTTTGAGGAATGTTTTGATGGTTTGCATGATTTCAAGCTCGCACACCAACCGATAAAACAAGAAAATTGTATACATAAACAAACATTTCAAAAACCCATGAAAATGCAAAAAAACCTAAAATGCAAAAAAAAATGAAAAAAATTAAAATCGGGGCTTACCTCCTCGCCTTGGTGGCATGGTTGAATCTATCGCGATCCGTAAGTCCGATGAGCAATTTTGAGGTGGTATTCAAAGCTCAAGTGAAATGTGCCTCTAAAGGGGTAGCAAAAGGATAGCACATTCAATATTATTGAGCAGATGAAAAAGATAAGTGTGAATATTTCACTATGGGAGTCACTGGCCATTCCGGGGCAGAGGGATTTGTTGTAGACTGCCATGCAGAATTGGTCAAGTTTAAATCACCCCCGACCAACAAGAGAAAGTGCTTGCCAATGCAGTTTAACTTGGGAGGAACCATGCAAAACAACAAGGTAAAAACATGAGACCTCCTCCTTTCTATGTCTCATTAATTATTGGAGACAAATTAGTACACAATTGTATGATTGATTCTGGGGCTAGTAGTTCTATGATGCCCAAACAAATAGCTGATCAGTTGGGTCTCCAATATGAGGTCATCTCTAGAGGAGTAGTCCAATTAGATGGGACAACAGTGACTATTGTGGGAATCATCAAGGATCTGAGTCTCACTCTACACGCTTGCCCTAATGTGACTGTTTTGCAAAACATTTCAATCATAGACTTTCCACCACATTTTACTTTGTGTCTGTCCAGGGACTTCACTGCCAAAATTGGAGGCTACCTATCTACTGATTGGTCACATATGCTCTTTAGGACAAGGTATGGAGCAAAGGTCACAATCAAATCTGAATCTATTGTTGATTATCATATTGAATCCTATGTGCCTAGCCCAATCAATGCCAACTACTCAGCGTGTGATCAAGAAGACCTCCTAAACACTAATGAAACAAATACCAAGGTGGGTTGTATCCCAAACTTGACCCTAGATGAGTGGGCCAACAAAAAACATGCTTTTGACCCTATAAGGAGATGTAGGAATCTGAACCGGGTGTCTACTACCTACATGAAGAGAATCAACCTCTTCCTAACCTAATCAAGCAAGAATACAAGGATGACAATGAGGTATGGAAATTTTTCTTTGATGGCTCAAGGAGTAGACAAGGAGCTGGAGGAGGAGCCATGATTATGTCCCCAGAGGTATGAGGTATTATTCACCTTCGATTCTAGTTTGCTTTCTCAAATAACACTCGATGAATATTAGGCTTTAGTCCAAGTCTCATTAGGCAAGGAAGTTGGGAATCAAGAACTTGCAAGTATTTGGTGATAGTGAACTAGTTGCCAATCAGTCGAGAGGACTTAATGCTATCAAAAATGACTCCGCTCAAAACTACAAGAGTAGGGTATGGGATCTCATGGTGGATTTGAGCCCTTCAATATTGTGTCCATACCCGGGAAGGAGAATGAAGTTCTTTGATAGACTTGCAGCATTGGAGCAACGTTTGATGTGGTTGATAGATCGAGGGACAGAGAACAACCACATATCCATGTGGTTGTGAGGCCAAAGCTGGTGCTATAATAATACATGATGGCAAGTGTTTGAGAATGATCGTAAGATCATTAACTTTCTATAAGAAGAAGTTGAATTCTCACTATAAACCAGAGCATACTAGAGCAGCAAGATGGGAATCGAGATAAGTACAACTACATACAAACAAACTTCCCAAAGGCTTAGTGACGTTGGAATCTATTTTCAATCCTAATGATCAGTTCAGAAAAGAGAAGGCTAACATGCAAATCAAAGGAGAAGATTCAGAGTCAATCCTAATTGGAGAAGACAAGACACTTCAAATTGGCAAAGTGGCCACCAAACAAGAAAGGTATGAATTCATACAACTTTTCCAAGAATTCCCTGATGTGTTTGCTTGGAGTTATGAGGACCTAAGAGGGTTCAATCCAAAACTAGCACAACACACAATCGAACTGGATCCAACTGCTCAGCCCATCAGGCAGAAATAGAGACCAATCAACCCACATATAGAGCCTCTAATGAAGAAGGAGTTGAACAAGCTGATAGAGGTAAGCATCATATTTCTAATCAAACACTCAAGTTGGGTTGTGAATCTGGTCCCAGTTAGGAAGAAAAATGGAGAAATCAGGTTGTGTGTTGACTTCAGGATTTGAACAGAGCCTCCCTCAAAGACCACTACCCACTCCCTTCAATGGAGTAGATCTTGCAAGTAGTGTTTGGGTCGAAAGGTTCTCCCTCCTAGATGGCTACTCAGGGTACAACCAGATCATGGTGAAAGAAATGATCAATTCAAAACAGCTTTCACTACCAAATGAGGCACCTATGCCTACAGGAAAATGCCATTTGGATTATCCAATACTAGAGCCACTTTTCAGAGGGCAATGGATATGGCATTCAAGGGGCGATCAACAAAATAGTGTTAATCTATCTAGATAACATTACATGGTTTCCCAAAAATGTAGCAGATCATCTCTTCCACCTAAGGCGGGTGTTCCAATGATGCAAAACTTTTGGGGTGTCACCGAACCCCAAAATGTATATTCTTGTCCCATGAAGGTAATATTCTAGGCCATATCGTATCAAAGGAAGGATTGGAAATCAACCCAGAAAGAGTTCAAGTAATAAGAGCATTTCCATTGCCAAGTCAAAAAAAGGCTCTTCAAAGCTTCTTGGGAAAAATCAATTTTGTCCGCACGTTTATTTTAAGCCAATAACGTTGATGCTGAAGAAGAGCTTAAAATTCAGGTGGATATCTGAAGGAAAAGCAAGTGTTGAGGCCATCAAAGAAGCCATATCACAAGCCCCAACTCTTGTGAACCCAAATTTTTCCAAAGACTTCATACTATATGCCTTTGGTGGCAACGACACAATTTCTGCAATCTTGGTGCAGCAGAACAAACAAAGTACAGAATAGCAAATTTCTTTCTTCAGCTAGAGTCTGGAAAATTATGAGGTAAGGTACTCCTTCATTAGAGGCAAGTCCCGATAGTAATCAAAGGATTGAAGAAGTTTAATCATTTGGCTTCAAACAAAAAAATCCAACTATTGGTCTCCCATTCAAAAGTTAAAGAATTCCTTCTCAACAAGGACTGAATGAGAAGCATGCAAGATGGATCACTCATGTCATGGAATATGACATTGAGATCAAGGTCACCAAGCTGGTCCATGGGAAGGGGTTATGTGAACAACTAGCCTCATGTCAGCAAGATGAAATAGACAGTGAAAAGGAGGTTATTCTTGTTCTACAAGATGATCAAGAAGAAGGGAGAGATGATGTACCTACTCCTTGTTGGACCCAAGACATGGTGCACTTCCTTCAAACATGCATGTGTCCTCATGGGATGAGTAAAGCAAAAAGAAGGCATTTTAGGCTACATGCCATCCCATATGTTCTTATTGATGGTGTCTTGTTCAAGAGGGACATCAATGGCATTTTGTTGAGATGCATTGAGACAAATCAGGTGGAGAGAGTGCTACAAGAATTCCATGTTGAAGCAATTGGAGGCCATTTTGCTCCAAGAGTGACAACACTCAAAATCATGAAAGTAGGATATTATTGGCCCAGAGTGTTTAGTGACTGCTACACATGGATCAAAAGGTGCAAGAATTGTGCATTCTTCAAAGGCAAGGAAAGGCTAGCAGCACTTCCATTGCACCCAATCTCAGACCAACCTTTCATGCAATGGGGATTGGAATTCATTGGATTCATCAATCCAAACTCAAGCCAAGGTCACAAATGGATCCTGACAACGACATATTATTTCACCAAATGGACCAAGGTAGTGGCACTCAAGGAAGCAAATGAGTCTAGTATCCTAGATTTTTATGAAGGGATAGTGACCAAATTTGGAGTACCAGCCACCATCATATTAGACAATGCATTAGCATTCATAGGTTCCAAGATCACAGGATGGGATGTTAAGAATGGGACTTATTTGAGTACTTCATCAAACTATTACCCTCAAGGTAATGGCCAGCCGAGTCCACAAACAAGAACCTACTAAAGATCATCAGAAGAACTCTTGATGAGAATCAGAGGACCTACCACACAAAGCTCAAAATGGCCTTATGGGCTGATAAAATAACGCCAAGAGATCTACATGCAGCTCTCCATTCAAGCTTGGCTATGGGAAATAGGCAAAGTTTGTCTATATCACTTAAGTTACCAAAGATTGGAGCTTGTGAAGCAACTAGAGATGTTTGAATTTGGACCAATGGAGGCCGTATGCAAAGTCGATAGAATTAGAAGAAACCAGAGAGCATGCTCTCTAAGCAATAGAGAAGAATCAAGCTTCAATCAAGAAATGCTTTGACAAGAAGACAAAAGCAAGGACCTTCCAGAAAGGAGACCTGGTTTTGAAATGGGATGCAGATCGAGCAAAACCAAGAAGGCATTCCAAATTTGATGCCATCTGGAGTGGCCCCTACATGATCACAAGATGCAAAAGTAGCAATGATTTCCAATTGTCTACATTGGAGGGTGAAGAGTTACATATTCCAATAAATGGGACCTATCTTAAACATTGCTACTAAAAGGGGAGTTCTCACCCTGCACATATTAGTTTAGTTTTCTCTTTCCTCTAAGTGCTTATGCACATTGTCTCATCAGTAGTGTAGATTTCTTTTCTCCTAAGTGCTTTGCACACTCTACATGTTCCATTTGGAGCATGTATGATTTTGAATTTTGTATATAGTGTGGTGTTGTTTTGTTGCTCTCATGCAATGTTTGGACTCGGCATTTGGTCAAGATCAGTTTCGGTTCTAATGGGTTTCCAAGCGGCCCAGGGGTCAGTTTTCAAAGTTCAGATTAGTAGCAGGCTATCACTCATGACTCCATGCCCAACGGATATGACAAGGCAATTGGTCTTTTCATCTAGCAGTAAATACCCCTATGAGTCACCAAATTGTTATCCATATTTCACCCCATGCCAAATATTGGATTGACCACGATCCTATATAAGAGGAAATAGAGTCAAAAGTGAACCATCAACAAAAAGTTGGCTTTTTGTCCCTTATTTCAAAAGGGGTAAAAGTTACAAAATGGCCCACAACTCCACCCAAGGAAAAAGTCAACATCTAGGCCCAAGTCAAAGCCAAAGCGAATCGAAAGAAAGGGGCAAAAGATAAATTATGGACCCGTAGGCCCGATTTTTGTTCCAATCGCTTCCATGTGTCCCATATCAAAAGGGACCCATTTTCAAGTTGCTTTACCACCCTCCCGTATGCACCCGATATAAACTTCAAGGGGCATATCTTTCGACTCAAGGCTCGAAATATTGCAAATCTAATGTCATTGGGAAGATCTCAGCCTCACCCATGCCATGGGGTCTGAAACTTTAATTTTGAGGAGGTTAGGTGAAGAAAAATGGAGAAAACGTCTTCTAGATTTTAAAGCAAAATATTCTTGCCTCAACAACCGTGATCGTATTTGATCTGTTTCGCTGCTTCCTCTTCCTTCAAGGTGCCAAACCAAGGATTGATGCAAAGAAAGACATATTTGGGGGAGATATTTCATCGAGGCATTAACAATTTGTGGTTGAACTTCAACCCGCTCTTCTCGCTTCTCTCTCTTTTCTTCTTTCAAGTTGAATCTATAAATACGGGGCGGTGATTCATTGTAAAGGGTTGGACAAACTTTGTTTTGCAGGATCCCTCCTCCTTCTAGCAAAGGGATTTGTGGGGTTTAGGCCTTCTATCAAAATTACATTACGTTTCTGCCTCTTGGCTACTTTGTAATGGACTGTATCAATCTATAGAGCAATAAAACACGTTTGTGATCGATTTTAGATCCTTTCTTGTCTATTTTTCTTTCATTTGGTCTCCCATTATATATCTGGCTATCTGTGCTTGTTTATTGTATGCATTTTGTTGGTTTGTGTCTATTAGCAAAATAAGTGTTCATCATTCCTTTGGTGCATCACCTCGTAGTTTAGCTTTGTTTTAATTTATGTATTCCTTCTATCCCCGTCTCCTTGGTAAATTTTAGATTTGGATTAAGAACAGATCCTCTGTAAGCTCTTATGTATGCACCTAAACAAAGGAATAAGGAACCAACCTTCAATCTAGAGAGCTTTCCCATTTTGCAAGGTCCCACACCTTGGGGAAAGTTCAATGTTACGCAATCACACCAAATGACTCTGCCTTAGAAAAGCATATATGTAGAACTCATTTGGGGGTGTTGTGATTTCACGCTAATAATAGCTACTTACCTACAAATTTTAGAAATACGAATCAACTAATCTCATATCAAAATAACACCTAATAAAAATGAGCTTTAAGTAGCTAAATTATTTGTGTTCTAAGACAAATTTTCTAGTTCTTCAATAGTATAAACAATTTGTAATCTATTTGAATCTACACAACATAAAATTATAAAATGATTAGTATGTTTTTGTGGTTAGGGGATCTATTTTGTCACATCCCTAACTTTTTCAAAGTTTATAAAAAGACGTGATAATGAAAAGACAATTATTAAATTCAATTGCACGACAAAGTTTTGTCATTTGTACATAATTGAAATCATAGACGAGTAATTTATGAATAAATTAATATATATGGCATACTCGTAATTAAATTCATTACAATGGGAAATCATGCTTCTAATAGAAGACTATGTGAAAAATATATAGGTAAATGTGCAAATTAGGTGTTGGAGTGAAAACATGGGGGTGTTAGTAAATATTATTTAAGATGTTGAAATGTAGTTTGACATTCCTCTCCCATTTAGAGGAAATTTATTTCCGTAGGAGGTGATTTAAGGGCTTACATCACCAAATATATGGGTAATGTCCCTTGGAGAGTGTGTAGTTATTTGATATTGGTAGGTATAGGCATATCAATAATGGATTTGAATTTGATAGGGTCAACTTCAATGTTGAGGTGTGAAAAAATGAATCCTATTAACTTTCTTGACATAACACCATAAACACATTTCTCAATATTGATGAAAATGTTGTATTGCACTAGTCAAATGAATGCAATCGTATTCAATTACTATGATAAGAGTTTTTGGTAGTGTTCATGTTTTCATATTCAATGAGTAAATGACTGAGGAATTCACCAAAGCGATTAGACGATGCATGGAAAGGGGTGTTATGGTGTGAATTGGTTAGTTAGAGCAAAGGGATTTATAAAAGGGAGCTAATAGAGGGAGAGATGTGAAGGAAGGTCAATGCGATATGAAGTGGTAGTGATGAATGGTAAGAAATTGATAGGGTGGATATATAATAGGCTAGGGTTGTGATAAGATAGGGGTAATAGATTAGGGTAATGTTAGAATAGGCATGCGTTGGGATATGGGTAATAGGATATAGTGATGGTAGAATAGGAATGTGATAGCATAGGGGTATCGGGGTAAGATGATAGATGGATGAAGATGATAAGAGAGTGAGAGGATAAAAGATAATATTTATAGTGATAGAGGCAGTTATTTTTATTTTGGTGTTTTGATTTTTTCAACAAGTATGTAGATAGCGAAATAAATGAAAATAGAATCTTAGTGTTATTGGCATGGGTGTATTCTTGAGTAAGGATTATTTAAGAAGTTGAAATACCATTTGACATTCATCTCCCCATTCAAAGGAAATGTATTTCTTTAGGAGGTGGTTGAAGGGCGTACATCAAACAAATATATGGCCAATAAAGCACCAAATAACTTGAATTGTCCCTCGAGTGTGTGTAGTTGTTTGAGATTGGTAGTCATAGGCATGTCAATAATGGATTTGACTTTGGAAGGTTCAACTCCAATATTGAGGCGTGAAAAAATGAATCCTTTTAACTTTCTCGATATAACACCGTAAACACATTTCTCATGATTGAGGAAAATGTTGTATTGCAATAGTCAAATGAAAGTTTTACGAAGGATGGAAAAATGATCAACATATAACTAGGAATTTTAAGGAGATAATTAAAATAATCCCAACAACATCATGGAGGTATCCATGAAAGACATAAGTATTTCCCATTGATAGGTAACACAAACATCCTTAACACCGAAAGTCATGAAATTATAGCAAAAGGTTCCCTAAGGTGTGTAAATGTGATTTTGTGTTGATCCTCAAGTGCGGTTTTGATTTTATTATATCCTAATAAGTTGTCCATAAAGGATACAATCTCAAGGATTGTATTGTTATCAATAATAGTGTTTATGTTGTTTTTGACTATCTACTTAATTCCAATCACCTGACAATTCCAATGTAATTTCTAGTTATGTTTTGGTCTTTGTTATCCTTAAATTTGCCTTACAAATCTATTTTCCCTACACACTTTGTTTCTAACTAGTTAACTCGGACTCCGGATGCCTAGGTGAATCTTGTGTAATCTTTATCTATGTTTCTAGTACATGCTCCCACACATTCCTTCATCTCATCCTAGTATTTTTTCTATCCAAAACTATTATGTGTTGCCCTTGTTTTCTCGTGGTATTTAACCTTTCATGGTATACATTTTATCACGTAAAACTTGTTCCCTTTCTACCATGGATTATTCTTCACATAGTGTGGGCCGCCATTTATTTAAAGTGGAGGGAAATTCCATATCCAATGTTTTTCCAATGGCCATATAAAACCCTCTCTACAACATTCCACATGATGAAGAAACCAAAGTCTCACACGTCCCTATCAATGCTCCATGATACAAGTTTTACTAGACCACAACCAAGAGACACTTCGCAGAATGCTTAAGAAAATATTTATGAACTTTCTTATCATAACTTATAGATCCTTTCAGATAACACTTACCCTCTACCTTCACTTCTAATTCACCCCTAGTTACTCTCTACATTATGGAACGAGCCTACCCATTCCACTCGGGTATCAAATCATCCAATTTCTTCCACTAACATTAATATCCCACACATGCACATGTGGC
Organism: Taxus wallichiana var. yunnanensis; assembly: GCA_018340775.1. Classification (NCBI taxonomy): domain Eukaryota; kingdom Viridiplantae; phylum Streptophyta; class Pinopsida; order Cupressales; family Taxaceae; genus Taxus; species Taxus wallichiana. The sequence goes on from CM031239.1 coordinate 814,497,725, forward strand.
TCCCACTCATAACCACAAATCCATGTGTTGTCAAATATCAGTTATTCTACACCACCTCTTTATTCTTCTATTTCAAATTATTTTTACAACCCATATAATTCATCATTCACTTACTTGTCACTCCCTTTTTCTAATATGAACAACCATGCATCATTTTCCTATTCTACGACATAACTCCACTCTTTGATATCTTCTTCTAGTTAGAATGCTTATATTTCCTCCTCAACATAAACACATCCCTTTAATACCCACACTTTCTAGTTTTCTCCCATAATTGATCAATAATTATTGGATAAAATACACATTTTAGAGCTAAAGAGCCAAGCAGATGGAAATCCCAAATTAACATACAACGAGCTCTATAAATTTTTGACTCACGCCATGGTTCCCATCAGAAATCTCCTCCTCACTTTGATATGCATAAATTTGATAAATTCAAGAACATGAGGATCCTCAAAATCACTTAGACATGTTTAAATATGCATGTTATCTCACATGCCATGATGACACTCTTATGTTGCATACATTTTCTCTCTCACTATATATCCAATCCTTAGACTAGTATATGAACTTACACCAAAAACATCTACTATTTTGAGTAACTCAAAAATGTATTCCTTAACTACTTCTCTGCGTTAATGTTTCAAAAAAAACCCAATCTATCTCGATCTATTCAATCTCAAGTAGTTTGATGACGAGCCCATGATAGACTATGTGGCACGATGGTGAGTCGTCATCTATGAAATTTAACTTTCCCCATTTCCCAACCTGAATTGACACATACTTTTGTAAAACATTGTTATAAACATGTCTCCAATATATTCCAAATTCAATAATTCCATGCATTTGAAGAGTCCATTTTTATGGCCAAGCACATTGAGGATGTCTAAGTTAGTAGTGGAGATGTCAAATCACGCAAGAATGACTTCTCTAATTTTTCAAATATCAATCAGGTTGTCCTCCAAACTACCAATTCTTCATCTTCTTCAAACTCTACACAAACTAACCCTCTAACCTCGTTATCTCCAACATCTAATAATTTATAGTTATGATTGAGACCACAAGGTTACTCCAAAGGTGTTTTCCAGCTGCCATAATGATTCACCCTAAGAACAAATTCCTTTCTAACATACTCTAGAAGCTCTTAAATGAACAAAACTCAAATGCACAAAAACCATTATGACATCAACCTAGTTAGTGCCAAATACTACAGGACCTCCAATCAATAAATGTCATCAATTACATAATGTCATCCAAGACTTGATTGATAAGGGTAACATATAAGTAGACAATTATGTGGCACCAAACATCCAAAACTTGGATGTGTTCAAAAACCTACTTTATCCCATTCTAACACCTCCAACAATGTAAGTCACAATGCATCCTCATCTTCAAAACAATAATTTATTGGTGTTATATGTGATGTCACACGTAACTAAAAATAGAATCCCCACCAATCGCTCATAAAAATCCATTAAATTAAAATCAAATAAACTCAACTCATATTAACACATAGTAAAAATGGGATTAAATACCCATTATTTATATGTTACAAGACAAAGTGTATAGTTCTTCTAAAAGGAACGATAACTGGATCGTACTAAGCCAAGAACATAGATGCTAATCAAACATCACGATCAATAAGATGAAAGTAATTCACCAAAATAACTTTACATAAACCTTTGTAAACAAATGAGAAACAATATCATATATTATTATAGAACTCAATGAAATACAATGAGAATGGGCCTTGCTTATATAGGCAAGGAATAACAATCTAAGAACCAGTCAAGGTCGTAGATCAAGCCATAAATCATGGAAAGAACTAGTCATCAAAGAACTAGTCAAGTCCATAGATTTATGAGAGAACTAGACATCAAGGATCTAGTCAATACCATAGATCTAGGAAAGAACTAGTCAATACCATAGATCAAGGAAAGAACTATACCTAACAACTAGATAATATCTCCTAATATCTAAATAAATAAAAGAAATATCCACACACATAAGTGGGTGAGGATAAATAAAATAAAGGTAAATAATGTACCTAAATGAACATGAGCTAAGGTAAATACCTACTCTAACACCCCCTCAAGTGAATCTAGGGGCCAAAATAGAAGTGGCATGTCCACAGTATAAGTCCCGACAACTAGGCATGATGAGGTACTCATGTATAATATATCCATGAAGAAATATCGAACCAAAAGAAGGAAAGAATCCTGCTAGGAAAGAGAAAGAAGAAGAAGAAGAAGGAAGATGTTCTCACGAACACCCCCCAAGAACAACTTCCGAAACCCCAAGCATTCCACGTAACTCAAGGTAGCGAGGTGATGCAAAAGGCTTCGTAAAGATGTTCAGTAACCTGCACGATGAGTCGAATGTACTCCAAACAAAGAACTCCATCCTGAATGTGCTAACGAATGAAATGGATGTGTATCTCAATATGCTTGGTCCGCTGGTGCTCAACTAGGTTGCGAGAAATGTGAATTGCACTTTGGTTGTCACACCAAAGTACAATCGGTGAATCCTATGGGAATCCAAACTCTGTCAATAACTATCGAAGCCAAGAATCTGTTGACTCGTTAATTGCTTCCACCTGTACTCTACCTCTAAAGATGAAAGTGCAATAGCTTTGTTTTTTACATGCCCAAACAACTGGAGAAGAACCAAGACAGAAAAGATATCCAGAAGTGGAATGCCTGTCATCAATAGAACACCCAATTTGAATCTGTATACCCAACCAACTGAGTAGAGCCCCTAGTGTAGTGTAGTCCAAAGTGGGAAGTGCCATGCAAATAGCATAAAATCCTTTTAGCAGCCTGTCAGTGACTACTATGAGGAGAATGTGCAAACCGAGATACAAGCCCTACTACAAATGAAATATCAGGGCGAGTATGGGTCAAGTACATAAGACTCCCAACCAATTGCCTATACAATGTAGGATCACAAAGTGGTGTGGTACATGTGGATGTAAGAGTAACTCCAGATTGAAAAGGAGATGGACTTGGCTTGCAATCAGCCATATCAAAGCACCTAAGAAGATCATGGGTGTACTTTTGCTTTGACTCAAATGAATCCCTGAATATGTCTAAGAAATCTACAAACCAAGGAAATAATGTAATAGCCCAAGATCTATCATGTCAAACTGTGTAGAAAGAGCCCTCTGAATACTTTGAATGTGGGAAGAAGAGCTACCAATAAGTAACAGATCATCAACATATAAGACAAGTATCACAATATCCTCACCAACATGCTTGGAGATACACTATATGATCAAGTGGCAACGAAAAAACTAGTAGATAGAAGAAAAGAATCCATCTTCTCATACCAAGCCCGAGGGGCTTGTTTGAGACCGTAGAGAGACCTTCGAGAGCCTACAAACAAGAGAAGAATCCTGAACAAATCTAGCAATTTGCTCCATATATATTTCCTCTTGTAGATCTCCATGTAAGAAGGCACTCTTCACGTCCATCTGGTATACGGGCCACCCTGTGATGTGATGCAATAACAAGTATAAGGCATATAGAATTCATCTTGGTAACGGGTGCAAAAGTCTCAGAGTAATCAATACCTTCGACTTGTGAAAAACCCTTTGCAACAAGACGAGCCTTATACTTGTCAATGGACCCATCAATTGCGTATTTGGTTCAGTATACCCACTTACACCTAACCATCTTTCTTCCTTTAGGAAGAGATACCAAATCCCAAGTATGATTCTTCATCAAAGAAGAATACTCAGCTACCATCGCATCATCCCACTCCGGTATCCCATGAGCCTTTGAAAAATACTGTGGATCCTCATAAACTACCTGACACAAAATTCCAAACTTGTAGAATGTGTGTGATGATGCCTAGTGGGTGGAATATCATCTATGAAAGGTGTTGCCTCAGAAAATGTAGTACGAGCCCACTTAGGCATAGTGATAACATCAGTGGGAATAGGATCCTCAATGGCATCTATAACCTCCTCATCAATCTCCTCAAAGAAAGGATCCTCAAGATGAGATGAAGAAGAAGAAGAAGGAATGGAAGAATATGAAGAATCATGAGGAGTAAAATGCTCATCAAACTGAACATGTGTTTCAAAAAAAATAACATCATGTGTATCAGGATCTAAAATACGATAAGCTCTCATGTCCTCACAATACCCTACAAAGATCAAGGGTTTACTCTTCTTATCCAAATCTTTCCTTTTCTTCTTTGGCACAAAGGCCCAAGCATGGCTCCCAAAGACTCAAAAAATGAGACATTTGGCTTAGTGTTGGACCAAGCTTCCTCTGAGTCAAATGCTCAAGTGCTCTGTGTGGTGTGTGATTCTAAATATAGTTAGCACAATTAACTACTTCTACCTAGATAGATAGGAGGTATATCTATAGAATGCATCATATAATTAGCCATTTCCTTCAAAGTTCTATTCTTCCTTTCTGCTAATCCATTTTGTTGTGGAGTATGAGGAACAAAATGCTGGTGAATAATGCCTTGAGTTACCAAAAATTTAGAAAACTCATTGCTGAAGTACTCCCCCATTATCAATGTGAAGGTTCTTTATGCTACTAGAAGATTATTTTTCACCAAAGCCTTGAAGACTTTGAAGTGTGAAAAAACATCACTTTTTTACTTGAGAAAATAAACCCAAGTACGCCTCGAGAAATTATCAATAAATGTAAGTGCATACTTAGCTCCATTGAAAGATGGGGTAGGAAAAACCATCAAGTCACTATGCACAAGCTCAAGTGGTGAATAAGCTCTCTTAGACAAATTCTTAGGAAAAGGATCTTGGTGTTGTTTCCCTAATGCACAACCATGACAAACTCCCTCAAGACAAGAAACTCTAGGAAGACCATCTACCATACCATGAGTGCTCAACTCCTTCAAATATATGTAATTGAGATGTCCAAATCTTTCATGCCAAAGCTTACTCTCTGAATCTGAATGAGAAACCAATCATGTCCTATAGAAGAAGTGTCATCAAAACCCTTAAAGTGATATAGTCTAGAACTATGATCAACAATACCTTGAGCAACAAGTGAATAAGGCTCCAAAAAAGTTCTTACTTCTGCCCCATGTGGTGTAAAAGTCATTGTTTTCCCTTTACTAGAATGACAAATTTGATATACATAAAACAAATTTGTAGTGATGTTAGGAACATATAATGCATCTTGGATATTGCCACCATCAAGTTGTATATCACCTTTTCCCTCAACAAAAAGAAAGGAAGAATATCCAACCTCAATTTTGGAAGTAGAACTCAAACCTAGAGAAAAAAAAGACTCCTTGGAAGAAGTCATGTGATGAGAAGCACCAGAATCTATAACCCAACAAGTGGTGATTGAGATCTTCTAACAACATTAAGTGCTTTTCCATGCTAATTAGAAGGAGGTGGAGTGGAGATAGAAATTTTGTGTTTCTTGATTGCATCCTCTAAGGCTTGCATTTGCTTATAACACCTATTTTCTTCATGATTACTACCCCCACAAAAAGAGCATGAACAGCTAGACTTATTCTTGGATTTAGAAGACTCCTTGGGTTTTGAGTTGTTTTCTTTGGGTTTAGGAGCATTTTGAGATGGAGAAGGTGTGGATTTGGTTTTACTGTTTAGTTTTCCCTTGCCCTTATGATTAGATGCAACTAATTCCTTTTGAGAGGTGGAAGACTCAAGGTGAGATAATTTGGATTCTTCCCTAGTAATTCTTTCACAAAATGTTTCTAAGTTAGGCATTTTGAAGGTGTCACCTAAGGCATCCATGCTAGAGAAAAAGGTAGAAGCAAAAATTTGGAATGGTCCTCTCAACTTGGATAGAATCAAGTAAACACACTCTTCATCTTTCTTATCTCTTCCACTCCCCTTCAACTGTGTCAACAAATGCTTGAACTTGGTAAGATAGTCTATAATTGTTGGAAAATCTTCAAGATTAAGAGAGGTGATCTCAATTTCAAGTTACATGGCTCTCATATGATCCACCTTACCAAATAAATCCTCCAATTTCTCCCATATTTTGAAAGGAGAGTCACACTTTTCCAAATGAAATAAAAGACTATCACTTACATAAGTTCCTATCAAACCCATACACTCATCAAATTTGCACTAGTACTTGAAATTTCTCATATTCTCTAGTGAACACTAGTTGTTCTTTAGAAGTTAAAGCCCATAATCCTTTCCACTTAATTATTGTTTCCATTCTTGGTTTCCATGTGTGGTAATTATGTGTTGTTAATGGCTCAACATGATCTAATGTAGAAGTAGATGCCATCCTCAAAAAAAAATCACCAAAAGAAATGGAAGAACCAAGCAATGCAACAAGACCCCCAAACAATGCAACAAGAGCCCCCAAATTTTGGCACTTTATAATGAGTGCGTGTTACAATATGGCACTTTATAATTATAGTGCAATTCTCAAAATAAATATTTCCAATGGAAAGAGCATGGAAAAACAAGCACTTTTACAAAAAAACGGCACTCAAAACCGAGTTACCAATCAAAATTACAAATCTTTTCAATATTATGCTCTACTATTTATTTTAGTTGCCACTAAAATAAAATAAAATACTCTTGCCTTCACCACACAAATAAAATGAAAGGGGGCTGGAGTTAAGCACCTACTAGTAGGAATCACAAGCTTTAAGCCCTCATATGACCATACCATATGACCAGGGGCTAAGAATTTCAATGGCATACCATTGTAAAATAAAACTTACAAACGGATGTCAATAGCAATCTCCTACTCTGATACCATAAAAGGAACGATAACCAAATCATACCAAGCCAAGAACATAGATGTTAATCAAACATCACGATCAATAAGATGAAAGTAATTCACTAGAATAACTTTACATAAACCTTTGCAAACAAATGAGCAACAATATCATATATTATTATGGAACTCAATGAAATACAATGAGAATGGGCCTTGCTTATATAGGCAAGGAATAACAATCTAAGAACTAGTCAAGGTCGTAGATCAAGCCATAAATCATGGAAAGAACTAGTCATCAAAGAACTAGTCAAGTCCATAGATTTATGAGAGAACTAGACATCAAGGATCTAGTCAATATCATAGATCTAGGAAAGAACTAGTCAATACCATAGATCAAGGAAAGAACTATACCTAACAACTAGATAATATCTCCTAATATCTAAATAAATAAAAAAAATATCCACACACATAAGTGGGTGAGGATAAATACAATAAAGGTAAATAATGTACCTAGGTGAACATGAGCTAAGGTAAATACCTACTCTAACATCTTCCACAATATGATAAATTTGTGATCTCTTTGAATTTGCACAACATAAACTTAGAAAATGATTAGTATGTTTTTAGTTAGTGGACCTACCTCGGTTAGATCCCTAAATATTTCAAGGTTGACAAAAATACATGAATAAAGACATCATAATGAAAAGAAAATGATTAAATGACTGAAATACTAATTTTGATATGTGTGATTGGAGGTTTGCAAAGACACAACAAATGATTATAGACTATGTTGTGATGGTTAATGATGATTTCAAATTGTTTGGAGTGATCTAAAATCATGTAGGAATCACATACTAGTCGCCTAAGTAACTCGAGATATGTACCATTTTTGTAAATTTGGACCATTGTGAAACTTTAGCTATTCTCTTCAATTTGCTTTCACCTTTGGAAAACCTAGAAGCAAACAAATGTGATTTTGATAGATGAAATTTCTTAGGAGGAGGAAAAAGGGATGAAATATGTTCGTTTATGTATTTTTATATGGAGGTAGGTGGATTTGATTATTGCTTTGTGGACTATGTTTGCATGTTTTGTGGCTTTTATTATTTTTAAATGTGTTTTATTGCTTTTGTGAGATTTTAGGACTTTATAATGTTTTTGGTATTTAATATGTTTATGAGGTATGATCTTATGTGGTGAGGTGCATTTTCTAATTTCTACACAAATCAATCCAATATATGAATATATTTTTAGTCTAGTTTTCATTTCCTCTTTCCATCTATTTAAGGAAAGAAAAATATTTCTAGTTCATTGACGTAATGATTTATATGTTTTAGTTGTACATTGAGTTAACTAGTATTTTTGTGGTTATGTGACTTGGTTTTTCTTATGAATGAGGAAGTGGTGTTTTTATTACAATGGTTATATTGAAAAAATGTACGAACTTAGTATGGTCTATTGTTTAATGCACTATCTATCACCACTACTCAAGATGGTGGATTTCATATAATTATTTTAAACAAGTTGTGTTAATTATAGCTCCTTGAAATGCTCATGCCAAATATGGGGTCTCAATCATTGCTTCTACTTAGTTATTTCTCCATACAAATGGTAAGATCAAATCTAGGGAAAATCTAGGGCCATAGGTGAGTGCATGGGGCAAGTTTCTTATATTGGTTTGAACATTATGCTCCCTATAATGATCTCTTAGTTCTCCTTGAAACTTAAAATTTCTACATGTTCATCCTCGTGTTTGGCTACAATCTTCCAATCATTATATCTCCTTTAGAGGCTAAATAAAAACAATGCTTTTTATTAATGTGAAAAACAAATATGACAATGCCATGATTTTTAAGACTAGTTATTTTCCTTTAACATACCCTAGTTTTGTTGAGATACATCTTAAATAGTTGTGTAAACCCACTAATATGGGATCTCAATTATTTCTTCTTTTTAGTTGTTTCTCGATACAAATAGTAAGGTTGAATATAGGGCCATAGGTGATTGCATAAGTGTGGCATATGCCAAATTTCTTGTAATGGGGTGAAAGGCATGCGACCCCACAACGCTCTCTTAGTTTGTCCTTGATGCTTAAAATTTTATATGTCATCCTCATGTATGGTTACAATGTTCTAACCACTACATCTCCCTATATAGGTGAATCAAAATCATGCCTTCTATTAATTTGACAAACAAACATGGTTATGTGATGTCTTATAATCTTATTTATTTTCCTTTGGAATGCCTTAATATTATTGCACGACATATTATGAAAATTGTTAGATGTGCAAACCCATTAATTTATTTTACCTCTATAGCAATGTTTGTTTAAGTGCTTATAATTACTCCTATGATGATCCTACTAACATCATTACATTATATAGAAATGAAAATCTCATCAAATTCTACCCTCATTGATAGTAATGGAGAATATTTTTATTATGCAAACTTCACTATTTAAATACCTATGGGTTTTACAACCCTATAACATTCAATGTTATATAATAACATATGAAAGTATTGTTGTAAGTTGCATATAATAGTTTATGTTAGTACATGTATGTTATGTTTATATATATTACTAGATACACACAAAAATTTATATGTATTTCAACTACATTGCATTTAAGTAATTAATGTTAGTATGAATGGAAGTATTTTAAGACTATGTTTAGCTATAATTTTGTTGTTTTGTTTTGTTGATACGGATATTGAAATTTGATTTGTTTTATCTTAAATGTGTAATTAGTGTTTGTGCAAGGATTTTATAATTTTATTTTAGTGTATAATGGTAATTGGAAATGAGGAGTTACTTGTAAATATTGAACATACATTGAATATATGGATGTAACTTTGTCATTTTCTATTACGCATTCAAACTTTTAATGTGCATTGAAATTATTGAATATACATTGAATACAATAATTGAATACACCCCACCCTAACATAAATTAGTTCATCGACTACTACATGCTCAACAACTATTGCCTCTCCCCTAAAATCTTCAATGATTAAACATACATTGAATATATGCCTATAATTATGTCATAGAAATCTATGTGTTCAAAGGCAAAATTTTCACATTTATTTAGTGTACATTTAGTAGTTTCAGTGGATGTCAATAGTTTGTAGCTACACCTAAACACATTCAAACTATGCAATCATTTTACTTATATCACTTTGAATGCATCCTTTGTCATTTGTAACTATGCACCACTGCTCCATCCAATGTTGTCATTAACTACTACCATTTATTCATAACACTTCTTGAGATCTTCCAACCTACAATGACACCATTGGAGAATAAAACCAATGTGTCTATTAGGGTTTCATTATTGTTTCTTATTATATTTTTCTCTCTATTTCAAAATTCCAATTGATTCATCAAGTCGGCTCGGTTTTAATTGGTTGTTTGACTTCTTCTTTATGTTTTTCATGCAATTAGCACATTTGCAAGTAGTACTAGGATTCCAGTCGTATTTTCAATGTGTATTCAGTAATTTTAGTTTGTTAATATGCAATGATAAAAAAGTTTGAACATGTAAAGAATGTATATCTAAACATTGTATATATGTTTGAATATACATTGAAATTACTGAGCATACATTGAATATATAAGTGTAAATTTGCATTTTTCAACTATAAATGTTTATCTTGGTGTTGCCTACAAATGTTCTCATTACTTTTGGGTTAATTTTCTTTTAGATTCCCTAACGAGAAGAAGATGTACAAAGGGTTGTGCAATTGGGAGGATAGGGGAGAATGTTCAAACGGGTTTTTCGACACCATTAATCTACAAGAAATATTAAGGATTCTTTTCTACAGGTAAGGTCATATATGACCTTACTTAGGTAGTGAACTATTTTTCCTTTGTTGTCATTGTTCTAGAAAAATTGTACGAAAAAACAACTATAATCGAGATAATGCATGTTTCTACACATTATAAAATCTTCTTTTTGTATAGTGATAAGGATGGAAAAACTACAAATATTTATGTATAATGATAGGATGGAATAAACTACAATTTTTTATGAAATAAACTAAAAATTTCTTGCATGTTTTCCCAAAAAAACTACATAAATACCATCTCTAATATTTTTCATTAAGGTTACAACTTCTTACAAAAAAATTAAAGTTTGAATGTGCTTACGTTGAGCTATAAATCATCAAGATACACTAAAACTATTGAATATACACTATATAAATGTGTGTAAATTTTTCCTTTTAACACATTGTTTTCCATAACATGATTACGAGCATATATTCAATGTATATTTTATAAGCATATATCAATGTATATCCATTCATTTAAGTGCTTATGGAAGAGATAACGGTGAGTGATGGAGAAATTATTGAACTAATTTATGTTAGGATGAGGTGTATTCAATTAATGTATTTAGTTACTATAATCAGGGTATATTTAGATTTTAATCGCTTAAAAAAACATAACACTTATGTTTATTCGTATATTCTTCGATTGTAATATTGACAAACACTCAACGTGTTTTTACATATTCAATGTATATTCAAACATTAGTTCATAACAAACTTGTTTATTAGTTGTTATGGTAACCAAACTCAAAATTATATCCACTAATGTAAGTGTGTATTCAATAAAAGCATTGTATATTCAATAATAGCATTGTATATTCAATAAGCATGACTATAATATGAAACTATAAGACATGCATGAAAAATCCCTTTTTAGATAACTACAAATCGTAATATCGAGTTCGTGATAAACGAAGGGTTAAAAAATGCACTGAAAAAAGTGAATATACACTACAACATTATTTCAACGTGCATGGTTAAAAAACATTAGTTCATTGTGCATGCTTGAAAAAACATTAGTTAAGAACATAACACATTTGTTAGTTATTATGGTAACTAAACTCAAAAATATATTCACTAATGTAAGTGTATATTCAATAATAGCATTGTACTTTCATAAGATACACTGAAATAAATCAATATATTGAATATAAGAACATGCACTGAACTAACTCAAATTTATTCAATGTATATTCAGTAATTTCGGTTCACAAAGTAAAAGTTTGAATGCATAGTAAAAAAATGTCAAAGTTATAGTCGTATATTCAAATGTATGTTTAATAATTCCAAAGTGTATATTCATCAATCAATATAAAGTTAACCATGGATATTCAAATATTAATTACCTAAACAAACACAACACTTACTTATATTTTGATATTCTTTAGCTATTAAGGTAATTGATTCACATATTCATTGCTTCTTCATTGATTTAACAAAAAAAAATCTTAATCAAAGGATTGGACTAAATCAAATATATCATAAACACACAATATATCAAAGTATAATGATGTGCGAGTATAAACAATGAGAGGATAGGAATCACATACATGATATTTGGCTATCTGAACTAGATCTAGGCTAGACTAATGATAGAACAGGCTTAGTCTAAGTTGTATATACTTCATTTGGAAAATAGTGATTTGAAAGTTATGATAGATAGTACCACCCCAAGGGGACAACATCAATCGGGCACTAGTATCTAAATTGGGCGTTGGTGTCTTGGTGATGGGTGTAGCTTTGGTTCTTTCAATATCGAATAATGTTGCATTCACTTTTTTTTGTGTCACATCCACTTTGTTGTAAGGTTATCCTATCACAACTATACTTACACCCCCAAATGAGTCTTCAGATCCACTTTTCTAAGGCATATTCATTTGGTGTGATTGCACAACATTGAGCTTTTCCCAAAGTGTGGGACCTTGCAGAATCGGAAAAAGCTCTACATATTAAAGGTTGGTTCCTATTCCTCTGTTTAGGTGCATACATGAAAACACGTAGAGGGCCTATTCCTAAACCTAATCTAAGTTTTACCAAGGAGACATGGATAAAAGGGATTACAAAAATCAAACTAAGCTATAAGGTGATGCACCAAAGGAATGATGAACATTTGTTTTGCTGATGGACACAAACCAACAAAATGCGTGCAATAACCAAGCACGACAATCGATCTATAATGAAAGGCCGGATGAAAGTAAAAAAGAGATAAGAAAGGATCTAAAATTGATCACAAACATGTTTTATTGCTCTGCAGATTAATACAATTCATTACAAATATTCGGGAGGAGAGGAAACGTATTACAATTTTGATACTCCACGAGTTCTTTTGCTAGAAGAAAGGGGAGCCTGCAAAACAGGAGAATGTCCAACCCTTTACAATGAGTCCCGACCATGTATTTATAGACTCAATCAGAGAGAAGAAAGAAAGAGAGAGAAGCAGGAAAAAATAGGTTGAAGCTCAACTACTACTATTAATGTCTCCTACAAAATCTACCCCCAAATTAGCCTTGACTGCATCAATCTCTGGTTCAGCACCTCGAAGAAGGAGGAAATGACGGAGCAGATCAAATCTAATCTGGTTGTTGGGGCAGATGAATCCCACATTAATGGCCCTAAATATGTTTTCTCCATTTTCCTTTACCTAACCTCTCCAAACTTAAAGTTTCAGATCTCCATGGTGTGGGAAAAGCCGAGATCTTTCCAACGGTGTCAGATTTGTAATATTTTGAGCCTCTGAGTCGAAATATATGACCCTTCAAAGTTTGTATCGGGTTCATACAAAGGGCGAAAAACAATTTGAAAAATGGGCCTCCTTTCACCTGGGACACATGGAGGACTAGTGCTTATCTAAAGATAGCCTCTTTATGTTGCTCTTGGAATGGTAGGGGGTTGACATGTGGCTTCCTCCACCGCCCGCTCAATTTCTTTGTTTCTCGGCTAATTTCTTTGCTCGGTGGGGTCATATTCCTTGTCCGGGGACATGTGGCGGTCTGGCGCTTGTTTGAGAACCCTTTCTCTGATTCACCCTTGAGTTAGCGTCATTCCGACACTTGGCATTCTATGCGATCCACTATTATGCATTGACTATTCAACCCGACTATGTTCCCTTCAAAGAGACTAGATGTGTGGAGGCTCTGCACTCATTGAAACTCCCGATCAAGATTTGCCCCTTGAAGGAGTGTTGAGTTGACACTTGGAAGCCTCCGTAGGATTTAGACTTTTCAACGACCTTTACCTTACCTTTTCAGACCCTGGGCTACATGGCGAATGTAACAGGAGCTCCGCAAGTTATGAAACAACTGCAAAACCTAGGGAATGAGTTAATGACCATCAAAAGACAACATGCTCACAAGTTCTAGGCCATATCGCCTCAAGCTCAATATCAGTTAGACCCCGTATCAGCAAAATAGACCACAAACCAGTGTCGTGACTCGAATCAACACAAGAACAACATCGAAGTTGTTAGGCCTTTCAAAGTCATATGATCCAAACATAGCTTCACATCAAGAGCATTGGTTCTAGCATAAAATAACATGGCGTAAGAATATGATTGGTGTTTCCCATGCAATCATATTATTCTTGTGCCATGTTATTCTATGTGTGGAACCAATGCTCTTGATGTTGAAGCTATGTTTGGATCATATGACCTAAAAGGTCTAAGAGCAGCTGATGTTGTTCTTGGTGTTGATTCTAAGTCACAGTGTGGGTTTGTGGTCTATTTTGTTGATACAGGGTCTAGCCCGATATTGAGCTTGAGGTTGATATGGCCTAGAACTTTGAGCCTGTTGTCTTTTGATGGTCACTAACTCATTCCCCAAGTTTTGCAATTGTTTCATAACTTCCTGGAGCTCCTTGTTTCATTCGCCACATAACCTAGGGTCCGAAAAGGTAAGGTAAAGGTCGTTATAAAGTGTAAATCCTGCGGAGGCTTCCAAGTGTCAACTCGACGCTCCTTCAAGGGGAAAATCTTGATCGGGAGTTTCAGCGAGCGCAGAGCCTCCACGCATCCAGTCTCTTCGAAGGGAACAGAGTCAAGTTGAATAATCAATGCATAGTGGTAGACGACCGACGAGAGTGTCAAGTGTCGAAAATGGCGCTAACTCAAAAGTGAATAAAAGAAAGGGTTCTATAACAAGTGTCGACCGCTGCGTGTCCCAAATAAGGAATATGACCCTGCCAAGCAAAGAACTTAGCCGAGAAACAAATAAATTGAGGGGGTCGGTGGAGGAAGCCACGTGTTAACCCCACGCCATTCCAAGAGCAAAATATAGAGGCCTCCTTCAGATAAGCACCAGCCCTCCACGTGTCCCAGAGGTCAAAAGGAGGCCCATTTTTCAAACTGGTTTTCCCACCCTTTTGTATGGACCCGATACAAACTTTGAAGGGGCATATCTTTCGACTCAGGGCTTGAAATATTACAAATTTGACATCGTTGGAAAGATCTCGGCTTCGCCCATGCCATGGAGATTTGAAACTTTAAGTTTGGGAGGTTAGGTAAAGGAAAATGGAGAAAACATTTAGGGCCATTAATGTGGGATCATCTCGCCCCAACAACCAAATCGTTAGATTTGATGTGCTCCACCATTTCTCCTTCTTCGAGGTGCCAACCAGTAGATTTATGCGATCAAGGTAGATTTGGGGCGATTTTACACGAGACATTAATAGTAATAGTTGAGCTTCAACCTATTTTTTCCCGCTTCTCTCTCTTTCTCTCTTCTCTCGATTAAGTCTATAAATACATGGTCGGAACTCATTGTAAAGGGTTGGCATTCTCCTGTTTTTGCAGCTCCCCTTTCTTCTAGCAAAAAACTCATGGAGTATCAAAATTGTAATATGTTTCTACCTCCGACCATTTATAATGCATTGTATCAATCAGCAAAGCAATAAAACACGCCTGTGATCGATTTTAGATCCTTTCTTATCTCTTTTGCTTTCATCTAGTCTTTCATTGTAGATCTGGTTTCTGCATGGCTTGGTTATTGTGCGTATTTTGTTGGTTTGTGTCCATCATTAAAAAAATGTTCATCATTCCTTTGGTGCATCACCTTATAGCTTAGTTTGATTTCATGTATCCCTTTTATCCATGTCTCCTTGGTAAAACTTATATTAGGTTTAGGAATAGGCCCTCTACAAGTTTTCACGTATACACCTAAACAGCAGAGGAATAGAACTAGCCTTTGATCTGAGAGCTTTTCCCATTTCTGCAAGGTCCCACACTTTGGGAAAAGCTCAATGTTGTGCAATCACACCAAATGAATATGCCTTAGAAAAGCGGATCTGATGACTCATTTGGGGGTGTTGTGATTTCGCACTAACAAGTGCCACTACGAGATGGTCACCAACCCAATAATAATCGACCACAATTGACACTTCATTCTAGACATATTGTTATCCTTGTATATGCTCGTGCTACTCCTTATTAAATACTGGTAGGAAAAATGTAAACTAAGAAAGAAAAGTAGTTAGTTCCCTTTCCCAAAGTATGAAACATGTTATTGATTTTGTTCCTTCATTTTGGATAGTAAACTGAAGTTGAATGTTTGTTGTTATATCCATGTAAAACTATCTCTAAGAAGTTGTGCCAATCACAAATGTTTTTTTTACCCTAGGAAAAAATCACCTAGGTGCAACAATAGCACCCACCATTATTATCTACTCGGGCATTTATATTCCTTTGTTGTTTCTAGCCCATGTGTGATTTTGAACCATTTTTAAGTCTCTATTCTACCCAATGATGTTATGTATCATTATGTCTCCGATTTCTAAATTGCTACGTGGGTAAAATAATCACTCAATAGCTGCCCCCCTCATTTGGGGTGCAATATATGGATCAATGCAAGAACAACCCAAATGAGAGTACTTGGATCTAATATGTGCATTCGAAGAAGGATTCCTAGGGGGAATAGGGTATGTACATGGTAACAACCATGGAACATGTAAAATAATGGAAAGAATACTAACAAGAAGTGTTAATGATAAACAATCATGGTATAATGTAATAAAAACAAGTCAAACACACAATAACATATCAAGAGGACAACATAGTAGTTGGTGTAAAACATGGGACACCACTCAAGATGTCACAAGACAATCGAAGCCTTCAAGGTCATACAAACAAACAAGCAATCATATGAAATATTCTACAAATAATGGTAAACAAGTCACAATCATAAAAGATAAGACACAAGCAAATAGTATAAGCAAATAACCATGGTTGGAAGTAAGTAATATTGCAAGACAAATGTTACACATGAAGCACCAATTAACATGTTGCAGTGATGAATAAGTACGTCCCAATTTATATATATGAATGAAATAGAAATGAAAGTAGTAGATATTACAATGATAACACTTGAATGTGGAAAGGTAGGGAAGGTAGATGCCCCCAGGAGCCTCGGTGGGACTAGTAGAGAACAATGTCAAGCATCATGCATCGTGTGATAACTTGTATACAATCTTGCATTCACCTCAAAGTACCATGTGAACACACATGTGTATATGTAAAAGGATAGAACATACTATGAATCAAGCTAACATGAAAGAAAAATGCAACATGGAATAGTATAAGCAAACAAAGATGAATCCAACCAAGATCTAAGCTTTTTTTTTTTTTTTCAAATATTTGAATGTTTTTTTATTATTAGAATATGAGATCCTATGACTAGGGAAGGGAAGCAAGGTTTCTCCCCAGCATGTGTGTGTGCAAAGTGAGGTTCATTTATGTAAGTGCACCCTCAAAATCATGTTTGAACCTAGAATAAAATTACATCATTGGGTAACAAGGGGAATTAGATTCCCCCTAGTATGACAAGTGATGTAACTATGTGTAATATTACTTAAGGTGCATAAAGTTCATGGGATTTTTGATGGGTTTTCCCATAAGGATCACGAGGTGATAAACACCATTACCAAGTTTTTCAGTAACAACATATGGGCCAAGCCAATTAGGTTTGAATTTTCCTTTAAGGGAAGGTTCTGCATTAGTGTTCTTTTGATTTTCTTTAAGCACTAAATCACCAATATTAAACTCTCATGGGTGCACCTTGGTATTGTAAGCTCGGTTGATACTTTCCCGATAGGCGCAAAGGTGTTATAAAGCTTATACATGGCAAAGAATCAAGCATTTTTTCTCATGTAGTTGTCACTGCGCAGTATTCATTATCTTGGAGGATATTTTTAGCAAAACATGTAACAATGGGATCTTGACTTCTAAAGGAGTAAGTGTTTATGTGCCATATACAAGGGAAAAGGGTCTGGCATTGGTGGGGGTACACACACTCATATGGTAAGCCCAAAGGGCATAACACATTTGATTATCACAATCATCATCGCATCTATCAACAATCTTACACAAAACCTTAATAATTATTTTATTAGTAGCTTCGGCTTGGCCATTACCTTGAGGATAATAATGTGTGGAAAATGTTTGTTTGATTTTATATTTAGCACAATTTTTTTGACATCGCAATTTTGAAGGATGATCCATTATCATGTCACACTCACGAAAGGAATCTCAAATTGTGTAATAATATGTGTAGCATTTTAAACCTACATATATCTTCACCAATGGTAGTATTTAAAGGTACACTTTCAACCCATTTGATGAAATATTCAATAGCAATGGTGATGAATTTGTGTCCTTTAGCCGAATCAGAATTTAGCTTTTTGACAAGGTCAAATCCCCATAAAGATAATGGCTATGGGGATGCAATAGGTTGTAACTATGGCGGTGCATGGTGAAGGTTATTATGGCGTTGACATTTATCACGTCATTTATCATATTCTAAGCAATATTGTTCCATAGTAGGTCAAAATTAACCTTGCCGAAGTAGCTTTTGGGACATATCCTTGCCAGATAACCATAGGAAAATTTTGGAAAAATCTCTTAAAATACCCTTTGAAAGAGATTTTTAGGTTTTGGGTTTCCATTGCATGAAAACATATTCCTTGCATGTTTCATGTCGTTTGTTCCCAAAACCCAAACCTGAATGAAGCCTTTGTGTCGGGATTTCGGGACTTAGAAGCATCTAAACAAATCATGCATCATGTCTCATGTTTCAAACCCGAAACCCAAACTCTGAAATGATGCATCATGTCTCATGTTTCCCGAAACCCAAAACCTGAAATCATACATCATGTCTCATGTTTCCCAAAAAAACTTGAAATCATGCATCATACCCGAAATCATGCATGCATCATGTCTCATGTTTCCTGTCAAAACTCAAACCCAAAATGATGCATCATGTCTCATGTTTCCCAAAACCTGAAACCTAAAATCATGCATCATGTCTCATGTTTCCTAAAACCTGAAACCCAAAATCATGCATCATGTCTCATGTTTCCTGAAACTGAAACCCAAAATGATGCATCATGTCTCATGTTTCCCAAACTCAAACCCAAAATCATGCATCATGTCTCATGTTTCCCAAACTCAAAACCTAAATCATGCATCATGTCTCATGTTTCCCGAAACCCAAAACCCAAAATCATGCATCATGTCTCATGTTTCCCAAACCCAAAACCCAAAATCATGCATCATGTCTCATGTTTCCCGAAACCCAAAACCTAAAATCATGCATCATGTCTCATGTTTCCCAAACTCGGAAAACCCGAAATCATGCATCATGTCTCATGTTTCCCAAAACCCAAAACCTGAAATCATGCATCATGTCTCATGTTTCCCAAAACCCAAAACCCAAAATCATGCATCATGTCTCATGTTTCTAAAACCCGAAACCCAAAATGAAGCCTTTGTCATCATGTCTCATTTTCAACGCCCAAACCATGATGACATGTCATTAATGTCCAGTTGTCTAAAATTGAAATGAAGCACATGCATCAAGTGAGGTATATTAGCAATCATTCCAATGCGCCAGATGAAGCTGAGATGCAAGGCATTAGAAGTTCTAGGAATTTTGAGACAAGCAAGCTTTGCTGGAGGAAGACGTGGACTTCAAAACAGAATAAGCATAATGTTTCATGTCATTTCCATCTAGAGATTGACATGTCTTTTTCATTTTCATTTCATCACATAGGAAGCAAATTTTGACTTGGTCTCCTACGTGAGAGTCAAGCAAAATAGGATTCTTGTTTAATGGCTATTTTCTAGGATTTATCCTATTTTCTCTCTGCTCTTTCTATTATAAATAAGGGATGCTTGTGCATTCCAAAGGGAGACTTTTTAATATTAAGAGCTATTGTGAAGAAGAAGAAAAACTTTGTATTTTCTTTTTAATCATTGAAGAATAGAAACAGTGTTATTTTACAAACTTTGTGTTGTGGGATTCATCTATCTTGAGAAGATTGTTCTTATGTCCAAAAATCTTGAGCTATTCTTTGTTTAGTGTTCTTGATCATTTTAATTGTTTCAAATATTACACTCATTATCTAAAACTCGTATAAGTATTTCTTGATCTGTGTTTGCTTGAAAGAAAATACGTTCCTCTCATTCCCTTCCCGCTTTGTTTTGTCTATAATATTTTCCTTTCTAATTCTTCCTAATCTAAAGTTGTAACATCTCCATTTCATGTTGATATGGATTTTGGGATTGTATCCCAACCCCAATGGTTAGAATAGTGTGAATATTGTATATATTATTTCTTTGTGTTTTAGATTAGTAATAAACAAGTAGCCTCACCTATCTTTGAGGAGGGATTTAATCCCATGTACTTGTGGTTGAACCTCATATTTTGGTCTAACAAAATATCCAACCAACATTTTTGGTGACTCTACTGGGAATACGGATTGATAAGACTAAGCTTATCCTATTGGTGTCTGGCGACTCCATATTTTCCTTATTTTCAAAAAATATAGATCTATTTTCTAGTTCAAGTTGGCCAGAAAGATCTTCACTCGGTCAAGCCGAGCTAGGGGTGAAACTGATCCGTTCTTTGATTTTCTTCAACAACATAATTTCAGACTTTCACCCAACAGTGTTGCATCTAGCCAAGCGAGAAGTTTTTCACTATCCGAAGAACTCGGGTTCCTCAAGAACAAGAAGTTTCTACAACCTATCGTGCATTATTCTTTTCGATACTTGGATTCCTATATGCACTTCATTCAAAAGAATGGTAGCAACTGTGTCCTTGGGGTGCAGCTATTGGTCCTCTTTCCCTAACTCCACCATTGCATGATCTACCACATGGGTCTCATAAGAATATTCCTAAGTTCAACGATGATGGGAAGTAACACCTTGATGAACACATCGCTTCATTCTTTGTTGCATGTGGCATTCTTGGAGTTTCTCATGAAGACGTCTTTGTTTGACTCTTTATTGAGACATTACATGGTGTAGCAGCAGAATGGTTCTACCATCTTCCAAATGCATGCATTACCAACTGGACTACCATGTGATCTGTATTCAAAGAAAGGTTCAAACCGGCTGAAGATTCTCATGCCTTGTTAGCACAACTTACACACATGAAGAAGAATCTTATGAACCCATGCGGGACTTCATAGCCAAATTCAACAAGCTGATTCATAAGATTCCAAGACCTAGTTATTCCCACTCTTGAAAATCAAAAGTGTTTCTTCATCAACGCTCAGCCCCCTAATGTGAGCTTCTTATTAAGAAGATCTGTTATTCCCGATTTGGCCACTGCTCAAGCTACAACCACTAAAATAGAAGATGATCTTATTCTGGCTAGGAAAGATTAGAAGAGAGTCATCTAAGCCTAAAAATCAGAGTTCTTCTCAGAGTACTATTGATCCTATGATTTAGAAGATGGCCAATGACTTGATCGCTTTAAAGAAGCAAATGTCCCAACAAGTGACCAACGTTCCTTATCGGGATATTCCTAGATGGAATTTCAACAATGCCAATGGCACCCCTAAGAGATAGGAATTGGTTGATTGTTGCTCCCACCAGGATGGCCATTAAAGCTCCTCCTATCAACGTAGTAGTTGAAATAGTTGAGGATGGTGAAGAACCAGAAGATCAAGATTCTCATGAAGCTTTTGAAGCTTCAGGATATGCTTGATGAGTCTTTTGACGATTTAGCTGGCTGACTCCAACATTGGGTACTTAGAGTATGAGGAAGATGAAGGTGAGCATGATGGTCAATCATTTGTAGTCTTCACTCAATCTCAATCTCAGAACCCCAGAAATCTAGTTGAAGGCTCTAAGGAGAAAAGTAAAGAAGCTCCCGTGGTTATGGCTAAAAGAGGCTCTCCTATCTCAACGCAAACTAAAAGGAGACAACTAAAAAGGTAACTTCATCTTCTAACTCTCTTTCTCCTACCCCCAAGGCTAGTACCTCGGCTCAGACTAGTGTAACTAGAACTGAGCCCACCATCATTCCTTCATATACCGCTTTCATTATCGATCATGCAAAGAAAACCAAAATCCAAATGTCGGAAGCCGAGTACCTTCAGTCCAACCCTGAGCAATTTGAGAAACTTTCCAAATTCATTAGAAGCAAGGATGTTATCCCTTCATCTTCAAAAGGCATTTTTCCTAGTCCCACTCAACCTTTACCTCAGAGTAATATGACCTCTACTGCTTCTTCGGAAAGATTGAACCATTTTATTTGTCCTTACTTATAAATGGTTTTAAACTCAACAATTGCATAATTGACTCAGGAGCCTCTGATAACGTAATGCCCACAAAATTAGCTCATGCCCTTGGACTTACCTTGACTAAATCTTATGGGTGGTGTTACTCCATGGAAACTAAACAAGTCCCCTTGATTGGCCAAATCAAGGATGCACAATTTGCATTTGTTGCCTTCCCTGAAAAGAGAGTAAAATGACTATCCTGGTTGCTGATATCCTAGTTACTTATGGTATTCTCTTAGGAAGAGGTTTTTACAAAGATGTTGGAGGAGAAATCAATATGGACTTGGACCAAAGCTAAAATTCTAGTAAATGGAGTTCCTCGTGTCCTTCACCCCGAAGCACAAGTGAAGTACCTAGTCACTAAATCAGATGATCCCAAGGCTCAAATTCTCTTTGAAGATGCAGGCTTGGGTAATTATTTCATGACATCTAAGGTGCCCTCTGTAGAAGTCAAGAAGAAGATCCTAATGTTATTTGGACCCTCGAGTTCGATGGGAGTTGTTCAACTACTAGGGTCAGGCTAGTTGTGGTTCTTATATCTCTAGATTTTGAGATTTTTCCTCCACCTTCAAGCTACAGTTTGACAATACTAATAACACAGCTGAGTACAAAGCTTTGTTATTAGGATTAGAAATGGCAAGGCAAAAAGGGATCTGAAATCTCAAAGTGTAGGGAGATGTTGAGTTGATTGTAAATCAAGTAAGGGGGATCTATCAGGTAAAAATGATCACCTAAGGCATTACAGAACAAGGTGTGGGACAACATAGAATGCTTTGATGCTTTTTCCATTAAGGTAGTTTTGAGAGATCACAATGATAAAGTTGATTCTTTAGCCATGTTTGCATCTCTTCTCCTTCCTCACCCAAAGTTCAAACAGACAAGTATACCATTGAGATTGTGTATCATCCAAGTGTTCTAGATAATTTAGCACATTGGCAAGTGTTTAATGATGATCAATGTATTGTCTTTTCTTGAGAAAGTTGATAATTTTAGTGAGCTTTATTTTGAAGGATCAGAATCAGCTTTCTATGAGTCCGTCTCGAATTCATATCAAGAGATTGATGGTGAATTCATCCAGCTCAAAGGCAATAAGATTCCAAGGGGTTGGTCTCTCTGGAAGGTCTGTTTGACAAGCATGACCATTTCATTCAGATAAAAGGCAAGCTGAAGGTGCTTCCTCATCAGAGGTAGATCAAGTTAATCTGGGCTCTTCTGACCAACCACGGATGGTAAACATTGGGAAATGTTGTTCTCTGGAGGAGAAAGAAGATTCACTTCACTCCTGAAGAGATATATGGACATCTTAGCATGGTCATATGTGGATCTGAAGTCTTTCAAGCCCAAGGATGTGCAACATAGCATCCCTTTAAAGCCTGAGGTTAAACCCTACAGGAAGAAGCAAAGGCATTATAATCCAAAGATCTCAGGGACTATCCTTGTAGAAATTCAAAATATGTTAGATGCAAGGATTATCTTTCCAATCCATCATTCCACCTGGGTTGCTAACATTGTCCCTGTCAGAAAGAAGAATGGTGAGATTCAGATTTGTGTTGACTTCCTAACCTTAATCAGTCTTCATTGAAAGACAATTACCCATTGCCTATCATGGATCAAGTATTACAGACTGTCACTAGATCAGAAATGTTATCCATGCTTGACGGATTTTTAGGGTATAATCAGTTGAGGTAGCCACTAAGATCAACATAAAATAACATTCACCACCCCATGGGGACCTTTTCTTATAGAAGGATGCCTTTTGGTTTGATTAACACTAGAGCCATGTTTCAAAGAGCTATGGACTTAGCTTTTAGAGATTTGATGGGAAAGGTCATAGTTGTGTATTTGGATGACTTGACGGTCTTCTCTAAAAGTGAAGTGATCATTATGATCACTTGGAGCAGGTACTCTTAAGGTGTAGGCGTCATGGGATTTCATTAAATCCTAAAAATTCCATGTTTGAGTAACAGAAGGAAATTGTTGGGTCATATCGTGACTAAAGAAGGAACCAAGATCGACCCAGAGAGGGTGAAGGCCATCCAAATCCTTACCCTACCTACAAGAAAAACTGGGGTGCATTCCTTTTTAGAAAGGTCAATTTCCTAAGAAGATTTGTACCTAACTTTGCCATAAAAAACCAAGGATATCCTTGGGATGATGAAAGGTAAAACTCCATTTTGATGGAGCACTGAAGGGAAGCTTGCTTTCAAGAAGTCAAAAGAGAAATTTCTCATGCTCCTATTCTAGTATGCCCAGACTTCAAGAAGGATTTCATCATGTATAGCTACGCTTCCACACATACAATATCGCCATCCTGATGTAGGAGAACAAGAAGGAATCAAAGCTCCCATTTCTTTCATGAGTTTCCCACTAAAGGAACATGAATTGAAAATGTCACAAATTGAAAAGCATGCTTATGCAGTGGTGAGTAGTGAAGCATTTTAGGTACTATGTGTTGAGTTCTCACACTCTCGTTCTCATTCCTGATATTGCAGTTAAGTCCATTTTGACTCAACAAGAGTTGGGTAGTCAATGGGGTAACTAGATAGCCAAAGTCCAAGAATATGACTTGGACATCAGACCTACCAAGTTGGTACGAGGAAGAGGCCTGTGCCAATTGATTGCAGAAAAAAGTTCGAGACAAAATGTGAAGAAACTAAAGATACTTCTTCATAATTGCCCATGGTGCTTTTTGTAAGCACAACCAATGAATGGTATGTAGACATCACTTTCTTTTTAACTTATGGTGAATTTCCCCACATTTAAGCCAAAAATAAAAGAGGACAGTTAAATTAAGGTCCTACAAGATACATTCTATGGGATAATGGTATATACAAGAAGGGCATTGATGGTGTATTCCTGCATTGTGTTGATAAGTCTCAACAGATAAGGTTGCTAGAATATTTTCACAATCTAGCATGCGGAGGACATTTCTCTTCCTCCATGATGGCTTACAAAATCTTATGGGCCAGGTACTATTGGCCTACTCTCTTTCGGGATTCAACAGAGTGGGTGGCCAAATGTGAAGCTTGTCAACATTTCATTGGTCATCCTAAGTTGACTACTCTCCCCTTGAAGCTTGTAATAATTGAAGAACCTTTTCACCAATGGGGAATTGACTTCATTGGAGTACTAAATCCTACCTCCAATTCCGGTCATAATTATGTGCTCACCACCATAGATTATTTCACCAAGTGGGTGGAAGCTTGCACCAATCAAGCAGGCAACCTTCAAGTTGTGTGTAATTTTCTCAAGGAGAATATAATTGTTAGATTCGGCATTCCTCACAAGATTGTTGTTGACAATGCTTCCAATTTCTCATCACATGAGTTGAATAATTTTTTATGGATTTGGGATCACATTGGCTCATTCATCTGATTATTATCCCCAAGGCAATGGTCAAGCTGAATCAAGCAACAAGAACTTGGTGACCATAATCTAAAGTTAGTCAATGAGAATCAGAGGACATGGCATAAAGCATTGTATGATGCATTATGGGCAGATCAAATTACTCCTAAGTGAGCTATTGGAATGTCCCCATTCTAGGTGTTGTATGGAATTGATGTTGAGATTCCTATCTCTGTAGAATTTCCAGCCTTACGGTTGGCTAAAGCAATTGAGGATGAAACTTTTCAAAGTTCCATTGAGAAAAGGATAATGTACCTAGCTAGGCTAGAAGAAGAATGGAGCAAGGTGGTGATCACATTGAATCATCAAAGAAAATTCAAAAGGATATTTGACAAAAATCAAAGCAACGTGATTTCTAGATTGAGATCTAGTACTTCTTTGGGATAAGAGAAGGGAACAAAAAGGGATGCATGGCAAGTTCGATTCTTTATGGAAAGGTCCTTTCAAAATCATCAACTTGAATGGTGAAAATAGCTTTTGTCTATCATATCTTGATGGAGAGTTTCTCCCTCTACCTTTCAGTGGCCAACATCTAAAGTTGTTCCATCAGTAATGCAAGATGCTCTCTTGCACTGTATTATAATTTATTTTTTGTTGTGTGTTTGCTTTATTTATTTCTTTCTTTCTTTCTTTGTTTTTAGTTTTTATTCTTCCAATTCGTAGCCCAATGGATAAATATTTTTGATACATGAGTTCTCTTCCTTTGATGTCTCAAAGAAAGTCCCCAACTGGAGCTAGTTGTTATCTCATTTTAGTGATTTCAGCTAAAATTGAGATAACCATAGGAAAATTTTGGAAAATCTCTTAAAATTCCCTTTGAAAGAGATTTTCAGGTTTTGGGTTTCCATTGCATGAAAACATATTCCTTGCATACAACATGTCTCATGTTTCCCTAAACCCGAATGAAGCCTTTGTGTCAAGATTTTGGGACTTAGAAGCATCTAAACAAATCATGCATCATGTCTCATGTTTCCCAAAACCCAAAACCTTGAAGCATCATATCTCATGCCTTGCCTAAATAAATCATGTTTCATGTCTCATGTTTCCCAAAACCTAAAACCTGAAATCATGCATCATGTCTCATGTTTCCTGAAACATGAAACCTAAAATCATGCATCATGTCTCATGTTTCTGAAACCCAAAACCCAAAATCATGCATCATGTCTCATGTTTCCCAAACCCGAAACCTAAAATCATGCATCATGTCTCATGTTTCCCAAAACCCAAAACCTGAAATGATGCATCATGTCTCATGTTTCTAGAAACCTAAAACCAAAATGATACCTCATGTCTCATGTTTCCCAAAACCCAAAACCCGAAATGATGCATCATGTCTCATGTTTCCTAAAACCTGAAACTTGAAATCATGCATCATGTCTCATGTTTCCCAAAACCCAAAACCCAAAATCATGCATCATGTCTCATGTTTCCCAAAACCCAAAACCTGAAATCATGCATCATGTCTCATGTTTCTGAAACCCGAAACCCGAAATCATGCATCATGTCTCATGTTTCCTAAAACCCGAAACCCAAAATGATGCATCATGTCTCATGTTTCTCGAAACTCGAAACCTGAAATCATGCATCATGTCTCATGTTTCCTGAAACCCAAATCATGCATCATGTCTCATGTTTCCCGAATCCAAAACCCAAATCATGCATCATGTCTCATGTTTCCCAAAACTCAAACCCGAAATGATGCATCATGTCTCATGTTTCCAAACCCAAAACTTGAAATCATGCATCATGTCTCATGTTTCCCGAAACCCAAAATGAAATGATGCATCATGTCTCATGTTTCCCGAAACCTGAAACCCAAAATGATGCATCATGTCTCATGTTTCCCGAAACCCGAAACCTGAAATGATGCATCATGTCTCATGTTTCCCGAAACCCGAAACCTGAAATCATGCATCATGTCTCATGTTTCCCGAAACCCAAAACCTAAAATGAAGCCTTTGTGTCAGGATTTCGGATGCTCCAAGCATGATGACATGTCATTAATGTCCAGTTACTATTGGCACATGCATCAAGTGAGGTATATTAGCAATCATTCCAATGTGCAGATGAAGGATGTAGGGCAATCTGGAAGTTCCAGAATTTTGAGACAAACACTTTCCGTGGACTTCAAAATAGAATAAGATAATGCTTCATATCATTTCTATCCAAAGATTGACATGTCTTTTTCATTTTCGTTTTGTCACATAGGAAGCAAATTTTGACTTGGTCTCCTGCGTGAGAGTCAAGCAAAATAGGATTCTTGTTTAATGGATATTTTCTAGGATTTATCCTATTTTCTCTCTACTCTCTCTATTATAAATAAGGGATGCTTGTGCATTCCAAAGGGAGACTTTTTGAATATTAAGAGCTATTGTGAAGAAGAAGAAAAACTTTGTATTTTCTTTTTAATCATTGAAGAATAGAAACAAGTGTTATTTTACAAACTTTGTGTTGTGGGATTCATCTATCTTGAGAATATTGTTCTTATGTCCAAAATCTTGAGCTATTCTTTGTTTAGTGTTCTTGATCATTTTAATTGTTTCAGAATATTACACTCATTATCTAAAACTCGTATAAGTATTTCTTGATTTGTGTTTGCTTGAAAGAAAATATGTTCCTCTCATTCCCTTCCCGCTTTGTTTCATCTATAATATTTTCCCTTCTAATTCTTCCTAATCTAAATATTTGTAACATCTCCATTTCATGTTGATATGGATTTCGGGATTGTATCCCAACCCCAATGGTTAGAATAGTGTGGATATTGTATATATTATTTTTGTTGTGTTTTAGATTAGTAATAAATATGGTTGAACCTCATATTTTGGCTTGACAAAATATCCAACCAACAATTTGAGAATGAGAAAGTGGAATATCATTGATTCCCAAACACTAAAGGAGATTACCACTAACGAAAAGACATTTAAACAAAAAACCACCAATAATCACATATTGTGTAGCATCACGGCTTAGTTGGCATGCCTCTTGTAGAGATGTATTTTCAAGTAAAGCTTGTTGGTAAAGGAAATTATATATATATATTAGTAATACCATTAAGGATGGTCAACATTATTGTTGGCTATATTTTTGCATGGTTGAAAACCTAGGTAGTCATGAGATAAATCTCCCTCATTTACCAGTGAGGCTCCCGTGTAAGATTTTGTCAATTGTATTTCCTAATATCTATTTGTTGGTATTACTTTAACTATGTAGCTCATGAACCATAGCTAGACAATTTTACAAAGTAAGCAGCTGTAAGCAATATGTGCAGGAAAGAGAAATAATTAAATGCGAGAAGAAAGGAAAGGAGATGTGCAAACTAACCAATAGTTGACAGAGTTGATTACATGCACATAGAAGAAACAAATAGATCTTAAAATGTAGAATTTGAAGCAGGGAAAGTTTCAGATCTAGATCTAAGATAACACAAAGTTTATGCATAGATCTAAAAAGAAATAAGAGACAAATGCACCATTGACAAAAAGTTCTTCAGAAATCTCTTCTCTATTCCTCTGCTTGTAAAAAGCTATCAGGAGTTTTAGCTCAAAGTCTTGAACACAAGAATGTTGATTACAAATTTCGATCCTTTAACCCATAGGTTTTTCCTCTACTTATAGTGTGTAGAGGGGAAATTACAAATGGGAAATCTATGAATCGAACTAGAGCATGAAGAAGTAGTAGAGGGAACATTTGGAAATCATCTTCCTAGAATTCCTCTCTTAGTGACATGCATCAGGATTTTAAGCCAAAATTGTGCACATCTATCACCTATCTTAAAGAATCTTTCCAAATAACTTAAAGTAATGGTTTTTAAACCAATAACTTTAATCTTACATTTTCATCCGAGGAACATAGAAAATAAGAGAAGAAAGAAGAGAAGAATGAAGATCTACCAGCTGTAACACCTATACTTTCTTTTTGTTCTGATATTGAATATACTTGTCAAACATGTAATTCAACATCTTCCCATCTGTTTTAACAATAGCATCTCTCTCGGTTCTGAACTGCAACAACCCTCTGGACAAAGTAGCAATATTAGTCTTTACCTTCTCTAAACCAAGCCCATATCCCTCAACATCTGCCTGAAGCTTTATGAGTCTGCCAATTGAATCCATCATGAAAGGCATGGTGGCTTCATCAACTTCTTTCCGCACAACCAAAATAAATTCCTCATGGGAAGCAGGTAATTCATCTGGGATGCTCTCTGGCACTTCTCCCATCTTACTTTCTAGCAACTGCATCCTTTTCAGCATGAGCTTGAGGATCTCTACGTGGAAGGAAACTGAAATTTCTAACTGCTTCCCCTTTTCCACCAATCCACCAGTACAATTTTCTCTACAATTAGCACATCCTCTGGCAACGAGTGTATCTTAGCTAAAGTATCCAGATGACTTTCAACAACTATGTTCTCATCTTCTATCTGTGTCATTAGTTCCTTTAGCTAAGATATTGCCATGTGCATATTCTCCAATTCAACTAGTATTCTTTCGAACTGCTCTGAAGCTTGGTGAATGATTTACTCTTTCCACTAAGCAATATCTTTAACCTGGTCCCCTACATCTTCTACCTCATGCATTAAATGATTACTCACCTACTCATGTGCTAGAATGGGCTGAGAGGAAGGTTTGGAAACCTTAGCAATGATCTCACATACTGGGACACCTGCTTTTGAAGTTTGGCTCTCTCAACCTTCTCTTTGTCAAGCTTAAGGAATAAAGCATTCATTAGTGTCTGTGTATCCTGCTTTAATCCTTCTATGGTAGTTTGACCTATTAGCACTTTGGTCACTATTATATCAGCTATCGTGAGCTCTTCCTTACGCTTTCCTTCATGTTAGAACTAACAACTCGGTGAACTTTTGTCTTATTCTTCAATAATCAACCTAGAAGTTATTTTGTCAACTTTAGGTCTTCTATCTCTTCCACCCAAACTCAGGAGCAGCTGAAAGTCGTGTTCCTCCAGGTTGATCTCCTCTCTGGCTTCTGGGATTGTCTGCAAAGCCAACCATGATGAAAAGTTTCTTCTTGGGTAATGATAATTCAATGAATGCACCACCATCTCATGCTTTGATTCTACTCTATCTAAATTTTCCACCATGTTGTGACGGCCACCCTCTGAATTGTCCAAAGACAATGCTTTTTCAAACTCCGCCATCTATGCTTTCAACTTCTCCGCATGGAGAGGTGAAGACCTGAGTGGCTGAGGAGAAAATACAAATGACATTGGATTCAATGGAGGAACAACAAGATCTCTCTGAGGTTTCGGGGCTGCCGAAGTGCTATGAGTTGATGTTGGAGAAGTTTGAACTAGCACGATAGCTGTAGATTTGGCCTTCTCCTGTGCGTGAGACTTCTTGTGAACTTTAAGCTTCTTCGACCTTCTGCTACTTTCACCTTCATGCTTTCTTTTGTTGGAGTCTCCTACGGTAAAGTTTCTTGTGATCTGATTCATCAAAGCTTCATCCAGGCAATACCCCTTTGTCAACAACCAGTTCGAAGTGTTAACCAGAACTGCGGAAGATCTTTCCTCAATTGTCTGGCAGCCACCAATGTTTTCCTAAAGAGCAGCTCTATCCCCTCCCATCTAATGATATGAGTCAAGTATCACATGCCCATCATCTGCGAGATCTATAGGTATCTGTGCCAAACCATAATCAGACACTTGTTGCACCGATAACCTATTGAAGTCTTTCTTTCTAACTTCATACTTGTTTCTGCACTTCATCTAGAAGTCTTCCAACGAAGGTACATGTGAGTATTCCTAGGAGATTGTCTTCTTCACTACCCCATATGATCAAAGTTCAATTTGCACTGGGAAGAACTCATGCTCATACTCAAAAAACATTTCAGCTTCGACTCCTCTAGCTTTGTGGATGCTCTGGCAGCTGTAATAACCCACTGTGACTGGAAAGAAACCCATAGACTTGTGCCACTTTGATTGTAAGTCATGCATCTCCACGAGCTATCTGCACAACTCCATGATGACCCACTTTTCATTTGGATACCTCGCAACTTCACTGGTTCTCCCAAAAATCTAGTTACCCTGAGATACGTAAAGTCTGCAAACTAGATGAAAATACAACCATGTTGGGATACAGCTTCCCAAGCTTCTTTGCTTACCTTGTTGGTCTTCAAATCACTATTTAATTTACAGATGAATTCATAGAAGAACCCATCATTGACTGCCTTATAATATTTGTGGCATTCAGGAACTGTCAATTGTGGGAAGCACTCAAAAATATGATCTTTCACAAGTACTACTCGTCTATCCAACTTGGAAAATATACCCTACGAGGTTGTTGCATATACCAGGTATGAATTCATTTTGAAGTTGTATGTCCGCCTCACACTCCGAGTTGCTCACCAATGTTATCACTGATGATCTTCGCCCAATTGATTATTGAATCAACTTTGTTGATCTTAATGGTCCTCACGAAAGCATACATCCATGAGCGAAAGTTGTGAGTATTGGCTTCTCCACTTAACCTGCAAAGCAATTTAGTAATATCATCCACC
Organism: Taxus wallichiana var. yunnanensis; assembly: GCA_018340775.1. Classification (NCBI taxonomy): domain Eukaryota; kingdom Viridiplantae; phylum Streptophyta; class Pinopsida; order Cupressales; family Taxaceae; genus Taxus; species Taxus wallichiana. The sequence goes on from CM031239.1 coordinate 814,529,724, forward strand.
TCCTACACCAAATTAGATCGTGGAAGAGTCCTCGGGAACTTTGATGGAGACCTAGGCTTCTTCATATATATGTTGTTCATTATGCCCACACAATCTGCTTTGTGTTTCTCCCATCTCATTATCGCATCCAACATGCTAATTGTAATCACCACCTGTCATGTTGGAATCTTTAAAAATAAATAATAAACTATGCATCCATCCTGATTATTGTCTTTCCCACAACATCCCAAATTGTTCTAGAAAGAGGATGATATGATCTTGCACACTCCATAACAAATTTAGGCAACTGAGCTATGACTGGAGACATTGATGCTTGAATAATTTCACTACTTTTTATTTCCCGCATGAGAGATGTCTTTCCATCCCCGGGTTTGTCATTATTTCGAGAGATGGGTTTCGGGCCTATGTCTATGTCATTGATATCAGCAAATATGGAAGCTATGCATGATTCTACTGATCCTTCTCTTTCATCACACTTCATAATGGCTAGAGCAACCTTTTTCTAAGTAATCTTTGTTTGTGTTCTTTTTTTTAATCTCTGCCGAATTCTTTGAAACGAGATCAATTTGTGTAGATCTAGCAATTTATTTAGATTTGAAGATATATTCAATGTACCGACATTGATTTGAACTCCCTTTCACATGTATGAACACCTATAATGAATGCCTACAATTATTTCGGACAAAAATGGAGTTTATAACATGAATACTTGATTCCTGTCACCAAAAATCTGCATATGAAGCTTGCTACCCTAAAATTTGAGGCTTTGCTTGCATGTAAAGAAAGAATAAATATTTTTAAATTCACTAGACACTTATAGTAATATGTAGATAATTATCATAGCATAAATCAAGGTATTCCAACCCTATGCGCCAAACCTTGAAGCTTCCCCGGCAATGAAAAAACCTTCTGATGCACAAACCTTCCTTGGCGCCAAAATTGTCTAGGCTACAATCCTTACCAAAAAGAATTAATTTCTTCTTTATTATGGAATTCCATGCTTATATAACCCTCAACATATTATTTTTAATAATTGGTCTTCCTATTCTTGACAATTTAATTAATAAACAATCATGTTTATCACCCAAATTAGGCGCCCAATTATGCATGTTGTTGGTTGCTTTTAAATAAATTTATTTATTTTATTTATAGCGTGCATACATGACCTATTTTCAACTCACCCTCTTGCATTGAATTTCATCCCATTCTTGGTGCCAAAATTAGGTAGAGAAACTATTAATAAATATCATTAAAAGCATTATTTAATGCCTAGATGGGTCACACTTTTTGGCAAGGGTAAATGCTAAAAATAAGAAGTCAACTTTGATGGGAATTTCCACCCTGCACCGCAGCTCCAAAAATCCCTTCTTCCACTAAAGCCATTTGACTTCCACAATGGGAATTTTTACCCTGCAAGGCAGGTAAGAAATTCCCTCGCCCGCCATCGCCAAAATTCCCACTGCAAAATAAAACATCTCCCAAAAAGTGTGACTTGTATTAAAATTAGCTTCCTTTGATAAAGTGCGACTTGTATGGGTAAATAAATATCTTTGGTGGGAAAAGTTATCTTGTTAGGCAGCAAAAATTCCTATTGGTGCTTTAAGTGATTTTTCTTTATTTTATAATGGGAATTTTTACCCTCCAAGGCAGTGTAGAAAATCTCACCTAATCTGTTGCCTCTAATATTCCCATCAGAGCTTAAGTGACTTTGACTTCATGGGAAAAAGTACCCTGCAAGGCAGGTAAGAAATTCTCGCCTGCCTGCTACTACCAAAAATCCCATTGCAACTTAAACTCATTCATTCCAAAAAGTGTAACTTGCCTAAGAGAGGCTTTTTGTGCATGACTTCATTTTTGTTAGTCGAAGTTTGTTTTCTAGGACAATTCCTTATGGTGTTAAGACCGTAAATGATCTCCAGATGCTTTAGGAAATTAAACAAACTATACATAACAAAGAATAGACCCAGGGGAATTTCACAGACAAATTGAGGAGAAAATCGGAGAAAAACACAAAAGAAATAAATAAAAGCGAAAACATTGCCAAAAGTTACGCGTAATATGCTCTAATTCATTCCCGGTGAGAATCCTATTGAGATGTGTGAATACTGGCATGCAAAACTTCAACAGGGTTTAACCGAAACATAATTTACTTCGAACGAGGCTTTATTTATTTAATAAATAATTAAATAAAAATTTCTCGCAGATGAAACTTGGCGGAGGGATAAAATGAGTTTCAACATCTGGGAATTGTGTTTAAATTGGCTTATATGATTCACTGGGAATAACTTAATGTAATACGAGACATCTTCTAGAAATAAAAACACAAAAGACCCGCCATTTTAAAAAGAACAATTTTTTTCAAATGGGTAGTCCTGCATTTCGTGGTGAAATGGGACACCAACTACACGTGACAACAAAACCTATAGTGCCTTTATCGTATTTAGAGAGTTAATAGAGGGATGATGTAAATGATGGATGATGAATGTACCATGGTCATCTATAATGTCTAGTGGAATAAAAGAGGAAGTACTAGCCATGGCATCAACTAGTCAATTGTCCTTGCGCAAGACAACGATAATAGTGTAGTACTCAAATGTAGCATGGATGTCTTTAACAACAATGTGATATGGAATTAGTTTCTCTTATTTTTTCTGATAAACATTATTGACCTGGTTAAGAATGAGTTGAGAGTCACCAAAGATTTGAATACGATGTATATAAATGATGTGAGTGACAAATAAGCCTCAAATGAGAGATTCGTACTTAACAATAATGTTTGTGCAAGAGAAGTCTAGTCGGTAAGCAAATGGCATAGGTTTACCATGTGGTGTGATATAAACAATGCTAGCTCCAACTCCAAAGGGCACATCAATATCCATCAAGTACATAGTCTAAATATTAGCGTCGATAGTATAAGTGGTGAAATTGTCACAAATCAAGAAATGATCATTGATAGGAGTCTAAACTAATTGGTGCGATAACTTGTCTTTTGATATATTTGTAATGAACAAACTTAAGATCAAATTTAGTACACAACATGACCTAAGGAGCTAAAAATCCAGGATAAATGAGTTTAAGAGAATAGAAAGTGCAATGGATCAACTTTAGTGATGACATGAATTTCAAAGATTGATTATATAATGATGTAGCTTGTCAGTGGCAAAGAAAAGTCCAAGGCACAATTTCTCGATGTAAGTAATTGCACTCATAGGAGAGTAATGTGTGACTAATATAATAGATAAAATCTCTCATTGAGTCTTATCATGTTGAGAAAACAAGGATCCCAATGCATGAAATGTGGCAGAGATATACAAAAGTAATGGTTGATCGGAACGGAGGAGTCAAGACATGCAGTTGAGTAAATAAGCCTTTATAGCATCAAATGCCCATTGGAAATTGTTATCCCATACAAACTTAGTATCCTTCTTCATTAATCTTGTAAAGGGTTGGGTTTTATCAACTAACAGTGTAATGAATCATCAGATAGCTTGGATTTTACCTTGTAATGAGTGTAACTGATGAAGGTTGTGAGGGGGAGACATATCTACAATTTCTTGGATTTTCTGTGGATCAATCTCAATACCTCGTTGGGAGATAATATAGCCTAATAAATTCTTAGTATTAATACAAAAACTACCTTATTGGGATCAAGTCATACATTATATTGTCGTAAGCGTGTAAAAAGTGTATAAAGGTCCTGAGCACAATGAACATGATGCTTTGCCTTGGAAAGTATGTCGTCAACAAAATCCTTGACGATCTTATGAATATAATCATTGAATATGTGAGTCATAACACGTTGGTATGTAGCTCCAAGGTTTTTAAGTCCAAAGGGCATGAAAATACAACAAAAGGTGCCCCACAAGATGTATAGTGAAGGAAGTCTTCTCTTGGTTAGTAGTTTTAATTTTGATCTGATTATAGCCAACAAACCCATCCATAAAGGAAAACATGTCATGACCAACAAAGGATTAAACAATAACATCAATAAGTGGTAGAAGAAAGATATCCTTTGGGGTAGGTTGTGTTAAGATCGTGGAAGTCAATGTAACAACGAACCCACCCATTAGGTTTCATCATAGGGACAATATTAGAGACCCATTGTGGGTATTCAATGACGTAAATAAATCCTACATCCAATAATCGTTTTATCTCTTCTTTGAATAACAAGGCCACTCATGGGTGCATCTTACAATTTTTTTGTTGCACGAGTTTAGCACCCTCACAAAGTATAATATTGTATATCAACGGAGGGGTATCTGGGCATATCACTATAGTGCCAAGTAAATAAATAAGAGAATTCTTAGAGAACTTGTTAAATATCAACTCACTTAGTATCCCTAAGAGAGGTTTTTGTAGACACTTAAAATTTGCATCGTTAATTTCCTTCACCACATACACTATCTTCACAATTATATTAAATCAAAGCAAGTCATATAAACACATTATTTAATCCATACATCTCTTATCCTAAGTCTAAAATTCCTCACAATATTTACTCCATGTAAATATCCTTCCACACCCCATAAATATCATTTCACAACTATAAAATCTTATTTTACCTTCCTAAAAACAACCTAACCACCCTAAATCAACCCTAACCATTTCAAAAACCATTAAAACCTATTTTTTCCACTTCCTAACCTCTACACCTCGTCCCCAACCTTCCCTTAACCATTTACCCAAATCCCAAACCAAAACCCTTGATTAGAAGTGGTTTCAACCACTTTTCTAGTTGTTTCCTCGAAAAAATTAGATCATCGGCGATTCAACCAAATCTCCAAGTGATTATAAATAGCACCTTTGTGCTCTCTCTTAGGGATCTTCGATTTCCAATCTTCAAGCTTCAATTGAGACTCCTTTTCAAACTTACACTTCGTGTTTCGACATCACAAAATCCAAGGCATCCCCAAGCATTATCAGGCATCAATATCAATCATCTTCAAGCGCTTTTGGTCGTTTTCCATCACTCAACTTCCTAGGAACGTGACGTGACAACTTATCAACTCAGATCCTTCCCACTAAAGATTTGAGGCATCTTTTAGCTCTTCATCCATTCAAAGGTATTCCTATATCTCTATTTGTCATTTTCAAGTCATCATAAACTCTTAAATCAATCAAAAACATCATTTTAGAGTTTTAAATCTCGTTTTTAGCAAAATTGTCAATATTCACAGTAATCACTAGCGATTCAATCCTAATTGTCGTGTGATTGGCCTAAATCATTGGTGATTCCTATCAAATTTATCTTTTTATCAATTTATCAGCTTTTATATCATCTTTTATCAAATCATTTGCATTTAACATGTTGTTTCCAAGTATGGCTCTTTGTTAGATGGCAGTTCCTAGCCATTCACATCCAATTACCAACATTTATGATCTCCCCATAGTCCAACACCCTTTTTCTTGGGAACAATACAACATTTTACACAAACTTGCTTTGTGCAATCTGATTTTCCATTGATGAAGTAGACATCGAGGATCAGTTTGAATTCTTACACAAAATCCAACAAGAAACTAAGGATTTCTGGTATGACTACTTCAACATGTACAAATTACATCTACCCTTACTTGGGCCACCTTTGAAGCCACCACACAGATTTACCTTTCAACTTGGAATTCTAGAGCTTCTCATTTATTATCCATATATCTATATTGATCATATATTTTGTCTTTATCTTTATCAATTCACTTAATTGTTACAAAATGAGATGACATCCTCCAAGGAAGTCCCTTTGGATTCCTAGAATCGACCTTTGTTGAAAGCAACTTGTCTATCCATTTATATAATCCTTTATATTTAGTGTCTTTGACCACATGTTGGTTTGTAGGATAGGAAGACTTGTACATTCATTCGGACTCAACAATTTCAATCAAACATCAACATCGACATCCATCTTTGTGGGTATCGATAAACCTTGTCGTCTTCTGAGGTTGGTTTTATTTTTATTATTTCACTTCATTAATTTAAAGTAGGAAAGGAAAAACATCTCTAAACATTATTGGCACCCCGATGGGACCTTTATCCCTTTTCTTTCACTTCAAATTTTATTAAAAATTCATTTTTAGGCTTTCTACTCTATAATCACTAAATGATCCGGTTAAATCACCAATTGATTCATCCAATCATTCTTATCAATCACCGATGATCTCTATGACTTTTTAATTACTCGATTAGTTAGCCTTTAACATCATTTTATTTTGTTGTTTTTTTTTTTTGTTAATCTTTTGTACAAGGTTTCTATTTTGCTTGTTGGTTATTACATTTCTAAAAAAATCAATCAAAATTTAAAAATTAAAAAGTGTTTTACAAGTGAGTCTTCTCCTTTCTTTTTTTTTTCAAGCATTGCATTTTGTTGTCTATCCTCATCAAAATCAATCATTCTTTTGGGCTTAAAACAAACCTTTCATCCTATTTGATCACATAGATTAATTAAAGGATTAATTTATTGCATTCACTTAATATCCCTCACACACAACCAAACCACATTGAATATCAAACTTGCATCAAACAATTCTTCCCAAGTGAAACTATTGGGATTTCATCACCCAATAGGGAAACCAGACTCGGTGTTCTAGCCAAGTATAAACAATAGTTGTTGGTATATTGGCTAAGCACCCAACTCCCTTATCACTTGCGGGACCGTGAAGTGAGGGGGTAGGCCCCAATACCAGCCTCCTACCAACAACCAACATAGATTTGGGCCTCACGTACCTTCGGTATATCGAGGACTCCAACCTTAAACATTCTTGAAACCATCCATAGACGACCATTTCCTAGGACCTTATCTCACCATTTTACACATTTCACTTTTCTTCTAAATTAATCTAGATAATCAAAATCTTTCTTTGTGTGATTTGCTTGCTTCATGTAATCAACTTATTTAGCTTTATTTTTCATTTATTAGGTGATTGTTTGTTTGTTATTATGGTGCTTACAAGACAACAATCCACATCCAAACTTCTAAAAACATGTCTAGCCCATTTCAGCAATATGCACAACATGTCCATCAAACCTTACAACATGCTCAAGCTCGTATAGATGATGCTCAATGAATCATTGATCAACACAAACATTCCTATCAACACCTCGATGAAAGATCAAGAACAACCATATTCTCCCAACAGCCAATCGGCTTCATCTGAGATACCTAACCCTTTCAGTCCTCATTTCTTTGATAGTGGGGATCTTGTCTTTTCGAGATCTTGGATTCAAACCTTGTCACTCTTAACGCATATCTTGTTGCCAGAGGTGTTCATCTTCAACCATCATTACCTAAACCACAACCTTATGTACATGATCCTTCATGCGGTTTCTCCCATCTCATTGATCCAAATCACAAACTAGCTATCCAAAAATATATTTTATCCTCCTAACAGTTAGACCAAAAACATCCAATGTTGTGTCTTCAATTCCTATTTTCTACCTCAACATGATTTCTTCACAAGACACAACCACTCAATAACCAACATCCTCACTAGATCCCTCAATTGGTTCCACACCATTTCAAAACAACATAAATGCTTCTTCATCCACACAAACCCCTCCAACTTCCTCTACTTTCCAAACACCTCTCATGAGTTTTGTCTTTATCCCTACTAGCGTATCTCAACCACTATTCTCTCAACAAACCACTCCACCTCTCCAAAACATTACCATGTCTATCCCTACATCTATACCTTTAATCAACACTAGTGTTATTTCTAATACTCATCCCATTTCACTACAATCCTCAACCCCCTTATTTCACAATACACACCTCAACCATCACAACCACTTGCTTCTTCCCAATCCATACCACAAAATCACAACCTTTTATACATTCGTCAATCCCCTTTCAAAATTTCACAACAATCACAACCCCTGGCTCTTCACTTATGTTCCTTTCTAATAACCACCTCAATATTCACACCTCTTATCCACACATCTATTCCTTTCCAACACATACCCCAACAATCACAACCTCTTTTGAACACATCCATCCCTACCCCATATCAATATATCCAACCATCACAACCTTTAGTTTCACATACCCACTTATAACATCCCTACGAATATTCCTTAAAAACATACCCTTTCAACAAAATATCCCTCAACAATATCAATCGTACCCACAACCTAATCAATTTTCATTCAATCAACCTGGTTCATCCTCATCTAACACACAACAAATAACCACCACAAATGGACCCTCTTCAAGCTTTAATGAACATGATATCTATCCTTGAAGCCTACCTCCATGGGTCCTAAAAACACACTCTCATACGAAAAAATATGTAATGAACCTATTCACCCATCCATGCCTTACAAAGCTTATCCTCCTCACTAGGAGCTTCCAAAATTTCTCAAATTTTATAGCAAAGAAGACCCCAACAACATATCTGAGTTTTTCGTCATGCCTTGTTATCTTATAGCCCATGATCAAGACTTGATGCTTAGGACATTTCCCATGTCTCTAGTTGGTCCCTACCTGCTGAATGGTATAACAACATCCCATAATACTCCCTCTTCTCATTCACACAACTTTCCCAACTCTTCCTTGAACACTTTTCAATCAACATCACCCGCAAAATCACCATTACGACACCTTATGAAATTAAACAATTTGAGGATGAATCCATCGTAGAATTTGTCACCCACTGGAGGGGTATAATTAATCAACTATCATTCTCACTCCCACAAAAAAATTAATCAAATTATTTTCCCATTCATGCACTAAACACATCTCATCCACACTCCAAATCCAATCTTTTCAAACATGTTTGACAAAGCTTTTACCATGGCCCGTAAACTCAAACTTCACACTCTTAAATAAGGTAGAGTCAAACTTAGACCAAAGAAACCAAAATCAAAATTTTCATCAAAACCATCCTCTAATCCAGATAAATCCAAATCATCAACCAATGTCGTAGTTGTTAAATCCACTTCTAAAGAATGATCAACCACCAAATGCTCATGGCCTCAACAAAGTTATACTCCCATAGGAGAATCATATAGTGTTTTTGATAAACTCCTCGCTGCTAATATGATCTTCCTTCCACCTATTCCGTCCTATCGACACCTCTATTTCAAAACCCTCTTGGTACAGGGATAATGACTATTGTAAATACCACATAGTTAAAGGTCATGACATCAAAAGGTGTTTTTTCATTCCATTCGTAATGTCCTCTAGGACTTGATTGATAAGGGTGAACTACATTTAGACAATCCTAATGCACCCCAAAATCAGAACCTCGATGTCTTCAAACAACCATTTCCAAATCATTCCCCATCGAGTAGTCAACCATAATCCAATAATGTTTAATCCCACCATACCATAAACACCATTAATAAGACATTTCCTATCATTGAATCTACACCCATCTTCCTCTAGTAATACCCTGAATAACATAAAAAAAAAAATATCCTCGAACATGTCATAAAAATGAATCTTCTCTATCCACGATTGTCACCTCTTCACCTAGCTCATCTATGAATTATCTATCTTGTAAATATCAAAAACAACCCATTATCTAAATTGTGAAGAGTTCATATGATGATTGTGTAGCTTGGTATCACCCACGTAACCTTTAAAAATTCATTCCACCTCCATCTAAAAATGTTACTATCATATCCCAAAATCATCCAACTACACCTACACAAAAATCAAAGTATCAACCATCTATCTTGGTCCACACCCTTCATCTAAATCACCTATTACCATCACACAATAAAAATTATTAATCAAAACAACTAAACAACCACATCCAAAGTAACACCTCTGTAACTAACAAAACCAAGTGAGACATCATTACCTTCGACATCCGCATCAAAAGGACACTATGTAATAATTCTAGAAAAACTCCTTCAACAATCACTCATAGTGTTGCCTCCTCTTAAACCATCCATATCTCGAGGTTGGAATCCATCCTAGTATAATTTTGAAGCTTTCTGTGATTACCATCAAATGTCAGGACACTTTGTAGAAGACTATAAATCCTTTCACATGCCATTTAAAAAACTTGAAAGTAAAGGTCTTCTTCCTTCATAGTTACATGAATCAAAAAAGAAATCCCATCATCAACATCTACATCCACACCCTCATCCACACCTAAAGAATCATCAATAAGGTTCTTCCTCATCAAGTCCATGTCATTCACATTACTACTCACTCACTTATCCACAGTCTAATCCATCATAAAAAAAAAATCTAAGACCTTTTTCACATTCCCCACCTCTAGAACTCACCTCTTCCTCATCTAAAGATAAATCTAAGGTTTCCATCTCTCTCACTCCTGAGACATCTAATCAAACATCACACTCCAAGAATAAAATTTATTCTTCTTTGCTCCACCATCTTCCACCTCAGTACAAAAGGTCATTATTAAACAATTACACCAAGATCCTATCAAAATGTCACTTTATGAGCTTGTTCAAACATCACCTTCACACAAACAAGCCATGATCAAGCCCTTTAGTTCATATCCATACCTACAGAAAACCCATTTTCTCTTAAAAACTTTGTAGGTGCTCTCAAAACATCTTCTTCCATTTCCTTTGAATCTTTCAAAATACCATCACTTTAGCTAGAGGATCATGACTTGCCTCTCTTCATTACCACCAAATCAATGATGTCCTTGTCAAAAGGGTCATGATTGATGGGGGCACCATGATCAATATCATATCATCCATTACCTTTAACCAACTCCAACTACCAAACATCGTTATCGCCAAAACACCAATCTTACTTCAAGCTTTTAATGACACAATCTCACCCACATTAGGTATTATCATTCTTCCTCTTAAAGTCAACATCAAAACTATTCCTAAAATATTCTATATTATAGAGGGGAGTTCCAATATAATATGTTGTTAGGAAAACCTTGGATACACACCATGTGTTGTGTCCCTTTGATGCTCCACCAATGTCTTAAATATGAGCACAAAGGTAAAACATTCACAATCCCTATGGATCTAATCCCTTTGCCGACTATAATATGACATACCATCCAAATGATGTCCTTGTACCTAAATAAAAATTAGAATCCTTCAATGAAGCATCCACCAACACATCCATCCCATCATCCAAACTACCAGATGATTCCTCCCTCGTGACATTATGGAATGTATTTCACTGGGGGAGTACCACCTCCTCATGCTTAATTCACTTCCTACACCTAAAATGTATGGAAGACTAGAAAAAACCTATGTATGAGCTTAACGTCAGAGATGTCATCTCCTATGGCCTTGTGAATCTAAAAAAACCTCATCTATGGAGGGGTTGATCGCCCTTCCTCACAATCCATTCATCAACACCATGTCATGCCCTTCTTATCAGATTTCAAATTTTATATAATCAAAGCTTTGCACAAATGTACCTCCATCATTGCACATGGAAAGGCTTTGGTTTTGGACGTTACTGAATAGGGAATACATGATTTAATTATCCAACATTCCCTTAAACCACACAAAAAGTACAGACTCTAGGATATGAAAGGCCCACTACCAATTATCTACACATACTTGCATCTCTACATATCACAAAATTAGAACCATCACCCTCCATAGAACTTGATGACCCTATGGACACCGATGACACAATCTCCATCCCACCTAATTTTTTTAGTCAATACTATCTCCTTAGGACCATTAACTTATCAATCTAATCATGTCACTAAAACACTTCCTCTCATCTGGCCTAACCAAAATGATTGAAGAAGATTCACCCACCATCATATCCTTCAATGTCACGTGATAATCAAGATATCCTCTCCCATATGGGAGAAGAGGACCATTTCCTTAAAAAATCCTTACCACCCGACACATTAACCCTTCTCAATGAATCCACTATCAACATTAACATAGGAACCCCTCAAGAACCCCACATAGTTAAAGTCAGTCAATCACTAAATCCACAAGAATTAAATGATTTCACTACCTTCTTATCTAAGTATAGTCAAGCCTTTTCTTGGTCATATAGTGATATGTCAGGTATCGATCCTAACATCATCATACACAATATCGTTACCTATCCCAATGCTAAACCAGTTAAACAAAATCTCATAGGATGCACCCTCACATATCTCTTCTCATCAAAGAAGAGTTACAACGCTTGCTTTCTATTAATTTCATCATACCCATTGACTATCCACAATGGGTTTCTAACATCGTACCCATAACCAAAGCCTCAAGAAAGTTACGCATTTGTACCGATTTTTGGGATCTCAATCTCACTATCTTAAAGATGATTTCCTCTTCCAAACATCGATCAACTTGTTGATCTAACAACCAGCCACAAAATGCTCTCCCTTATGGATGGATTTTCTGGTTACAATCAAATCCTCATCGCCACGATGACAATCAACATAAAACATCTTTCATTACCCCTTGGGGACATTTTGTTACCATGTCATGCCCTTCGGACTTAAGAATGTAGGAGCCACTTATCAATGTGCCATGACATATATCTTTCATGACCTTATCCACAAAACTATAGAAGACTACGTGGATGACCTCTTAGGGAAATCTAAACAACATAGAGATCATATCACTATCCTTGACTCAATATTCACTTGTCTTATTCAATATTTCCTTCTCTCAACCTCAGTAAGTGTTTTTGGTGTTCTCACTAGTAAAATTCTAGGGTTCATCATATCTATCCGAGGTATTGAAGTAGATCCAACCAAAATCAAAGAAATTATTGAAATGCCTCCTCCATCAAACCTCAAACAACTACGTAGCCTTCAAGGTAAACTATAATCTATCGATGTTTCATATCTCAACTATCATATCATTTTCAACCATTTCATCACCTTCTCTATAAAGACATTGATTTCAAATGGGATCTTAATTTTCAAAAGGATTTTGATGAACTCAAACAATACCTCTTATCACCACCCATGCTTATACCTCCTCGTGAGGGGGAGTCATTCTATCTTTACATATCCACCACAGATCATGCCTTAGGGGCCATGCTTTCTCATCATGATAACCAAGGTCATGAACAAGTTGTCTATTACATAAGTTCACACACTCCATGAATACAAAACCCATTATACCAAAGACAAAAAATTATGTTGCTCTTTATACTTTACAACCTCTAAACTACACCACTTATCTCCTCAATCATAAAACTTACGTTGTCACCAAATTCAACCCACTCAAAACCATGCACTCTAAGTCATATCACAATGACCACATAACTCGGTGGCTCATGCTTATGACCGAGTTTGACCTTGAGTTCATATCACAAAAGTCCATTAAGGGCCAAGCCATTGTATACCATCTTGTTGAAGCACCCCTTCTTGACACTCAACTTCCTCATGAACAATTTCCCAATGAATCTATCAACACTATCATGAACATGAATTCACACCTATCAAAATGACCCTCTTCTTCGATGGATCTAAATTACAACAAGGGGAGGGGCTAATATTCATCATCATACCTCCCTGGGGGACTCCTATTCCTTTATCATTCAAACTTAACTTCGAGTGTACTAATAACATGGCCAAATACAAAGCTTTAATAATGGGTCTTCAAACCACTATCATGTTAGGTGTTCAAATCTTAGAAATCTATGGAGACTCACAACTTGTCATTAATCAAATTAAAGGAGATTATCAATGTAAAAATGAAATCCTACAAAAATATAAATCCAATGTTGAATTTATCCTCAAAGCATTCAATCATTACACCATTCAAAAGTTTCATGATCCTCTAATAAATTTTCGACACCATGGCTTCTTTAGGATCTCTCATCCCCTTATCAATCAAGAATCAACTGATAACTCTAAACTATTCATTTTCATCACATATTGATCAACCCTCACACAAAAATCAACTCCCTTTATCAACACTATCGAAAATCATCCAACTAATCTATGGTATTCTCAAATATTTGACTACCTTTAAATCTAAAATTCCCCCCGACTTATCCCAAAATGCTAAACGATCATTTCTTCAACGTTCCATTCGCTATGTCATTATAGGTGGTATCTTATAAACGTGGCTTTGATGGCCTTCTATTAAGATGTCTTAAGTATCATGAATCTATCAAAGAAATCTAAGAGGTCCATGATGGTATATGTGGTGGACATTTCAATGGTAACATTGTTGCTAAACGTGTCTTACAACTAGGATATTACTGGCCTACCATCAATCAAGATTGTTGTGTGCATATGTTAAGAAGTGTGTCAAATGTCAACAACATTCAGACCTCATCCATGTTCCCAGTCAAACTTTTTAACCATCTCACAACTTATGGCCTTTCTCACAATGGGGGTTAGACCTCATTGGCACTATCAATCCTCACTCATCATCAACAACATCATTCCATCATCATAACCACTGAATATTTTACAAAATGGGTCAAGCCTCCCCTTAACTTCAACTAAAGAAAATCAAATCATCAATTTCATTTATCAATACATCATATGTCGCTTTGGTGTTCCTCACAAACTTGTCACAGATAATGGAAAATCCTTCAAAAATAAGGATGTTAAGAAACTTTATGACACCTTCAACATCAAACTTAGTTTTTCATCACCATACTATCCCCAAGAAAATGGACAATTCAAAGCCTCTAACAAAACACTTAATAAAATCCTCATGAAAATAGTAGATGAAGTAGGTAGGAATTGACATCTCCAAATCATGTTTGCTCTCTGGGCTTATCGAACTAGCATCCATACTCCTATCAAGTGCTACGCCTTTCTCACTAGTTTATGGATTTGAGGTGGTTCTACCCCTTGAAGTTCAAATCCCATCACTCTATGTATCACTTAAAGACTTTATCCTCGATGAAGAATACCAACAAGACCGTCTAACACAATTAGAGTTATTAGATGAAAAACATTTAACAACACTTGAACATCATCATGTCTATCAAGAACACATAAAATGTGCATAAAAAAACATGTAAAGAATGTGACTTTAAAATTGGTGATCTTGTTCTCAAAGAAAATCAAAATGTCACTACTTTAGAATAGAGTAAATGTGGAAAGTTTGCCCCCAATTGGATCGGTCCATACATCATTACTCACAAGTATGGGTCAGGAGCATATCACTTAGCCTCCCTTGATGGTACACATGAAAAGGAAGCTCAAATTCACCTTGCACTTGTGACCTTTATACTATTAAATTTTAATTGTCGAATAATCGTTATATCTAAGATCTCTTCACCATCAACCAACCATTTTTCTCATCGTAATGATTTGAAAGTATGTGGTTTTCCATCATTATCCTCAAAACCTTAAAGATGAGCACCACGATCTATTCATCACATATTTCACTTGGATAAGTTTCTCCTTAGCAGGGAACCTCGCAATCATTACAACCATCTACCTTATATACCAACCAAAGACATGTCATGGGGCACATATGTGTAGGTCGTGTACACATTTCTTCTCCCTCCTTAAAACAATTTATTAGGGTTTTTCCCTCAGCTCAAAATAAATTCAAAAATATCTATGGATGCTTCTTATCAAATAATAGACTAATCCCTCAAAAAAGCTATTCAAAAAAATAAAAATTATGTTATCAAAAAGAAAAGTAGACTGATCCCTCAAGGATAAACTATCTCATCAAAATTATAGACCGATCCCTCGAAGGACGACTATCTCTATAAAAATCAAAAGTCAAAATGTCAAAATTGTAGATCACTCCCTCGAAGGATGGCTACCCATATAAAGAGCCTTCTTGCATCGATCAACCTTCAAAAAATCAAATATCAAAGCATCTTAGGAAAGCTTCCCATTGATTAGCTTTCCCATTAAAGAAAACTTCCCACATCGATCAGTTTGTGTTAAAAGTAAAATATATAGTTGGGGCATTTCTCTAAGAAACTATTGAAAAGGAGAACCCTACTTTCCCACATCAACCTACACATATTAAACCCCTTTCATGTCTTAGGAAGGTACATCTTATCACTTCATATCTATAGATGAGATCCCACCTATAACTACCTACTGATAATCTTGTTTTAACATTTGTTGTTAAGGATAAAAGTGCAAGTGCTTTCACATTTTTATACCCATCACATATGTATCAAATCCAAATCAAAGTAATCATTCTATTTTTACTTTTTCTAAAAGTAAAAGTACATTTTTGGATCACATCTAAATCACAAACATATTAACACATCATTTTCCAAACCATTTAAACCATCTAAATCAAATAAACATCCCATAAATGTTAATTAAAAAACATTAAAATCATATAAAACATACATCATAATCAACACATGAATCACAAAGCCAATCAAATCACCATACACACAAACACACACACACAATCACACACACACACACACACACACACACACACACACACACACACATATACACACACATCATGATTAAAGTCTTAAAATACATTATCAAGGATTCCCCTCACTCGTATATTAAAAATTATACATCAATGCTTCAAAGAGAGTCATATACATATCAAACCACAAACACAAATACATATAACAACTATCCCATAAACTGGACACCCCAAGAAACTCACTAGCTAAGACAGCATAACACTCCCATCGCCTCACGCACCACTATCACCACCGACCTAGGGATTTTATAGCCTCCCACACTTTTACAGAATTGGTGAAGATTCCTTTAATCGTCAAGGATTCACCTAAATCATAGGTGATCATTATGAATTGCTAGCGATTCATCCCATTTTTACCCTAAATCATCATTTTCAAAAAATCAACCCAATTCATCACATTTTTCAATAAATTTTCTCATTTAAAAACCCCCAATCCTCGAAAATTAAAAATCCATATCAAAATCAAACCACGGGATATGTCATACGTCCATTAGACACGAGATCTTTGGTCGCCCATCACTTAACTTCCTTGTCCTTGCAACCTACCTTTACGAATCATATGTCCATAGGAAATGAACCCTTTGGTTCCCCTATCACTTGATTCCACGATAACACCTATCATTTCGATACCCCGTCTTAGGGAAATTTTTAAAGAAATGCCTATCAAACTTATCCAAATCAACATTGTCAAACTAGTGTTCCTTACACTATGTTGCTCACACCCCACCTTGAGGGGGATCACCCATACAAATCAATCTATCGAAATTTCATTTTTGTCTAACACTTTGCCTACACCAAACTTTTTCACAAAAATGGGCAAATGTAGACACTTAAAATTTGCATCACTAATTTCATTCACACATACACTATCTTCGCGATTATATTAAATCAAAGCAAGTCATATAAACACATTATTTAATCCATACATCTTTTATCCTAAGTCTAAATTTTTTCACAATGCTTACTCCATGTAAATATCCTTCCACACCCCGTAAATATCATTTCACAGTTGTAAAATCTTATTTTTACCTTCTTAAAAACAACTTAACCACCCTAAATCAACCCTAACCATTTCAAAACCATTAAAACCTATTTTCTACTACTTCCTAACCTCTATACCTCATTTCCAACCTCCCCTTAACCATTTATCCAAATCCCAAACCAAAACCCTTAATTAGAAGTGGTTTCAACCACTTTTCTAGTTGTTTCCCGAGAAAAGTTAATTTTCGGTAAATTCAACTAAATCGTCAGTGATTATAAATAACACCTTTGTGCTCTCTCATGGAATTTTGATTTCCAATCTTCAAACTTTAATTCGAGACCTCCTTTTGAACTTACACTTCATGTTTCGATATCACAAAATCCAAGGCATCCCCAAGCATTATCGACATCAATATCAATCATCTTCAAGCGTTTTGTGGTCATTTCCATCACTCAACTTCCCAGAATGTTACGTGACAATTTATCAACTCAAATCCTTCCCACTAAAGATTTTAGGCATCTTTTAGCTCTTCATCCATTCAAAGGTATTATTATATCTCTATTTGTCATTTTAAGTCATCATAAACTCTTAAATCAATAAAAACATCATTTTAGAGTTTCAAATCTCATTTTTAGCAAATCTATCAATATTCACGAAATCGTCGTAGCGATTCACCCTAATTGCAACGATCGCTTAAATCATCGGTGATTCTTATCAAATTTATCTTTTTATCAACTTTATATCATCTTTGATCAAATCCTCTGCATTTAACATGTTGTTTCCAAGTATGGCTCTATGTTAGATGGCAGTTACTAGACGTTCACATCCAATTACCAACATTTATGATCTCCCCCTAGTCTAACACCCTTTCTTATGAGAACAATACAACATTTTACACAAACTCATGCTTTGTGCAATCTGATTCGTCGTTGACAAAGTAGACATTGTGGATCACTTTAAATTCTTACAGGAAATCCAACAAGAGAATGAGGATTTTTGGTACGACTACTTTGAACACATACAAATTACATCTACTCGCTGGGGCAACTGTGAAGCCACACATGATTTTCCTTTCGAATTGGAATTATAGAGCTTCTCATTTATTGTCCATATATCTATATTGATCATATATCATTGTCTTTATTAATTCACTTAATTTTTACAAAACGAGTTGACATCCTCCAAGGAAATCCTTTTGGATTCCTGGAATTGGCCTTTACTAAGCATATCATCTATTCATTTATCTAAACCTTTCTATTTAGTGTCTTTGAACATAGGTTGCTTTTCAAGATAGGAGGACTTGTACATTCATTTGGACTCAACAATTTAAATCAAACATCAACATCGACATCCATCTTTGTAGGTATCGGTAAGCTCCACCATCTTTTGAGGTCAATTTTGTTCCGATTATTTCACTTCATTAATTAAAATTAGGAAAGTAAAAACATCTCTGAACAGTGTCTAAAAGAACTAATCGCGGATCCTCATCATTGTGCAAGTTGTATGATGTAGTCTCTTCATTGAGTAGTGTAGACCAGTCCTCAACATATGGTTGTGTGGGTATAGTGTCAAGAGTATTTGTATTTACACTAGTAGGATCCCTCTCACCAAAATATGTTGTAGTATGCAAGGAATGAGGGAACCTCTTCTTATGATGATGTGAAGGGAGATATTTATAGGCTCCAATGTACTCTAGGAGTGCCTCATCATTATGAAATTCATCTAAGAGTGGTAGGTCAGGAGAGGCAGTATCATCAATAAGGTGTGGATGAACTAACTGAAGTGTATGTGTATGTGAAGTAATGTAGACCTCAGAGAGAGATTTTGTAGGAAGAAAGTGTGTTCCCAAGAAAGGGCCCTAGATGAATGAGGAGAGAACCTTATGTCAGTTTATCAAGTTGTTTGGGAAGAGAAACACGACTAGTAATACTCGCAATTTCTTCCAAGTCATGTGCCAGAAAAACCATGTCATAACAAATAATTATAACCAATATCATAGGTGTTATAATCAACAATAGGCTTGGTAGACCTATCCTCATGAGTATGTGTGTACTCATGCTCAATAGTGTCACAAAAAGTAAAGGGTGATTGGTCATCCAAAACATCATATACTACACCCTCATGTAAGAATTTAACTCACACATGGAGGGTAGAAGGACTGCATGCATAATATGTAACCAAGAAAGGCCTAGAAGGATATTTTAATTGATATTATTAGGCATAACGTGACATATATAATTAAGAGTGCATGGACCTACAATAATGGGAGAGTAATTTCTCCCAGCACTTGCTTAGGTGTATTATCAAAACCATGAATACATAGAGTAAATGGAGTTAAGTTATCAGTATAAAGTCGTATTTGATGGAGAAAAGAAATGTTGCATACATTAAGACCAAATACATTATCAACCAAAGCATACTTAACAAGCACATTATGAACGCAAACTTGAATATACAATGGAGTTGTATTATCAACAATTGTTTGGAAAGGGATATCGACTAGTGTAAAGGTAATATATTCTTCAATTATCAGAAGAGCGCTTAATACACGATGCTTGACATATTCAGGGAAGTATCGAGTGAATGTGAGTATTATCCATAGTGTGCATTAAATCATATACGCATTCGTATGGCGGGCTTTATATAATGCATTCATAGAGATATCCATTATATCATGTAAGAACAAACAAATCTAAAATATCACAATGCTTAGAGAATACAATCATATACAAAATGCAAACACACCAAGAATCCTATGGCCACCTAGGGTTCAATCAATAAGAGGGTTCACCAAATGATTTAACAAAAAAATCTTTATTAGAGGATTGGACTAAATCGGATACATCAAAAACACACAATATGTCAAAATACAATGATGGGTGAGTATAAAAGAATGAGAGGATAAGAATGAATTAGTTGATATATGGTTGTCTAAACTAGATCTAGGCTAGATTGATGATGAAACAAGCTCGCTTTGAGTTGTATATGCTTCATTTGGAAAATAACGATTTGAAAGTTATGTTAGACAGTCACATACGAAGGGGATATCATCACATGGGTGATAACATCTAATTTGGGGGTTAGTGTCCAATGATGATGGGTGCAAATCTAGTTCTTTAATTGTCTAATAATTTTGCATTCATTTCACTTTGTGTCACATCCACTTCTTTGTAGGGTTCTCATGTTATACATGTACTTGCAAAATAAACCCTAACTACATGCACAAGATTTAAGCACACATTAGACTAAATAAAATATGCAAATGTTTGAATCGGATTGACCTCAATGGTCACCCCAATGTGATTGTCACATCGAACACTACACAACATTTCGGACCCAATGTTGTTTTGGTGTGTGTGTGATGAAACCATGTTCCTTAAAACTAGGTTTCCCTTGTATAAGTTGCACCAAGATAATAGACTACAACTACTTTGCTCCCAAGATAATGTGTGTCATGAAATTCAAAATTTTCCCTTCCTATGTAATGAATGATGTTGCATTAATGCAATCCTTAAGTTGCTCCTTTGTGCCCAAGTAGTGAATAAAAATAATTTCCCAATGCCCCTTATAATAGTTAGTAGTTTGTGTATATATATGATTCATTTGTTTGAATTTCAACATTTACATCATTAGAAGCCGACCCAAAGTGATCAATACGAGTTTAGAAAAGATATATGAGTGATGGGCCATTTTAAGATATAAAAACAAACACGAAGGGACAAGAGTGTCCACAAGGAGACATCAACACTGCTGTTATTGTCCCTTATTGGGCGCTTATGTCCAGAAAGCTCTAAAGATAAATCAAGAAATGCTCATTTGAGTAATACATTGTGTGGTGTCCAAAAGTAACAAGATAATTATAGAAAATTAATGGACAAAAACATGGAAAGGTAAAACAATGCCAATGTAAAACAAAACACATGTTATCAATGTCTAGCTTTCTTGCTTCAAGAATAATTCATATAATGACATACTAAAGGCATAATGTAATAATAATAAGTGCATAATTTTGTGTCCACATTCACTTATTTAACATTATGCCCATTTTTGACATTCTTCAAATATTTATACATTCTTTCAATATTAAAAAGTAAATGTCACTTACCTCTTAAATCTATTGGCTCCTCGCAAATTCGAATACGATCTTTGTCAACTATGTTGTCTGCTAGTTTTGAACTCTATCAATTATTGAAACAAATGATTTAATAACTTTATTCATCCAATACACAAGACTAGATCCAATTTGAATTCAATTTTTGAGATTTTGGAGGGATTGTTCAAATTTTGGAGGGATATTTTATACTTTGCATTAATTCATAATGTTAATTATGCATCTTTTTGGAAAAATGTTGAGTCTAATACAAATGTGTGGCAAGTGTTGGCCTTAATAAGTTGAAGGTGGCAAATAAGGTGCAATTACGAGTAAAAAGTTGGAGGAGACAAACTATTTTTCAATATTATTTATTTTTAAGTTGAATAAGACAACTTGACAAAATGTGCATTTATGTGCCTAAAGGTGGACTTAAGGTACTTAAATAGTAGAAAAATATTCTAAATATGAACAAGTTTGTCCCTATAAATGAATATTGCACAATCCGTAATTATCTACACTTTAGTGCTTATGAAAATGTTGGCATTTTAATGTTGTAAGATGACTCTTAATTTGAAGTTTCAAACACTATTAAGTATATGTTCTTGTTCTTAATGTGTTACATCAACTATGTTTTCAATTATGCAATTTTTATTAAATATCTTGAAGATAAGCTATTTGTGCAAATTTGTGCATTTATTGGGTTCCTTCAACTATATTAATGCAATCTAATTTGTCCACTTAATGGATCCACCCTCACAAATAAGTGCTCAAGTATTGATGCATGTTCATCAACTCGTGCCTTTCCCCTAATACTTAAACTATTTGAATGGAAAGACATAATCCAAACAATAATTTAAATTATTTTGAATGGCGGGAAATAAGTATCGTGTACTTATTATGTCTCATAAATAATATAAAAACCTCATCACTTATTCGATGAAAAAAATCACTTTAAAATACATTATTTTTAAATAAAATGTCTACGAAGTGAAGTGAAATTATTTCTTGTAACTTTTTTTGGTTTAGTTGAGAATTACACTCAATTGGGCACTAGATTACATAGATTGTCGACATCTCTGTTCATACTTTGGAGGAAGCATGTAGCGGCGAATTTACAATTATGAGTAAGCATACAACTAAACTAGTGATCACATTCAGCTAAAACAACTACGAGTAAGGGGCATCCGTGCCATCAAATACACCCGAGCACCATCCTCGCCTCAACCATGTCGACTTTCCGTGTCGGGTATCTCCAAGACTTGTACTCAACAAGACTTGATCCCCAATGGACTCATTCCAAGCCAATCAACTTCACCAATAGACCAAGGGCCCTTCAAAATTTCTAGTAATAACGTTTCATAGGGAGGGGTTGAATAAATATAAACCTTTCCACTTGAAATTAAGCCCTCCGAATTTGTTCCCCATAAAGAGTTCAAAATCTTAAATATTTTATATGAGGACATAAACTTCTGAAATTTTCGGATATGAAAATATAGTGGCCATAAACTTGCGAAAGGCAGACAGGAGCGGCAGCCAAAGGCATAAGAAACAGAAATACATTTTCCAATTTCCATTTTCCTTTGGAAGGTATATCTGCATTCATGTTTCAATTACTTACCTGTAAGTTTAAATTCACTGCTCAATATTTTGAATTTTGTATGAATTTTCCAATTCAAGAA
This sequence comes from Taxus wallichiana var. yunnanensis, assembly GCA_018340775.1. Classification (NCBI taxonomy): domain Eukaryota; kingdom Viridiplantae; phylum Streptophyta; class Pinopsida; order Cupressales; family Taxaceae; genus Taxus; species Taxus wallichiana. Next base: position 814,552,784 of record CM031239.1, read on the forward strand.
TGTAGAGTGCGGTGATGACAGGTACTCTGATAAACCCTATTCAAATATATAAGCTTCGGAGGACTAAAGAATTTGGAAACCCTCAAGTCTCCTGGCATTTTACAAAATCGAGCTTGGAACCCATTTGTTTGCCGAGGGTTAACTTTTATCATTCGAGAATAGAATGACTAACCTATTTTCCCCTCTAGCTGAACTTGCACGAAGGTTATGTTCGATAACCTATTATTGTTGTTATCAGTTTGGTAAATTCTTTATTTTTTGGGTATCCTTCTACTTAGATACGAACACCAGGTGCATTTTTAATGTAAAGGTCGCCCAGGATTAAAGCTGGTCTCCTTGTTTAATTCTCCATCGTCGGGGTATCCTTCCTCTTAGATGCCAACACCAGGTTTATTTTTTTAAGTAAAGGTCACCCAGAATTTTGACGTGGCGTCCCCGTTTAATTCTTTATTTTGGGGTATACTTCCACTTAGATTCCAACAGTAGATGTATTTTTTATTTTAAGGTCACTCAGGATTTGCACCTGGCCTCCTCGTTGGGGGTATGCTGTAGTCAGCATGCTGGATGTGGTATTCACCTGATTTCAAATTTCAACACATGACCTCAATCCTGGGGTTTGAACTTGAGACTCCACTTTGAAAACCTATTGACAAGACAACTCCTCCATATGACTTGGTTTGTCTATTTCTCTTGTGTGATGTTCTTCAGACGCTTGTGTCTTCATTGCCAGGGCTGTGGTCCTAGTGGTTTGCACTTTGGATGGCTTATACCTTATATTTCCTATTTGACTTTCTAATGGTGTTAGCTGTTCTCCATACATGGCCACTTCTTTGCTTAATATAGTTTTGTTTTCTGGGGTTGTATGAGCAGTAGTGTATGCAAGCTGCTAGAGATGCATATAGTTCGAAGAAGGAACCTCATAAGACTAGAAGTTCCTATGACTCACTTGACTATATCCCTATATATTTGTTATTTTGCAACAATGCTTATGAGTCAGTGAATTCTTTTCTCCTTAGAAAGTTGTGTTAGTTAACCTATCTAATGTGGATGGGCGTGAATCAAGGAATGGATTTCAAAATGAAGGAATGGACATTAGACAGTAGTCTAACAATTTAACTAGTGCCATTTGTTTAAAGTGTACAATTTGTTGAAGAATGATCATCCCTACTATATTGAAAATATCGTCCCCAAAACTTCTAATTACTAAAACTTCGAGATGTTTACCCCAGGGTAGGATACATATATTAGAGATGGGGAGACATGTAGGAGATGCCTCTCGCAAGTAAGGGATGTCTCTTGGCGCGCCATGTTTTAAAAACCGACCGGTTTTGGTTGTGCTTACCAATTCAAAATTGCAAACTATTTGAATAACTGGACCAATGACCGGTTCTGTATAGAACTAGTCAAACCAACCGGTTCCATATTGGACCGGTCTGGACTGGTTGAGTGGTGGCTTTTGCCTTAAAACAATTTTTTTCCAATTTTAGCTTTTAAGTTACTCTTAAATTACTTTTTTCCAATCCTAACCCTAAAATGATGTTATATAGACCCCATTTGGAACAACAACGGTTAAATGATCTCGTCTTTGTGCAATACAACCTCTGTCAAGGTGCAACCACTTATTGCATAGAAGACCTAATATAGATCCCATTGTCTTGTATGGTATTGATCCGGCCTCATAATGGGTAGACAAGAGTCACCCGACAGAGTTTGATCCCAATGACTCGGGGTGGATGGCTTTGGATGATGAACCACTAGTAGTGCCAAACATGGTAGGCACTAGCCGTGCTACTACAACTCACCGCAGATGTCGTAGAGGAGTCCGATGTGTTCGAGCCGGAGGAACATGATGGCATTGATGAGGATGAGGATCCCATTCTTAGTAATGGTACTGAGTTTGATGATTGATATCAAACATGTAGTAGCTTTCATAGGGCTGTAAGGATCCTCCTGTACTTTCATAGGGCTGTAAGGAAAATCAGTTAAGGGATCATCTTTGACAAGGATGGTGGGTGCTTCTAGGGCTCCCAAAGGCTGAGCTATCATCGTAAGCTGCTGCTGTGATGGTTCTTCCTTCTCCATTATGGGCTGATCTATTTTGTCTTCATGTTCCAAAATGATAATTGGATCACCCTCTTCCAATACATCCTCTTTTCCCTTATGCAAATCTGATTTTTCAACATTTAGCCACACACACCCATTAGAAACCAATGAAACATCATTAAACATTAAGGAACCTTTACCTTGGGACTCATGCTCCATGATTTCCCCCTCTTCCACTTGCACCATGGATTCCTCTATGGGCTGTTTCTTCTCCATTACTTGCAGCCCTAATTTTTCTTCTTGTGCAACGACCTAGGCTTGGGCCTTGATCTTCCCTTGTTTACTCCCACGAACTCAAAAAATGACATGGCATCATGAATCTTCCCCGAAAGAGCCCTATACTCCTCATATCATGTAGCAATGTTGTCCACTTTGGATGGCTGAGTATTATTGACTCCTTTTGAAGAGTTCCTTCCACCATTCGGATCTTGAAGGGTATGGATCAGCTGAGCCATTTTATTGGCCAATGTGTTAGGAAATTATTAATTTAGTGCTCACTTATTCTCTCACGAATGGTGGAAGTTATAATCACGTATTTACAAATTATTAATTATTAATTTGTAAAGTGATTTATAATCACGTAGGCATATTGGTGAGTGAGTTATAACAACTCACGAATATAGGAAATTGGTAATATATTTAGTTGAGTTAGTTTCCTATATTCTAGGGAAACTACAACCTATATATTAGGCTATTGTATTGTGTGAAGAACATTGTAAATAGATTTGCAAATGGTTTATTCATAAATTGTTTTGTTTTGGTGTTGATCTCTCTGCAAATCTATTCCGCTCCTCACATCTGACATCAGAGCGGGAATTAAAATGAGAGTCTTCTTTTTGATCATGCAGCTCTTGGCTTGAACAGATGGATTTACGCTTCCACCAAAGCTCGGGTACATGGTATGAGTTGTTGTTCACTTGCAAATCTATTTCTGAGCAAAGATTTTCTTTAATAAACATATCATTTTTACAGTGACTGTTCCTAGTTAGCCATTGTATCTGTATGCATCTAGTAAACACACGGACTGCTTACATTATCAATGTCTCTCAACTATCAAAATTTCCTCCATCTCTGTTAGACACGTGCTATCCTCAGTAGTCCCTCCACCATACATGGATCTGGTTGTGCAAGAATTCTGCGTATTTCCTACATTATCATGCTTCCGGACTGAGACACGAAGCATACGTTGATTTGCACTCGTGTGTAGACCTCCTTGTGAAGACTTGTTATTATCTACAGACCGAATTGTCAAAAATATTGAGTATCTCGTTAATGTGCTTCAACCTGTCAGTATTCTTTTGAAAAAGCTCTGTCGGTGTTTACATTTGTCAGCGTATTCATTTCAGTATCATTACATGTAAATCCTTTCAGATCCTTTCACCGCTGTATTTCTATTGGAATGATCAGTGCTCAGCCACAGTTTGAGATTCTAGCAGACCGAGTTTTGGATCTAACGCATTCTGCCTTTTGTCCATGCATTTCTCCAGTGAAGAAACGTTGCAATCCAAATCTGTTTACAGATCTTAACTCAGGCACCCATGCGTTTTTCATAATCAAGTTCTTTGGTGATATTACAACTTGTATTACCTGGAGGAGCTGTGTAGATTAGTGTCTCTCAGCGATTTGGAGTATCAACATGTGTTGTCACATTTCTATAACCAGCTTCATTTAATGTCGACACGCATATTTGAGGATTGTCACGGAACTTTGTGAATTAGTCGTATTTCACTCCTCATAGAATGATTTTAAGGTTATGTAAATCGGTTTGCTGTATACTTGGTATGGGTCATTGAAGTTTGTATTTATCCCAAAAGTATGAGTCTTTAGGGTCTTAGTTGTCTTTAAGATATTCATAAGTGTTCTTTTATAAATCCATTACTATCCTAATGTGGTCCTTAATAGTCAAGTCCTCTATTATTAGTGTGTGTCACATGTCATTTTAAAAGGTTAAAAGTTTCGTTGTTTAGTTTTGGTTTAATATAATGGTCATTTATTCGTATGTTAAAGCAATAATAAAGTCGTCGTTTGTCATTATTGTCAAAAATTCTATTGTCAAAAGTCGAGTCAAAAGTTTGAAAACTTGCAAAACTAATTTTGTTTTACTTAACGCATTTTTGGTGGAATCTGATGTTCGATTGAGGTATGTAAAATTGAGCTCCATGATAAAATTCGACTGAGCTAGCAGCCTGACACTAGAGGACGAAGGCTGGAGGTCAATCAACGACCTCTCGTCAGTCGCCAATGACGGGGTCGCATGAAGGTTTGGTGACATGTGTGTTTGCAATTTGTGCAACTTGCTTTTGGCTTTGTGTTTTTTCGTAGTTCCAGCAGTGCTTCGGTTTGCGGTGCTCCTGTTTGAATAAGTGGAAATTTCACATTGAGGGGGAATATGATCCAATGTTCCATTTCCAGCTTTTCGGTTGTGTGTATGAGCAAAGAGAATTCAACATTATTCCTATGTCATTCCTCCTGAAGTGAGATAGTGATGAGAGCTAATGATACTACTGCAACATCATGATATTGTGGTTGTTGGATCCCCTGGAAAACCATCTATAGTTGTGGTTGTTAGTAATCCATTGGAAAAACTATCTATAGTTGTGGTTGTTAGCAATCCATTGGAAAAACTACCTATAGTTGTGGTTGTTAGTAATCCACTGGGAAAATTATCTTTGGTGTGGTTGTTGGTAAACCACTTGGAAAACCATCCAGAGGTTGTTGGTATTGTCCTAGAAACCATCCAGATCATGAGCAAGCTACTGGCGAAAAGACGTTGCGGTAAGACAAGGCAGTTTTCCTCATGTTCGCAATAAGGGGGAATGTTAGGAAATTATTAATTTAGTGCTCACTTATTCATATTAATTTGTAAAGTGATTTATAATCACGTAGGCATATTGGTGTTTGAGTCATAACAACTCACAAATATAGGAAATCGGTAAGATATTTAGTTGAGTTAGTTTCCTATATTCTAGGGAAACTATGGCCTATATATTAGGCTATTGTATTGTGTGAAGAACATTGTAAATAGATTTGCAAATGGTTTATTCATAAATTGTTTTGTTTTGGTGTTATCTCTCTGCAAAACCTATTCCGCTCCTCACACAATCTTTCTTGCCCTAGGGCAAGCCTTTCAATCTAGCATTGCCAAAAATTCTATCTGCCATTTATCTTCTTGCAAGAAACCCTCAAATTGGGAAGACCGAAGTTTTGATACCACGGTAATGTCCCTTTTTAGGGATGAAACTGAAAAATAGGCAACAACACCAATCCCACTTGAGAGTAATCTGATTTTTATAACAGATCTAAAAATATCAAAAAACCGTAGCACCAGCGAACTGTATAAGGACTTCAACTCATCATACAACCATGTAATAGCCGTTGAAAATGCTTCTAAATAATTAATACAATCACGACAACATTTGTTAATCCAATTTACATCAAAGAAATGGAGAAAACAAGTGATTACACCCAACTGCAATTAATTTTATGACAACAGCAGTGCAGCCACAACCAAGGGCTAGAAATAGCTCTTAGACAACTCCTAAAATCATAAAAATGTAGATTTCAGCCTTATAAAATATGAGGAATTGAATGATGCAAACCAAACATGGAGAAACCCTTCGAATCAATGCAAACCCCACTCCTAAGCAATTCGCCCCACTTGGAAAAGCTGAATTATTGGCTTAATATGCAAAGAAATGATTGCTTTCACCTTTAGAAATTAGTACAAGTCCATCCATGCAAGAATCAAACCATACATCCATCAAAACACCTCCAAATTGCTCATGATGCAAGTCACCTAGGGCTAGATAAAAAGATATTAGCTCCAAATAATAAGATTCAAAAAGAAATAGTAAGATTCATAACATCATAATGGCCAAGCATCCTCCTTTTATAACATAAAGGGTGCTACATCATAACTTATGACCAACCTTATAATATTAAAGTCTATTTATAATTTGAGCATATATACTCACCAAACAACTAACTAAGTAATTTATTTCATCTATTGGAGCGCTAGGCATCCAATAAGAATGCAACATAAAATAGTGCAATATTTCCTAAAACTAATCCAAATATCTTAGACAACTTTCCTCTAGCTCCAAATCCTTAGTTCTACGAGGAAGGATGGGATAACGTCTTCCATAAATGAACTAGCTTGAAAAAATGGACATTACAAGATTTGAGGATCCCGACCTTAGATTTTGGATTTCAACTCTTCGAGAGTTTTCATTGTGAATTCTAGCCTTGGGTGTTATAATTATAAATGTTCAATGTATTGACAAGCCATTGAAATAATATGCATCTGTGCACCATTTGAAGCATTCGTAGGGCGTTGTTAACTCTTCTACTCTTCGCCTGAAACTTGATGTGGATGGTTTTATCTGTTTTTGTATGTTATAGTATTGAATTTTTGACCTCTTGCATTTGATGAGTTGTGCTTATGAATGTTGGATAAAGGGTTATAATAGTTTTGTGCCACCTGCTCCTTTGAGCAAGGTTAAGGATCATACTATCTTGATGCTTCACCCTTTCATTTACTCATTTAGAATAGTTTTTCTCATTCTTCCTTATAAAGAAATTAGATAGTATCAGGATAGGGGAGCTGGCCTGATTCAGAGGTTGTCTTAGCTTAAAACTACCAAGGCTTCCCATTGTGACACTTAGACTGTGGGTGCATTATTGTTTATCTAATAGTTAGACAATTTTACTGTGTCAACAGTAACTAGTTTCCACACACACCCTACCCTTATTCTGAAAATGATGTCCTGTATTTGTACCCTTGTTGCTTGGTGACAATGCCTCTAATGCATCTACTGCCATGAGTTGTACAAAGGATCAAATTTTGGCACCTCGCAAGCATTGCAGAGAAAATGGAAGTACAAGCATTGCATCTCTGAAATTGCAAAAGAGGGCTGCCCTTAAAAACGGGTATGTAATCTCACTAAGGATCAAAGAATGGCATCTTGCATGCAATGCTTTGAAAGTAGAGCTAAATGCATTGTCTCTCTGAAATTGCAAAAGAAGGCTGGCCCATAGAAGGATGGGTTTGGTATGTGGCTCATATGTTGAAAATAAAATTTGTTAAATAAACCCCAAATAGGTGTAAGAAGTGCTTGAGTAAACAACCTTCTTTTTAAAGTTGAAACCAAATGCTCGTAGTGTAGGATGGACTATGTTGAAAGCCACGGCTTTAGGTTTTGTTAAGATGACCTTCAACTCTTTGCTGCAGCTAAAAAGATCTATAAAACATATCCTTCTTTAAGTTCCTTTTGGGTTGGAAAAGATTCTACTTATATTACACCAAGCTAAAAGCTATCGGGGATCTTCATTTCTCCATTTAAAGATGATCTTTCTAAGAATTCCAAAAACGTTTAAGGGGTATGCATGAGTTTGTTTTTTGTTCGGGCTTTGAGTGAATTTTCCTTCAACAAAGCTTGGCGTAAGGGATCAGTATTGTATCGGGAAGAGCTCGATGTACTTTTGAACAATTTTCATTTGACACCTTGGTTTCATTTTGTGTTCTATCTTGGTAATGTTCCATGGCATATGTCCCGGGCAAACGTGAGAAAGCTATATAGTCATTAAGAGCAATGCACATCTGATTAATTGTATAAACCTCAGGTATGTGTTCCTAAGTTGAATGAATCATATGACTAGGCACCTAATTTGAAATAGGAAAACAACTATTATGGAATAAAATTGAGGAAGAAGAAAAAGGTCCATAAAAATATACTTCTTACCCACCATAATCTCACCTTAAGAGCAAGAGTACTTTCAATTTTCAAGTACGTGCTTCAACTATTTACTCAAGATGTGGCCCAATCATTGTTGGCAATAATAACTTTCTCATTGTTTGTTGATACTTATTTCTAATATTGCCATCTTTCCTTGAAATCCTTTGAATGATAATTATTAATAATTATGCAAGCAAGACACATATAAACCAAAAGCTGTAGATGAAGCAATAGTTTTTATTAATCCAACTATGCTGCCATCAGACAGCCATATTGTTGTTTTGATCACTATTTTCGCTTCATTTACAGGACAAAATGACGACAACATTTTCATGTGCTACAAGTGGTTCGATGATTGCTTCAACCACAAGAGGTCCAAAAGCTTCCTTCACAAGAAGGGGCATAGGAGTAGGTAAGGTTTCTGATTATATATCGTTTTCATTCTCATTCTTACTTGGATCTACGTCACATTGTAAGTCATTACTTAAAACATCTCACTGAGGAATGATAGATTGCAAAGACTGTTTGGTGGCCCCCATTTTATGACGATGTCTTTATATGTATCTGGTGATGATCTGTAATCAATGTGGAGATTTCAATGTATGATTCATTAGCACTGAGTTTAGTTAACTTATGTGATGTCCCAATGCAAATTGCTACTGAAACTAACACAGAGTGCAATAATTTGATGAGCGTTACATTCATTCAATTTTCAATGTTTAGATGCACATGTGCATGCCTACATTGCTGTAAAACACATTTCGTGCTCCTTTGTGCAACTACCAATGTGTGATTCTTCCCTCTCACAAATTCAATGGTGTAACAAAAGAAGTATGCTTAGGCTTAATTTGCATGTGACTGATTCTACTTTTACCTGCTGTTGAAAACAAAACTATGCTTGAAAGTCGAAATCAATAGAACATGTAATTGTAATGCTTGCTTTATTGCTGGAAATGAAACCGGCATGCAATAAACAATCAATTGAGCACGTGTGATGTTTTCTGACTGATTGGATTGCTTGTTCATCTTCCTCCAAGGTTCTCTTTCAGCTAGCATATGCTTAAAGTTCGACACATAAGACTCCTATCAGTTGTGAAACCCAATGGACAAAATCCCAACAAATCCACTTTCCAACCTGGTCGGATTTTCTCTTCTTCTGTCTCTTTTAGGACGAATTCAGACCAAGATGAACACGTATGGATGAGTTCATTCTTTCCCAAACACGCCCTTGTTTATGCAAATTCCTGTCAGCATGGACTAGTCTATGCAATGTGAATTGCCTGAGATTTCTTCTAAGGGCCATAATTTTGTCGTATGGACTCCGGTTTTGCTCTCATTCAAAGTGCTGAAAAGTCATTGAAGAAAACTATCCATTGGCTGAGGTTGCACGATGTTTATAGAAGGATTTGAATTTGTTTGAGAGCATCAAACATAAATCCTTATATTCAACTTCTTTGGCATATAAGTAATCAATTGAGTGTCCTCACTGTCTTACAAAACATATGACCGAATATAACTGAATTTAGCAAATCAATTTCTGATGAGTTTGGTACCTGGAACAATCTATAGTAATCGGAGCCTATTGTTATAGATATGATGAGATGAAGCAAAGTACTAATGTGATAGATTGAATTCCTAGTGGGATTAAGTGAAGTCGTATTGTAACATCGTGCATGATGCCAATTACATAATAGCCAATATAATGTAATATGCCCATTTAATAATAGTGAGCCACGTTGTTGCTCTATTATTCTTGACCTTCAAATTTATAATGTCTCTCCCCAAGTCAAAATTGATTCCACAGTCACTTTGAGTATCCTCACACAAGACTTATCATAATGTAGGCATGCCAAATGTAGTTTTATTTGAAGAAGAGTTTTCGAGTATCCTCACAAGAGATTTATCATAGTGTAGGCATGCTAGAAGTAGTTTTCCCAGAAGAAGAGTCTCTTAAAAGTGTTTTGGAGATTGAGAAGAATTTGTGTGAAGCATATGAGGTTGAGAGCATGCCCGATGTAGTTGCAGCAGAAAGAAGTTGCAAACAATTTATGTTGCAGCAAAGTGTCATTGAAAAGGTGTCAACGGGAGTTGTTGATTCCCCTAATGTTTTGTGAGTTGATTTTATTGTAGGTATGGATGAATGTACAACAAAAGAGACGGTTTGAGGGGAAGATCCAAGAAGCAATAATGGGCTGTCTGCCAAAGGAGGTGAATGAACAAACCATGGAAGAGGATTTACAGCAAGCATGTTGCAATTGCAGAAAAGGGGAGATTGCATCCAAGAAGGAAGATGAAGTACAATTGAAGCAACAAGCATTGATGTACTATGAGTGAGATTTGCAGCAGGTTGCAGAAGTGATGTGGAAGACAAGTAGAAAGAAGACGACAACATTGAATGAAGGGTGAAGTGCCACCTACAGATGAAGGTTGAACAGTTGAGTGAATTGAAGAAGAAGGATGTTGGATAGAGAAACATAGCCATGAGGAGGATGGTCTATGGCCCAACTGTGGGATGGAAAAAGGAGATAGGAACAGTCACAAACTTGAAAACATAGTTACTTACTAAGACTTCGGGACGTGGGGATGGAGTTTTCGGGACGGCAAAAAATTTCCAAAATTTCGGGACGGTGGGGGACGGCTATTAAAATAATATATAAAATTACAAATATTAAAAATATACAGATAAATTTTAGAAATTTTATGAATAGCAGTTCATTTTTTATATATCAGTCCACCATGTGCATACAGTCCACTTTGAGACATCCATATTAAAAAGTAAAAACTCAGCAACATACATACAGCTGTACTAATGTTATGTGTTCATATAATTTTTAATATTAATATGTATGTTGTTGGTTTTCATAGTATGTTGTGACAGTCCACCATGTGCATTTGTGCTCGAAAATTTCTGTATTCATATATCACAGTCCACCGGTAAATGTTTTTAAAGAGAAAACAACAAAGAAATTAATTAAAAATAAATATAAATTAAAAAGTGAAAATAGTTATTTTTTAAAAGAAAAAAGTGTTTTAAAAGTGTTGTTGACATCGGGGACGACGTCAACATACTATGAAAACCAACAACATACATATTAATATTAAAAATTATATGAACACATAACATTAGTACAGCTGTATGTATGTTGCTGAGTTTTTACTTTTTAATATGGATGTCTCGACGTGGACTGTATGCACATGGTGGACTGATATATAAAAATGAACTGCTATTCATAAAATTTCTAAAATTTATCTATATATTTTTAATATTTGTAATTTTATATATTATTTTAATAGCCGTCCCCCTGTCGTCCCCCGCCGTCCCGAAATTTTGGAAATTTTTTGCCGTCCCGGAAACTCCGTCCCCGCGTCCCGCCGTCCCGGAGTCTTAGGTAACTATGTTTTCAAGTTTGTGACTGTTCCTATCTCCTTTTTCCATCCCATGGTTGGGCCATAGACCATCCTCCTCATGGTTATGTTTCTCTAACCAACATCCTTCTTCATTTCACTCAACTGTTCAATCTTCGCTTGTAGGTGACACTTCACCCTTCATTCAGTGTTGTCGTCTTCTTTCTACTTGTCTTCCACATCACTTCTGTAACCTGCTGTAAATCTCACTAATAGTACATCGGTCGTACTGACGTCCCCCTCCTGTCCCAAATGCCCCCAGGACATTTCCTACATTTGTCAAATGTCCTCGGACGCTTTCCCTTATAACTCGGAAGCTCGGAAACTGGAAGGAAACGTTTCCTACACATTTCGCATCCCCGAACGTCTGGGACCCCTTGGATTTTGGGGCGTCCCGCGAACACTGCTTAAAAGTACCTAACATGGTGAAAGGGAACACCGTGGCCGTGCAACTGTCAAAAAGAGTGGTTCTACCACTTAACCTATATTTGTGAGCTCTCAGCTTATAAAATTGCAACCCGGGGTGTCTGATGTAGGAGCATCCTTGGTCTGACCAGCTAACTCACATCAACGAATATTAGCAACATTTGTTATATGGTGGGTGTAAATTTTAATTCAAGTTTTCGGCCTTATACTCTCTTGCTGAATTAATATTGTTTTCACGAAGCAGTGTGCCATTGGAAGTTGTGTGACTATTTCAGCGAGGTAGTGAAGATTTTCGAATGTGGTCATGATGTTCATAACGTAATTTAATACCAGGTATCCAAAAAGACATGACGGGGATGAAGGAAAACCTATTTTTGTAAAAGGGATCCGATTTTGGAAGGAATTGCACATGGGGAAGTGGGAAAAAAAGTTCCAATCATCAGAGGGGCATTGTGAAAGATGCTTTTGCTGTGTAAAACGTGGAGGAACAACAAAATCTCAAGCTCCCATCACCAGGCATGAGGAAAAAGGTGTTTTTCTTTGTGCTTGTGTGAAAAAATATGTTGTTGGAAAGAAGGAAGAAAAGGGAGAAAGAAAGGCACCATCAGGGAGTTGAATAGAAAATGTCCCTGTGGGACCATACAACATTCAACAAATTTAAACCTTACTAAAAGAAGAAATCAGCAAAAAGGAGAGGAAAAAGACATTTTCTTTTGAGGATGGGGAGTGGCTGAAGGTTGAAGAGTTGATGCAAAGGTTTCAGAGGTCACCCAAGGTACCAAAAGAGAGCTCTTGGCATAGAGATGGCAAATCCGTTGCTAAATTTGAGGTTCAGTTATCCTCCTATGCATGCTTGCCTGTTTTGAACAAACAAAACAAATTTTGTGTATTGACGGATACAGTGTTTGGAGCCGTTCCAGGAGAAATGGAGGGCATATTCCATCTGAGTTTTCGTTTTATCAAAGTATCAACCTTCAAAATTAGAACAACAATTTGATTGCACCGTGTTTTAATTGTTCAAAATTTAGGTTAAGTGTTTGATGAAATGCCAAATTCATGTTTCTTTGCTGTCTAGTTTTTCATGAGGCTGAAAAGAATTTTTGGTATATTTTTGATGTTTAAAAGCCTGGAGAATGGCGAGGATTTAATTTAGTACTTGTTTAACAATTGTTTTCTTCATTTTAAGCCTCTTTGCCTATGTTGGAACGGGTGAAACAGTCGAATTGGTGAAACAATCATAACTTGCCATTGAAGCAAAGTTTCCTTCAAGTCAATGTCATAACAGTTGAACAAGGGTATTTAACAGTCTTTGATTGAGCATGAGTTGTTTCAAAGCATCATGTGTCTCTTTGTTATGTATTTACTCCATTAAAAGTTCAGAACATGTGTGGAATTGACACTGAAGGTGGGTGTTGTTGGGTTTTGTAGTTGGAATTGCTTGACATGATGCAAGGTTAGTAAGTCATTAATTTGACCCTGTCCACCTTGACTGCATCCTATGGTATCAGAGCTGGTTACAACTCTGGGAGAGGAAGAGATGAAGGAGGAAGAAAGCTGCGGCAATGAAGATTTCTGAGAAGAACATGCAGACAAAACGCCAATGCGAGGTAGTCTATCTGAGGAGAGAAGATTGAATTGTTCGTCACTTTTGTAAGCAGGTAGAGAAAAAATAAACGTACAAGAAAATTAGAGGTTGAGTGTGAGAAATCAATATCTCCCATTAAAAAGAGTGGTGGGTGGGAAGTGTATACAAAGAGAAGCTGTTTTCCATTCTGGATAGATGGGTAGAAAAATAAATGTACATCTGGATAGTGCATGGAGTGTTCTCCATCTTGTGTAGGTGGGTAAAGAACAAAGAGTTGAATACAAAGAAAATCTAGTGCTTGAGTGAGAAAAGATCAAGAGATGGATGGGAAGTTTGCAATCCAAGTGGTTGAGTTGAAAGTTGCATTAAGGATAATGGAAGCCTGAGCAGAAGATGATCCCTAAGGATCAAGAAAACTATCCTCTTCGTCATCCAAGTCAGAATAGAGAAGGTTTCAGTATCAACAGGGCCCCAAAATGAAATAAATCTAGGTAAGTTGCGAAACTGCCAGTGTATGCAGAGCGGTGGTTTCAAAGTCGTTGACTTGCTGAAATCGGTGGTTTCGCTTGTGGTGACAGTGCAGGCTAGTAATGGCCAAGAAAACAGTGTGCCTTCCAATTGTTCTAACTCCTAGGATTCTTTAGTGCACAAAAGTACATATCAGGCATGTCAGATAGGGACCATGTAGAGGAAGGAATTGATGGATCATTGATCAGAGTTGGCTGTAGGAGAAAGGTTGAATTGAAGTATCAAAGAGGAGCTGAGTGAGCAAAATAATATGAGATCTGTACTTGTTTTAGTTCTCTTTGCAATCTATCTTTGGATAGTAGAAAAAGGTTGTTGTGCAATTGCCACTTCCAACTGGTTTTTCTCCACCTCGGGGTTTTCCAGAATAAATTTTTATGTCTATATATTTTTCTGCTTGTTGCGTTTACTTTTATATTTAGTACTGTGTGTTTCAACAACAAAAACACATTGATTCTAAGCCGTGGTTCACTTTAAGACCCCCTAAAAAAATTATTATAGAATGGGTGGCAAATCTTCGAAATGGACTTTCGAAAAAATGGCAAATATCCAAAAAAAGCGATTCGCAGCAAAAGATAGGAAAAAGACATGCAACCGCACAAATGCACGGTTGAAGTATGGCAAGACGAAAAATGGGCGAATGCACAAATATCGAGGTGAATGTTCGACGTTTGTGTATGCAGATGCCCAACTTCTGAATAAAACCAAACAATTGTGTACACAGACGCTTGGTTGCAGATGCAACCGGGTGGCTGGACATGTAGATGCCCGACCGCATATGTGCACCGGGCGGCCGCACAACGCAACCGGTGTCTCGCAAATGCATCTGGGCATTTGCAAAAGTCAGCCCGATGTCTACAAAATGCAACCGGGCTTTTGCAAAATGCAACCGAGAGTCTGGGTATCTAGAGCGACCAGGCATCTGGAGTAAGCAACCGCACGTCTGGAGCGATCGGGTGTTTGGAGCAAACAACCGTGTCTGGAATATGCTTCTTTGGTCGTGTGTGTCCGGCTATGCCTTTGTTGTCGAAAGAGCAAATCTCTATGCTTGAGTTGTATATGTTGGCGTATGTAACCGATGCATTGGGGTGATTATATGTATATATATGAAATTTATTATAAACACTAGGCAAGCCGACCCGCCAAACTAACTTGCACCCAAAATTTTTAGGCGAAATGTTGCTCCGGACAACTCTTAAAAATTGCCAAATCCAAATTTCAAAAATGTAAATATTCATGAATTAGCGAAGAATCGCCACTAAAATTTTCCTTGTTCTAAGCACCACTAAGATTGTAATTTGTCATTTGAAGTGAAATTGAAGTAGAACAACACTTTGTGACTATGATTTCATTAAGTATGCAATCTTAGGAGTTCATAGATCATTTAGGTATGAATACCCCCCGATACATTTGGGAATTGTGGAAAGTATAGACTGATTTATGTTAGCCTAGTTTTAATCAATCTAGGGTTTTGCGTCAAGGAATGTAACCTTTCCTACATTGACACTTTTAATCAAGCTGCGCTTGAAGGTCTCACCTGAAGCCCAACAAAGGCGACACGCTGATCTGGAATTTATAGCTTAACACACAAGAAATAGCCATGCGAACAATCTCGCGGGGGTGATATCAATAGTTAACCTAAACATTCATCTATCAACACATTCATAGATTAACATACACAAATTATACACAGCTTCATACAAAAACACTTAATTCACATTATATTTCACAAAGAATGAACAATTACACCATCATGTGGAAAATCCATGCACATTCATCATAATACAAGGCAATATCGCAGATCCTTCACAATCATGACCTATAAACCCTAGATGGTTACAACTATAATCACAGGCACCATATCTTCTAATTCATCAAAGGACACTTCTTCCTCCAACTACCAAATGTCCAAAATTCCAAAAGTCCAAAGTCCCAAAAGTTAAATCCCTCCGTCCTCGAATTCTTCCCCTTTTTCTAGCTTACACAAAATCTTGAATATTCTAAAAGATGCTTCCTACCATTCCCATTCTAGATCCTTGGCTCGGCCGGCTCTTAGCTCCCAATGTTGGTGGCTCAACCTTTTGTATTATTTGCGCTCTAGTACCTTTTCACGGTCCACGTGTCCTTCGAATTTCTCACGAATATTCTTGCGGGGTTGAAAGGTTCTTGCAGTTTGCTTCGATGCACTCACATGTCTCACTCATACGTTTGTTTTAGTTACTTCCGCAAAACTCCGTCAACATTTCCCCATATTTAATATCTTATTCGTCTCGAATAAGGTGTCTATCCTTCCCATCCTACCTCAGGTTCGACTTCCTTGGGTACTATAAACTCAAACACATTCTGGACATCCGGTAAATAATCATTCCTTATCGCCAAAGCCTATAGGGTATCCGTCCGGATGTCCAAGATATATTCATACCATTGTGCCATTCTCTTCAAGTCCTTCTCATGCTTTGACTTTCTCATGGGGCTTCCTCCCACTCATTGCGAGAAGTCATTGCAAATTTTACTGTCGAGGCACAACCTTTTCAATCTTTCTCTGCAAACTCATCTAAAATGGCTTTAAAGTTCTTAATCTACTGGTAAAAGGCCATACTCTTTCTTTTGCGGTTCTTCTCAAAGGACCTTTTGTGGCACTACATTGGTTTTTTTGTAATCCTCTCTATTCATTCCTACAATGAGTTTCTCTTCCAGCAAATCATTAATTTTCGTACTCTTCTCTATAGTTAAACTGATCCCTCATTATTTTTGCTTGCTTGCTTGATGCACAATTCCACATTATCAACTTCATCATTCGGGTAATATCCCGCAATCTTGCGATGCATTTTTCAATTCCTGCCTCTTTGGCAGTTTCTTCCAATATTCTATTTGAGGGAAATGAGAGCCTATCCACCAATTATGAGTTACCCACATCGAAAGTTTTTACCCAAGATTGGGCTGTATAGAAGTCACTCTTAGATTGAGATGAGGTTTTGAAACAACTTCAAAAGTTATTGGAACAAGTGGTTATTCGCCTAAGTACTTCACCACTTGGACCACCCATTGTGATGGTACAAAGAAAGATGGCTTTGGGGGAATGTTCATAAACTATAGATGCTTGAATATGGTCATATTAAAGAACTAATATCCATTTCTATGGATTGACGACTTGTTGCACCAACTTCAATATGCTAAGTACTTCACAAAGTTGGATCTCAAATCTGGCTACCATCAAGTTCGTATGAAGGAGGGATGTATGAACGATAACCTTCAAGACAAAACAAGGTCTGTATGAATGGTTAGTGCTTCCTTTTGAGTTGTGCAACGCACCAGCTAGATTCATGAGATTGATGAATGATGTATTATGGCCTTTCATAGATACAAATGTCATTGTGTATCTAGATATTTTGGTTTGTAGTGCAACATGGGAAGAACATCTAACTCATTTGAGTCAAGTCTTGCAAGTGTTGAAAGAAAACAACTATTGTGCAATATGAAGAAATGTGAGTTTGCAAAGCAATCACTAGTCTATTTGGGGCATGTGATTAGAGGAGAAGTGAGAGTGGATGGTGCAAAGGTTGAGGTCATCACCAATTGTCCCATGCCTAAGAGTGCCACCAAGACTAGTTTTGTTGGAGCAGTGCAGTACATGTAGAAGTTTATTCTAGGATTCTTCACTACTGCAGCACCTTCAAATACAGTTTCAGCCAACAGTAAGAGTTTCCATTGGGGTAAGGAACATGTGAGTGATTTTGATTCTTTGAAATACACAATCAGCCATGCTCTTGTACGTCCTTTTTCTAATTTGTACGAGCTTTTCAAAGTTCAAATGGATACTAGTGAATATGCTATGGGGGCAATTTTGTTGCAAGGAGGTAAGGCATATTGTTATCATTCAGGGGTATTTACTTCAATAGTAAGAGGATATCTTGTTGACGGTACATAAGTGTATCCACTAGTTCAGAGAATAAAGAAACGGAAACATTATTTATTGGTTCAAGAAACTATTGTGCATTCTGACCACAAAACCTTAATAGTATTTGCAAGAACAAAATAAATTGCAACCTGCAATTGCAACATACAAGACACTACAAATGGATGGAATTCTTTAATTTGGTGATCAAGTACAAGAAAGGAAGCACAAATGTTGTGGCAGATATGTTATCTAGGCCACCAATAACAAAGCAAGTTTTAGTTTTTGCTAGTTTAGAACTTGGGCTCTTGTGAAGGAGGCTTATGGGGAAGTTTATGCACAAGATGCAGATTTTGGGGAGACATTCCAGTAGTAGCAGGCCAAGAAGGCTGAAATTGAAGGCAAAGACGGGTGTTACTTGAAGGATGGGCTACTCTACAAGTGGAATAAACTATGTGTGCTGAAGGAAGAAAGAGTTCTATTGATGAGGAAGCGCATGATCCCAAATGATTGGGTCATTTTGGTGTTGGCAAGACCATAACTCACTTACAAAGGTATGTGTGCTGGTGTAAAATGCAAGATGAAGTATCTATATTCATAAGAGGATCTAAACTTTGTTGTAGAAACAAGCCTAAGTTAGAAAAAATTGATTGTACATGCCTCCATCAAGACCTACTTGTCTTAACCATTTTAA
Source organism: Taxus wallichiana var. yunnanensis (assembly GCA_018340775.1). Lineage (NCBI taxonomy): Eukaryota > Viridiplantae > Streptophyta > Pinopsida > Cupressales > Taxaceae > Taxus > Taxus wallichiana. The sequence goes on from CM031239.1 coordinate 814,571,152, forward strand.
ACATAAAGGCCTAAAATATGTTCAAATGAATGTATAATTCAAATCCTATGAACAAACACTACAAGCAATTTGAATTTTCCTTCTTCCTTGGGCTCGTGCTCCATGCTTTCCCCCTCTTCCTTCATTGTCAATGGGAAATTCTTTGCCCTCATTTTCTGTAGGTCTTGTTTTGCTTGGGCGACTATCAACTTAGATTCCCTAGCCCTCCTTAGCCATTCATCACACCTTTGTTGGGTGCTCATTACATCCTCTCGCTCTTGAAAATCTGAATTCTTTTTTCTCTTTATTCCTAACATTTTGTACATTTGAATCCATATCTTTCTGTCTGTACCTTTTTGGAGATTAGTGGAATTGAAGACCTTAACCCATTCTTCCTCCCCGTGGGTTTAAGGAAAGAAGCAAGGGGAAGACTTGGATAACATTCTCTAAGTAGATATTTTCATTATTATCATGTATTCCTATTGGGAAGCCAAATGCTCCAATTTGTAGGCTCCAAATACAAATTAGATAATTAAAAGGTACTTATTATAAGGTTGGCCATCATTTGAATTGTAGCACCCCTTATTGTTATAAAAGGAGGTCGCTTGGCCATTTGATGAATATGTTGAATCTTATTATTTCTTCTAGGTAAAAGTTGTACCTTTCCTTTCTTATCAAGGACGAAAACCCTTGTTTGACACCACTTTAAAGACGAAAACCCTTGATAGTGGAACTTGTCTTGGTGACGAAAACCCTCAAGCAAGGATATTTGAAATTATTGAATATCTCAAGGAATTTGGAGCTGTTATCTTTCCATCTAGCCCTAGGTGACTTGTATCATGAGTATGTTGGATATGTTTTGATGAATGTATGGTATGATTTCTTGCATGGATGGACTTATACTTATTATTAAAGGTGAAACAATCATTTCTTTGCATGTTTGAGCCACTAATTCATTATTTCCAAGAGGGGCGAATTGCTTGTAGGTCAAATTTGGCATGTTTGAGTGGTTGTTTGGGCAATTTGGTTTGATATTTGCATTCTTCATATTTTAAAACCCCTAGATCCCAAGTTTCATAAATTTTGGAGCTTCCTAGGTAAAGTTATGAATTTTTAAAGTAACTTTGCAGACAAGGGTTTATAGAAAATTCATATCTTCATTTTTGGGGCACTAAAAATCAGTTTTCCTTCATATTTTAATTGCTGTTAATTAATCAGAATTTTTGAGCTTGATTGGACACATTTTCAACGAGTTTAGGGCATCCAAAAGTGAGTGGGAGTTCTCAAAACAGGTCGCTGCTCTAAGAAAAATTGCAGGTTTCAGTGTGCATATTCAGTCATACCCAACCCACAAAAGTCTGATTACAGCCATCGAAAATTAATTTCAGTCATCTCTCAATCAGTCCTAGCTATTTTTCGGAAATCCCACAAAAAGGACATTACACTTTCCTTTTGGAGGGATCTTCCTCTTCAATTTGCATGGTTGATTCCTCTATGGGCAGATTGATCTTTTCTGGTGACAAAGTATTCATCACTTCCGCTGGTCCTTTATATATAGGTAGGGTTATTTTCCCCAACTTTTGTTGAATATCTTTCCGGGCTAATCCTTATGAAGTCTCCTTCCACCCTTATGACCATTCCTTTTTGGTGGATGGGCTGGCCTCAAAACTTGGTATTCCACATAGAAACGATCCATCTCATCATCCCCATCTTGCTTCCCTACTTCCACTTGTTCCTCTTATTCCCTTTGTAGAAATTTAGCTCAGAAGCTTCTTATGGGAGGATTAATGTAAGTTCTCTTGCTGGAAGAGCTGCCCTCACCTAGGATTTTCTTCAATTCCGGAGTACCTTGGATAACTTGGATCAATTCAATGATCGAAGCCCTCATTGTCCTTTGAAAGCTTTGCTCCATGTCTCGTTGATTCCTCAACATCAACTCCTGTAAATAGCTCATCTCATCGGAAGGTGGAGGCCTTTGTTCCTTATCCTCCATGTTCTTTGCCAAAGTTCTTTGGCACACGTGAACTCTTCCTCATTGGTATTCACGCAATTTTGAAAATCTGAATTTATCCTTACACGTGATGGGTGGATCGATGCTCCGATACCACTGTAATATCCCTTTTTGGACAATTTTAGGGCAATTGGGATTTCCCAGAAAACCCTTATTTTTGTTTCTTTTCCTTTATGACAACAATTTGACAATACTTCAAATTCAACCAACAAACTGAAAATTATCTTCAAACCCTAACAACAATATGATTTTTGTTATTTTTATGGCAGCAATTAAGCGAAACAACTAAACACATAAAACAACGTCAAATATTTTTTTGGGAATATGTTGGAACAAACTTAAGACAAATGAACACCGGAAAGAGATATTTTGTATTTTTGGAACAACTAAAAATAAAATATGACAACAATATGTCTTCAACTTGGCTGGAAATGAAGGATTTTGTGTCCAATAACAATAACCGAAATGCACAAGTAGACTCCGAAAAATATGAGAAAGCTGAATATGAAAGAATTCAGCGATTTTGTGCCCTAGAAGACCCCAAACATCCCCACAAGGTAGGTTGCCCTCTTGGAAAAGTTGGAAATCCATTGCGAACCTCGATGACCTTCTTCCTCTTGGAAAAGTTGGAAATCCACCGCAGAACCCCCGACGACAGCCTTCTTCCTCTTGGGAAAGTTGGAAATCCATTGCACAACTTTGACAGCCCTCTTCCTCTCAAACCCTAGCTGGAAGTATGCAAAATCAATCTTCTTTGATGCTCCTTGGAAATCCTTGGATGGAGATTCATCAATGGATTGAGGAGTTTTCGTTCCTCAATCAAACAAAGAAGGTTTTTGTTCTCACTTGTTGTGCCATACAAGAGGGTTTTCATGCTCAAGTGGAATGGTTGAGCATTCAACCCAAAAACCATGCAAAAGTTGTAGTAGACAATGCCCCTCAAATGACTCTCTCCAACTCCTTTTATACCTTTTCCCTCCTTTTAATTCTAATTTATCATTGACATTACTTAAATTAGAGAGCCCCCTTCTATTTTAAAAATATAACATAAGTTGCCGACATAAAGTTACTTTTTTGCTAACTTATTCTCCCAAGTACCACTTTTTAATAATAATTTAGTTGTGTTTATAATAAAAATTACTATGCACTTGAATTAAATTATTAATTTTGCCTCCTATCCCCTTTAGCCGACCAAAAATAGTGAAAATAGGCTAAAGGGTCCTCTCCCTGTTTTAGTTTTTAAAAATATCTTTTATTTTAATAATAATATTATTAAGTTGTCCCAAAATGAAGAATTGGTTGGCCCAACTTAAAATATTATTAATTATTTTTAATCTAGAAAAGGGGACATTACAGGAACGTGAAGGGTGATAGTGAAGCCAACATGGTTGTCAACTAGGAGCTTGTGGGAAATAATGATGTTCTAGATGTAGGGGATGATGGATTTGCAAAAGAGAACATAATCCGCCACACCTACTCCCTCCCCCACCCCCTACTTGGAGTGAATCTACTTGAACGAGGAAATAGGAAAACCCTCGTTGAGATTGTGGAGACTTTGTGATTCCCCCATTTGTAGAAGGTGACTTTTATAGGTCAGTGGTTGGAGTATTTCCATTTGATGATTGTCTTTGTAAACTAGACTCCTCAAGGTCCGGCTCTTGAAGACATAACTTGTCCCGTGCAAGATCATGAATAGGTGTTTGGTGGGTTCCCGTAAGGGCATCAAGTCACACCAAAAGAATAACATTGCCTACCGAGGAATGATAGGAGCTCAATAAAAGTCAAAGGTAATCGGAGAAGACCACACAACACCATTAATTTCCAACGAGTATGGATATGCGACTATTACCGCCCGAGACCCTAGCGTGCCATCATTTAAATGATAAAGAATGTGACAACCCAGGGGTGAGGGGGCACAAATCACAACCATGTGCAATCCCGAATGTCTACCCATTTGTTTTTTTCCCAACGCAACCAAGGTTCAAGCCTTTTTAAGCTCCTCCACTTGGAGTTTGATGAGATCATCATCTAAGTAGACTTAATTGGGGGAAAAGAGCTTTCTTTTAAATTTTAGAGCTCAAATTATCATTACTAATACGAGTGTTGTCAAGAGTTGTCCATGCCTAGTCGAGGGAGATGCTATTCGATTTCAATTGCGAGGGATTAGGAGGCTTAAGCATGTGATGAATGCGTAGATTAAGGGCCTTGGCTTATCGTGTTCTCTTCTCATTAGATTTGGCTTGGTCAACCATTTCAACTATAAGAGGGGCCTTCTTCTTTAAGCTATTTGGACGCAATTTTGTTTGTCAACTTGTTTTTGGATAGATTGTTGATGTGTTTTAGTTTCTTGCTTTGATGTTCTTGTTGGGTTAGTATATCATGTTGTTTTATTTCTAATATCCCAAACTAGTTTTTGAAAGTCTTCATGGGGGCCTTGAGACTCAAGTAAAGTAATCTTGGCCCTCAAGTCGGCAATGATAAGGTATTTTTCTTGCAATTGTTGTTTGAAAAGTGACATAGATCTGCTTTTTTCTCTTGCAAATGCTATTTGAAAAGTGAAGGGAGTTATCGAAACTCGGAACCATTTTGTCAAACTTGACTAGTACTCGCCAAATTTTTAGCTAGGAGGGTAAACTCCCAAAACTTGCCAAACTCATTAGCATGAGTATTTGGTGAATACTTGCAATTTATTGACGATTTTGGAAAAGGGTAAAAGTGGGGGTTTTGAAAGGTCCCTCAACCTTGTACAAAAATCCCTTAAGGATGGATATAACAATGAAGCGGTACAAAAAGAAAGCCACAAACAATAAAGGACAAAGGCCCCAAAGGCACAAAAGAAGAACAAGAAGTGAGAAGAGAGTAAACAAAAAGATGCAAAGACCCACAACCGCAATCGCAACTAGTTTACAGAGGAGGATCCGGTGCGTGGGATCAAAGTTTTGTTTTAGATAAAGAAAAAACATTTCGTTTCCTTTTAATGACTGTCCAATCGTCACTCCTGTTAGGATCCGCATTTTTATCTATGTGAGTTGGAAGCCGACTCACAAAGGCAACCAAAAATCGATCATTGGGCTCCTAAGTCTTTAATTTGATTATAGAACAATCAAAAGCAACTCCTAAAGGAAGTGGCAATACCTGATCCACCATATCAGATCCAACAACCGTCGTTGTGGGGGTAACGTGAGTAGCAGCCGGTGATTGGGTCTTCTTATTGTCTAAATCCTTTTCTTCACTAACCTTTGCTGAATCATCTGTAGAGGGAACAGTTCATCTTCAATAAACAAAAGATTTTGGTGAGAATCCTTCCACCAAGAGACTTTTTCTTTTAGCTTCTGCTTTACTATCAGCAATCTGAAGCAAGATGCCCTAGGGCAAAACATTTCCTGCATCTGAAGGGCAAGCCTTCATAATCAAGGGGTTGTGACCAAACTCTATCCAAGACTTTGAGGTCAATAGAAGCAAGTAGATCAAGCGAGGTATCCAGATCCACCAATATCTGAGCATAAGTAGTGTGAGTGTAGAGTTCCATTTTGGAATCAATGGATAAAATCTTGCCCAAAGCATTGCCTATAGCAGTCAAGCTTTCTTCCCCCAAAACTGCAGCGGGAGATGAGGTAAACGAACCTAGACCAACTTGACATTGAAAGTAGCGGTGAGTGGATTGAAGGTAGGAAACCATGGTTTCATCAGCAGTGATGATTCTGAAGTTCCCAAAGCTTGGAAAAGATAGAATCCCTATCTTCAACAGAGCTAAAAGCCACAATAAAAAAACCCCTAGCATAGGGGTAAATGTCAATCCTACTTGTCACAAGAGGACGCTAGTTCGTAGAAATCCACGAGTGGAGGAGCGGAAGTCCAGGCCAGAGGCCATTGAAACGGTAGATCAAACCCTGGGAGGAGAAAAAATCTTCAGCCTCTAACACCGAATCCCAAGGGAGACCAAGGGAGAGGACTTAGCAGTAGAGAGGGGTTTAGAAAGTGAAGAAGCCGAAACCGTAGGAAAAGATCTTCCTGTCCTGAACGACCGAGGGGAAAACAGGCACCTTGCTGCCATTAGAGAGGCCAACACTGTCAGGGATAAGAGGAGACTGAGCGGCCTGAGGGTCCAAAACGCTAGCAAGAAGGGCATCGTCGGCAGTTCCAGCCGCAGCAGGAGAAACGAAGCAGGGTTGCAAAGAGGAGCCCCGAGAAGAAAACGCGGAGAGGGCCATCCCTCCTTCTAGCTATGCAATTTATTGACGATAATTGGCAAGTTTTTGGCGAGTTTTTATTTTTGTTATTCGTCATTTTGGTGAGTTTTTGGAAATTGTAAATTATTGTAATTTGTAACTTGCATGGATATGCAATTTATGATGATAATTTTCAATGACAATCATCATAAATTCATAAGACTTATTAGCTGGCTGTTGTATTCACATGATGATGTGATTTTGTACTCTATTTCTATTCAAATCTAATAGAAAACACTTCCCCAATGTTTTACAAACTCATTTGATACATTTTGTAACTATATTTTGCATAAAATTTATGGTTTTTTAAGAGAAATTTAGGGTTTTTAAGTTGCTGGGTATTTGCTGAGTCAAATTGTTGTTGGTCTGCCAAGTATTTGTCGAGTATGAGTATGTGAACTATGGTCTGCAGTATTGGATCTTGGGGGTCATGAAATCTTGGGTTTTGAGTCCTTGAAGCATAGAATGAGATGGAGGAGTTCTAAATTCCTGATGTCAAAAAGGCCTCCAAATTTTGAGGGGAGGTCTTCATATTTTGAATTGTAGTCTTGGCCCACGGTAAGCTCAATACTTCTGTCAAACTCTTGACATTCTTTCAAGATTATGCTGAGAGAAATTGTCAAACACATGGCAGCCAACCAAAAATGCCAAATGCTTTGTATCAAACTGTTGACAACCAGTCCAAAATGTTCAAAGCTTTGTCAAAACCTGCTAAAAATGGCCATGAAATCTGCACGAAATCTGTACAGAATCTGTAAATTGCAGTTTGGGTGGATTTGCAAACCTAAAAACTATTTCTTTTGTAAACCTGGACGAAGCAATCTGAATGGGATCTGCAACCACTGTTTTGAAAAGGCTGAACTGAAAACAATGAAATCTGTACGCTGCAAATTTTTGTCTTTTAATTCCTGTATGTAGTCTGTCAAATCTGCACGAAACCTGTCAAAACCTGTACAGTATCTTTCAAATCTGCTCACTGCACGAAACCCAATTCATATGTGATCAGTAGACAAACAAACAATTGGAAGATATTGATGAAAAGCAGATGTGAGCAGCTCTGTCATAGAAAACAAATATTCTAATTGCAAATTGCAGATTCTAGACCACCTAGTAATTTGTCCTAACTGAAAACCGAAGGGGCAGAAAAATGGCAAGTCGAGGTTGAACACTCCTATTTACTTACGAAGTTTGTGCCTTGGGGATCGTATTGATTGGACCAGAGTTTGAAAAGTACTTTGACTATGAGCAAATGGAGGACCCCAAAAGAGTGAAGTTTTTGTGCCTAAAATTTAAGGGACATGTGTCCTTGTGGTGGGATCATGTACAGCTAGAAGAGTTAGAAGAAACAAAGACAAAATCAAGTCTTTTGATAGGATGGTTGCAAAGTTGAAGGGTGAATTCTTTCCCTCTAATTATTAACCGAGTTTGTTCAAGAAATTGCAAAACTTGAGGCAAAAGGACATGAATTTAAAGGACTGCACAGAAGAGTTTTAGAAGCTCACAATTAAGACCAGTCATGTTGAAGATGACGAAGAGAAATATGAAGGTATGTGATTGGTCTTCATATTTCCATATAAGATGAGTTTGGAATGATAAGATTGCATTCGATGGAGGTGACATATCAATGTGCTTTGAAGGCTGAAAAGAAGCTGTCTAGACAACAAAAAACGCTACAAGAGGCAAAGGAAGGTTCTCAAGAGGAAGAGGTCAAGAAAACTAGAAGAAGACCGACATAATGGAGGAGAGGCAAGCATTTCTTACAATAACAGTTATGCATTGAGAAGAAGAGGATATCATTCAAGATGAAGAGTATGGTTTTGTAAAAGAAGAGGTATAGGATTCATGGGTACATGCTTTAGGTGTGGAGATGTTGGGCATAGAGATTTTGAGTGCCCACAAGCACAACAAAGCAGCAGAAGGAATGAGGCTAGCAATCACATTGCACAAGTAGATAAAGAAAGCATTGGATCACCCAATCACAAAAAAGAACCTAAACATGGAGAAATTCTCATGATGCAAAGTGTTGTTAAAACCAGCCAAGGAGGAAAATGAAAATGTAAAAAAATATTTTTAGAAGCGTATGTAAAACTGGAGGCAAGTACTGCAAGGTTATTTTTGATTGTGGTAGCATGGACAATTTGGTGTTAAATGATATGATAAATAAGCATGAGCTGGAGATGATTATGCACCCAAAATACAAGGTGTCTTGGTTGCAAAGAGGTCATCAAATCTTGGTAAGTGAACAATGTTGGTTGATTTTCAGATCGGTTCATATGGGGATGAAGTTTTATATGACATGATGCTCATAGATGTAATGTATTGTTGGGAAGGCCTTGTGAATTTGATAAAAAGACTATATATGATGGTAGAACAAGTACTTATACACTTGTAAAAGATGGAAGGAAGAATACATCAAGTGTATTGAAGGATAAGGGGAGGAAGTGGATAGCAGTCCTAAAGTGTTGCTGATTTCCGGAAAACAGTTCTTATGAGAGTGAAGGAGAGGGCATGTTTTGCATTGGGATAGTGGATAAAGTGGATGAAATTCCACATAAAGTGAAGAATTTGTTGGGAGAATATGCTGAAATTATCTCCAAGGACTTGCTGGATGGATTTTTATCCATGAGGGGTGTTAGCCATCACATTGATCTAATTCTTGGGTCTAGTTTTCCGAACAAGGCATTGTATAGTTTGACACCTATGGAGAATGAGTAGGTGAAGAGGCAAGTACAAGAACTATTAGAGAAGGGTTTGATATGGAAAAAGATCTAGCCCATATGCAGTTCCAGTGGTACTTGCAAGATGAAGAATGGTGCTTGTGCATGGATTCAAGAGCCATGAACAAGATTACAATCAAGCATACGTTTTCATTGCCACGGATGGATGACTTGATGGACTGCTTGAGAGGAACAAGGCACTTCACGAAGATTGACTTGAAGAGTGGATATTATGAAAACTGTATTTGAGAAGGTGATGAGTGGAAATTCGCATTCAAGATGAAAGATGGGTTGTATGAGTAGCTAGTTATGCCATTTGGATTGATAAACACATGAAGCACATTCATGAGACTCATGAATGAGGTTTTGTAATTACATCTTATTGAGTTTATGATTGTGTATTTGGATGACATCTTTTTATAGTAGAGCAAAAGAGGAGCATTTGATGCATTTGAGACTAGTGTTGTAAAGATTGATACGAGATGTTACTTGTCAACTTGAAGTTCAATGTTTAGTAAAATAAGAGTTGGTTTTCTCAGGTCTTGTGATTTCACATGATGGATTAAATAAGGATCCAGAAAATGACAGCCATTGCCAAAGAGCAGCCAAAGAGCATGTTTGAAGCAAGAAGCTTCCATTGGTTTGCAAGTTTTTACTGGAATTTCATCAGGAATCTTAGTGGGGGATGTGTGCCAATCACGGAAACAATGAGAGGTGGTAGGAAAGAGTTCATAGAGACAGTTGCAGTGGAGCATATTTTTCTGATTTTGAAGAAGAAGCCTGAAGGTGATCAAACGGCCAGTGCTAGCATTTTCGGATTTGAAGGAGGTGTTCCAAGTTGATTGTGGTGCTAGTGGGACAGTGGTAGGTGCTATTTTTAATCAATAAAGTAAGCCCGTTGCTTATTTCATCGAGAAATTGAATGACGCCAAGAAATATTCAGTTTATGACCAAGAGTTCTTTGCAATTGTACAAGCGCTCGAGAAATGGAGACACTACTTGCTATTGAAGGAGTTTGTTCTATACGTGGATCATGAAGCATTGCAGTTCATAAATAGCCAAGGTAAGTTGAATAAAAATCACTTGACGTGGTTTGCGTTTTATTAAAGTTATTCTTTTGTTTTTAAGTGTATAAGTGGGAAGTGGAATAGGGTTGTTGATGCATTGAGTAGGTAATGTATTTTGTTGTTTAAAATGAGAATAAAGATATTTGGGTTTGACACTACGAGAGAGTTGTATGAAGAAGATTTGGATTTCAGAGATGATTGGCTAACGTGCAAGAGCCCAACTGACATGGATAGAACTCCATGGTTGGGTTTTAATATACAAGAGGGATTGTTGTTTAGAGGACAGTGGTTGTGTATACCTCAAGGTAACGCTTTAATCTAAATTGTTGATAGATACTCAAAGATGACACATTATAGCATGCAAGAAGATTAGTGATTCCACACACATTGCGACTTTGTTTTTCAAAGTAGTAAGGTTGTATGGTTTTCCTTAGACTATTGTTTCGAATAGGGATACCAAATTTGCTGGTCATTTATTGGGAGAAGTTTGGACAAAATTAGGTACAAGGTTGAGTTGTAGTTCAACTCATCATCCACAAACAAAGTTTACGAATAGATGCCTTAGAAGCATGTTGAGATGTTTGGTTAGGAATAAATCAAAACAATGGGACATCATTCTAGCTCAAGTTGAGTTTGCTTACAACTTATTCAATAGAAGTACATCCAAAGCACATTTCAGATTGTGTATGGTTACAGCCCTAGAGGTGTTGCCGAGTTGAGAAATAACTGATTTGAGTAGAAGTGCTACAGCGAAAGAATTTTCCGAGTATATGCACGAGATACATCAAAAGCAAAGGAGAAGTTGAGAAGATTACCATGAGATATAAGCAACATACTGATTTCAAGCATAGAGAACAAGAGTTTCATGTTGGTGACGTGGTTTTGGCTCATTCGAGGAAAAAAACGGTTGTCAAGAGGAACATATGACAAGCTCAAGTGGAAGAAATTGGGCCATGTAAGATTTTGAGAAAATTCACCGCTGATGGATACGAGATAGAATTCTTGGTTACCGATTGATATCTCACCCTTTTCAAGACTGTAGAGGATTTGTACCCTTACCATGAAGGACAAGTAAGTGACGAGGATGTAAGTTCAGATTTTTCAATTTCGGATTTGAGACAATAGTTATCTGAGAAGGTAAGGGAAGAGATAGATATGGTAATTGATTCAAGAATTATTAAGAGGACATGGGTAATGAGTATAGAGAATATTGGGTGAAATGGAATGGTAAAACTCAAGATGCAACTTGGATGAGGACATCTAAGATTTCCATGTATGGAAGAATTGTGGAAGAGCTCACAATATATTAATGAGTAGGAGCTGATGGTTCATTTCACTTACCTAGGGTGTACCATGCGGGAGCATTCGAGTCCACAAGCATTCTTGCATCAACCAAAAACAAGAGTTGTTGCTTGTGCGTGTTTGGTGGTGACTTGTTGGCCTCATCGCACATGTCAAATGTGATATGATAGGCGAGGAACATCCCTAAAGGTCCAACAACCCAAGAACAACATGTGCAAGGGGTTTCACTCATTTGATGGTATCAAATTGATCCTTCTCGGGAAGAAGAGAAAATCACCAGTTTACTTAAAGTGGTGGTTTAAATCATAGTTACCATGTTCGAAAAGTTTAGATAGTTCGAAAGGGGAAAAAGTTTGGAAGTTCGGAATTTTTCAAAAGGTTCGGTTTAGAAAATTTACAAATATAAAATATATAAAAATAATAAATACTATACATATATGATGATATTTGAAAAGAAAAACCAATTACACATAATAATAAATAAATATATTATCTACGGAGTTTTTCCTTTACGTGCTTAGGTATTAGTGTTTCTTGTTTCGTTTTTGTTTTGTGTTGAAGTTCTTTTAATTTAAACGCTTTAATTTTTTATTTAAAAAAGAAAAAAATGTTCGATCGAACTTGTTCGGTAAGTTCGGTTAGACCAAAAAGTACGGTTCAAACTAAATTTTCACCAAGTTCGTAAGAACATGGTAACTATGTTTAAATAGCCTAGAAACAACATGTGCAAGAGATTTCATTTATCCGACAAGATCAAGCTGATCCTTTTTGGGACAAATAATGAAACCATTGGTTTATGCATGTGGCGGTTTCAAAATTTCCATCTACATTAACCGGTAGTTTCACAACCATCAATTTGCTCAAAGTAGTGGTTTTGCCACATAGAAAGTAAAAATCAACTAATGGCCAATAATGGAAAAATGCTAGTTAAGTGTTTCTAAGATGCTTGGGAATGTAATAGGCCTTGCAAGTTGTCGAGAGGTAGAAGATTTGAAACAATCAACTCGAAAAATGTGGGAGGTGGAATCAAGCAAAGTGAGAGGGAGAGAGTTCAGCTAAGGAGCTTGCTAGGGATTATATGTCCAAAAGCATAACAAAAATTGTTTTCAAGTCCATCAAGGGATCTGAACATGGTGTCTTTAATCTTCATGTTGTAATTTAGTAATATAAAGTGTGTCTTGGTTTGTAATCTTTGTAATGAAGTCATATATGTTGTAAGGATTGAATCTTTGGGTTTCAAATTTGAGTTTGTGTTCAAGTGTGTGTCAATTTGAGAGAGCGAGTCTAGGTTACGGAGAAAGGTTTCCATGTGCATTAAGTTTTAAATGAAATTCATATGTGATGTAGGTAGAAGAGGGTCTTTAATATGAACTGATGGAAAATATTGTTTGTGAAAAAAATTCCATGTCGATTTCATGGCCAATTCATAATTTAGTGCAAGTTCTTGATATTTAGACCTCCTTTAGCGTTAGGTTAGGTGATGCAAGTCCATGAAGAGAGGGGGATTTAAACTCGGGTCTCATTTACCCCTTCATAAAGACATGTTGGATCTCGACAATCTCTTCCTTTGCTTTCCTTGTGATTAGAATCATGGATAATGAATATATTGACTTAGCTTGGAGTACTCATTGGGCGAGTTGATTCCTTTTGCCAAGGAAAGCTATCAACATGTCTAGTGTTGTAACTTTGCTTAAATTTGTGCCATTAGGACCCCCATAGGCTAGAAATTTTTGATGTAGGGGAAACCATAGGTATGTGATCGGAGGTCAAGCTTCCTCAAAATTCAAAAGCCCAAGGATGATGTGCTTTCTTTTGACAAAGCCTAGAAGAAGAAGACAAATGAATTATTTTGGTGATTTTTTTGTTGTGAAGCCTTTTGATATACCTAATGTAGGCAAGGCGGGTGATTAACCTAAGGGTAGAAAATAACAAGGTGTTATATGACTAAATCCCCATGTATTAATAATTACTTGAAACTATGTATAAGGGGTGAAGATAAAGAGAGAAACAAATACCCAAGATTTATGTCAAGATATATAAAATATAACTTGATGTAATTAAATAAATAAAAGACTCTCCCTACATGTACACTCGATGATGTGGGTAAATAACAAATAATACATTAATGTAAATCAAGCATGATATGAAGGGGTGTGATGGTTATCTCGTAACCACCTCTTGAAAACTATAAATAAAAAGGAAAACACTCTTGCATGGTATAGTTTATTAGTAAAGACCCTACATAGGAGATCATGGAAGCTTGAAGGTTAGCGGTGGATCGGTTGGGAAGGGGGTATACAACGTATATCCAACCAGGGGTACAACGTACACCTTGGAGTTTCTGGCTAGGGCTCTTTGGTTTGTTGGATTGAGGGACCTCTGGAAAAGAGCTCCAGTGCCTCAACAATCCCCCTAGACAGCCATAGCTCGGATATGAGTCTTTCTATTGCAGGAGATCTAAGGGCCTTATAGAGAGTCTACCCCAGATATGTACCTAACACTCTTTATATTAATAAATGAGGATTATTGTGTATCTTTCATTATTTCTATGTCTATGCATGTGTATTGTTTACTTAGTTTAAACATTGTTTCAATATTGAACTCCTATTGATTTTAACATTAAGTATATTACAATGCTGGATTGATTAATTTGAGTTTGCAAATATAAGAGGCCCTCACACAAGGTGTCATTCGCAAACATAAAAGTCTAGAAATATCCTCCTCTAGAGTAAGTAGGTAGTCTATCGATGACATTTTGTTGTCTTGCATGGTCCAACCATCGGTTTAATCATTTTCTCATTATTTAAAGGGGACCAAGAATCCCCTCAGCGAAGTCCTCATGTGGATTGGAAAGGATTTCCCTTCATCCCATTGATGCTAACAATGAAGCTGGAAATGGCGATGCAACTATGAATCCATTGTGTAATGTCCTGGCCAAAAACAAAGGAGCACATCATTAGCAGAAGATGATGTCAATTACATTTATCAAAGGCTTTGGGAATATCTAATTTGATCATGGCCCTTGAGCAAGGCTACATATGGACTGACTGGGTTATTTCTTACATTGCCATAATATTGTCTGTGGTTTGGCATGGCTTTTCCTTAACAGAGAAACCGAGGGTGGCTCTGAAGTGAGTAGGGATGTGGGAGGAAAATGATGGAGGGAAGAGGGCTGTAGATGGGGTTGCATTTAAAGGCTTTGAGATTCATGCTTGAGAATGTGACTCACAATAAATGTCAAGCTTCTTATTTGTTTGGTGAACATTGAAGAATTGAGCCTCACATTCATTAACACTAGAAATACAATGGATGGGAATTAGCTGGGCTCTTTTTAAAGGTATGCCCTCTCCTATCCTTTTTCCACTGTTATAATTAAAAGGAATCTAGTACTACGAGTTACTAAACTCAAGTGCCACCTATATGTGGCTGATTTGAATTTGACCAGAGACTAGGTGCTACATTAAATTTTGTGTACACTAACATGAAGTGTTACATACTTGAGTAGGCCTCCACCTCAGAAGGAGACAACCAACTACATCGTTAAACCTTACAAAAAGGCCTGATGTAGAAGACATACCACAAAGCAAAAAGGAATCTGTAGAAAAGGCTGATGGCATCATTAATCACAACTTGACGTAGTTATGGCATTATCCCATAGTATGATATCATCACATGTTGTGTACGCTAACGTGAAGTGTTACATACTCAAGTAGGTCTCCACCTCACACCGAGACAACCAACTACATCTTTAAACCTTTAGAAAAGGGCCTGATATAGAAGACATGACACAAAGCAAAAAGCAAGGCATAGAAAAGGCTGGTGGCATCATTATTCACAACTTTACATAATTATGGCATCATCCTGCAGTATGATATCATCACTATAACTATTGAATTTCCATATTTTTAAAGTATAAATGAGTCTATTTTCTTCTTGGGCAACTTGGCATTTATCGCAGCATTAATTGTGGTGATACAACTGATTAGGCTAGCAAATTGGATAAGAGTGTTGGGGCCATCTTGGTCCCTTCGTATCTTTGGCTTCAAAAAGTTGTTGGCATTGCCAATAAATTGTTTCTATTGTCAAAGGTGCAAGATCTGCTTGTGGCGATCTAGTCTTCTGGCATCTTCTCAAGCAACAATATGCCAGATCTGCCTGTCTTTGCAGTTATATGATCACTCAATATTACCTAGGGTCATCTTTTCCTCAATAGCATTTATCTAGATGGTAGTTGAGAGGTCTGAAATTTTATGCATACCGACTTTCCAATTTGAAATTTGTTCCATCAGCCTTTAACAGCATTTTTCTTTTTGTCTACTAGACTTGATCTATATAAAACAGAATATCGAGATTAGAAGAATGATCATCTTAGGATGTTTAAAGAAATAAGAAATAAATTAAATACCCTAACGTCCACAAATGACTAATATTGGTCATTGTGACTTGAAAGGACATCTAGTCACAAGAGAAATCACTTGGGTAAAAGGACCCTAGTTGAAAAGTAACTAATGCTGAAAGTAAACAATGTAATCAAAACTAGAAAGGGTAAAATTCCAAACCATGTGATCCAAGTACAAAGAGCCATGTCAGGGAAAGACCCCTCACGGAAATAAGGACCCGATGAAGATCAAATTTGAAGGTGAAGGCTGGAAACTAAATCTGTCACACGCCTGTCACAAAGCTCAGATCAGAACGATGCTGTATCAGTCTTGTCTTAGACATGAAGTGGGCTTATTACAAACAAATGAGAGAGCTGCCCTAATATTTATGGTGTAGGGCTATATCATGCTCACAAAACAAGGGATTCTATCTCATCCACAATATATGGAAACAAATCAAGACGGTGTGTGTTTTATTAATATCAAAATCAAGCTAATCTGAGAAATATGCAGAAATAGCATATTGCCCCTAACTTGCCCTAACTGCCTATTGCCCCTCATGGAAATCATCCGGGAACAAAATATGCAAGATAGAACATGATCCCACAAACATTGGGATGAGAACACTATCACTTAGTTAACTAACAACTAAGGACAACTAATATCTATTGACATAAGTTTAAAGTATTTAATTAAATACTTTAACTTATTACATTTATTCAAATATCAACTAATGATGAATTAAGCTAAGTTTTATTCATAACATTCCCCCCCTTAATTCAACATGGTCTCAAGTGAACAGGAGAGAAATTCTCTAAAACCCTCAAATTTACCTCGAGCAAGTGACTTTGTGAAGACATCTGCACGCTGCATATCTGTTGGGCAATATTGAGCTGATGTTGTTGTTCTGAACATGTTCATGAATGAAATGTACCTACACCTCAATGTGTTTGGTGCGCTCATGAAAAATTGATTCCAACAAGTTTTACTACTCCTTCATTATCAACATGTAGGATAGTTGGATCTTTCTGTGGTATTCCCAATCCTTCAAGTATACGTTGGAGCCATATCGCTTCATAGATAGCTCCACCTACTGCACGATATTTTGATTCTATGTGGAGGATCTTGAAACACAAGTCTTCTTACTCCCCATGATATCGGTCCAGATCCCAAAAAGAATACAAATCCTGAAGTGGATTTCCTATCATCTATGTTTCCTACATGATCTTGAATCTGAATATCCTGTCAAGAAGAAGTTATTATTCTTCTTGTATTCTAGGCCATAGTCCATAGTTCCTCTGATGTACCTCAATATCCACTTTGCTTGCTTTCCAATGAGAAACCCTTGGTTCTTGCATGAACCGTGAAAGATAGCTGACTGCATAGCTGATATCCGGCCTAGTGTAAGTCAAGTAGATGAGACTCCCGATCAACTACCGATAGAGAGTTGCATTTACTTGTGGTGATGGATCTGTTCGAGACAGTTGAAGTCTTGTCTCCATAGGTGTGGAAAATGGCTTACAATCCATCATATTGAATTTCTCGAGCGTTGTCTTGGCGTATTTCAATTGTGACACAAAGATATGATTTTCTCTTTGCCAAACTTCAAGTCCAAGACAATAATGCAGAAGCCCGAGATCGGTCATGTCAATGATCATGTTAGATCTTTCTTTGTTGACTCAATCATCCTCACTGATCCTCCAAAGGATGACTAGATCATCGACATATACTACAACGATCACTATCTCCCCCTTGATTTTTGAGATAGAGATTAGGATCGTATGGACTCCTGTTGAATCCATGTTGAATGAGATGCTCATCGATTTTTATGTACCATGCCCTGGGAGACTACTTTAGACCATATAGTGATTTTATTAGTTTACATACCTTTTCCTCTTTACCTGGTATGACAAAACCTTCTGGTTGAGTCATGTAAACTTCTTCCTATAAATCACCATTAAGAAAGGCACTTTTCACATCCATTTGGTGTATTTTCCAACCAAATTGTGCAACTAGAGAAAATATTAACCTGAAAGTTTTTATCTTAGTTGTGGGAGCAAAAGTCTCCTCATAATCAATGCCTTCTTTTTGAGCATATCCCTTAGCAACTAGTCTAGCCTTATGTTTATCAATTTTTCCATCTACTTTGTACTTCATTTTGAAGATCCATCTGCATCCAATCGGCTTTTTCCTAGTGGAAGATCTGTAAGTTGCCATGTATTATTTTTCATAAGTGACTTATATTCTGCATCCATAACATCTTTCCAAGGTTTAGACTGTAGGGCTTCTGAAACTGAGGATGGCTCAATAGTTTCAACAACTTTACCATTAAGGCCAAATTGACCTCATTTCGAGCCATACCATGCGAGTCCTCATTCCAATGGTAGATGTGTCGGGACACTATCCAATTTTGCATCTCTAATCATACTTGTATACCATTTAGGCATACTTTTTGTGGTTCCTGTGGGAGGTTGAATTTCATTATCTTCCCCATCATCACTTTCATCATCAAAGTGATTACCATCCTCTGTTTTTACTATAGGGATGATTTTTTCATCATGTGAGTGTATGGAAGGAGCATCTTCTTCTTTCTTCTCAAAGAACTCAACATCCCGACTAGTGTATACCCTTCTTGTTCTTGGATTCATAAGTCTATAGCCAAGTGCTTCATCACTATATCCCAAGAAGATAAGTTTTTCTGATTTCATATCAAGCTTAGTTCTTTGTTTCTTAGGAATGTGCATACTTGCTTTACATCCAAAAACTCTAAGGTGTGAAATAGATGGCTTATGCCCTGACCATGCTTCCTGGTGTTACTCCATCAAGAGCTGCAATGGGAACTCTATTTAGTAAATACACTGATTCTGTTTTAGCTACTTCGCCCCAAAAATGTTTTTGATAAACCTGCATCATCAATCATACATCGCACCATATCCATGATAGTACGATTTCACCTTTCAACAACACCATTTTGTTGTGGTGTGTGAGGAGGAGCCATTTGACGAACGAATGCCATGTGTTTTCAAAAATCATCGAACTCATTATTGTATTCTCCCCCTCGATCTGAGCGGAGTGTTTTTATTTTCCTACCAGACTCTGTTTCAACAAGGGCTTTAAACTTCTTGAAAGTTTCAAAAGCTTGGTCTTTTGTAGAAAGACAATATATCCACATTTTTCTTGAAAAATCATCAACAAAGAGCATGAAATATTGAAACCCAGAGTGGCTAGGTCTCATTGGTCCGCACAAATCGGTATGCACCAAGTCAAGTTTTTCCTTAGCTCAAAATGTACTATGTTTGAATGGTGCTCTATTTTGTTTTCCGCCAAACAATGTTGACATTTATCTGTACCCTTTTTTAGAGGTGGTAAACCCCTAACCATGTCGTATCGATGAAGTGTGTCAAGATAGCCAAAACTCACATGTCCAAGTCTTCGATGCCATAGTTGAGCTGATGATGTATCCTTGGCTAAAAGTGCTTGATCATTTCGTTGAACAAAATCCAACTAAAACATTCTTCCCACATTCAAGCTTTTGCAACAATTTTTGAGCTTCGTGACTTATCTCGAATTAGGCACATCTTTTTACCGCCTTTACAATCAAAGTCAATTTTGAGATTGTGATCTAATAATTGACTCACGGATAAAATTTTTTTGTTAAACCAGGGACATAAAGAACATCTGTAATTTTACAATTATGTTGCCCAAGTGGTAGTGAAATGGAACCAATGCCTTCAACACTGTATGATGTATCATCACCCAAAGAGACATGATTTTTGGTGGGTGTTTTACTCATTGTGAAGAACCAATCTTTCTTTCCTGTCATGTGTCGAGTTACACCCGAGTCGACATACCAAATTTGATTTGTAGAATTGGATACTTCATTTGACTATGCAGTAGATATAGGAAGTCATCATCATCAAATTGATCTTCCTGTTCGCTACATTTCCTTGTTGAGTTGGTTTCTTCTTCCACTTTTGATATTTTGTCCTTGTTTACTCTGTTGTTGGCCTGATTTTGTTTGTTGGTAATTAATCTTTTTACCACTTGATGATCCTTGTTGGAATGTGTTATACCAACAATTTTTTTAACTCATGTCCTTTTCACCACAAATAAGACATTTTTGTTGGTCCTTTTGGCCTTGTTGAGTATTACCTTGCTTTTGAGGTTATTTACTAGACTTAGCCTGTTTTTTTCCTTTTTGATTAGAAGCAAGTGCCTACTCTTCAGTTTCAATAGTTGAGTGAATAGATTCCTCTTGTTGTAGCATATTCACTAACTCTTCAAAAGTTGTTGTTTGACCAATTATGTTTAACGTGGTCACAAAAATCCTATAAGGAGGAAGAGCTCTCAATACTATAGGCACAAGTGATGTGTCAGTTACTTCTTCTTCCAAAGCTTGAAGTGATGCACGCAAAGTTGCTACTCTTCTCAAAAACATTTCAACTTTCTCAGTTGGTTGCATTTTCAAGTTTAATAGTTGACTTTGAGATGAAGTATTGTGTTCTTATTTTTTGACTCATATACTATTTTCAACTTGTCCCAAGATTCTTTTTGTTGTTGTGGACTCACGAATATGAGGTTATACCTCATCTAAACACTAAACAAGATTATTAACTTTGCTTTTTGATTTGCACGATCAAATGTAGCTTGTTGTGTAACATCTATTACAGATCTTGTTAATGTACCAAAAACAACGGTCCATAGATTTTCAAAATCAAGTTGTGCGCGAATTTTTTTTTCCATGCTGGATAATTATCAAAACGCAAAAGTTGAGAATCTGGCAAAAGAACTTTGGTGCCGTAATTGCAGCCATTGTGAAAAGTGATAAATAGTAGAAGAAAATTGAACACTTTTCCCCTTAAAGCATACACACCCCCCAAAAATATTATTTTATTTATTTTGGGCTCCTTTTCGGCCGTGTACAATGAATTTTTGGCACTATTGGCCCTGTTACAAATTTGGCTCTGTGGCCGATTTGCAAAAATAAAATGGCTCTCTTGGCCAATTTAAAAAATTTTTTTTTTGACTCTTTGGTCTCTTTTCAAATACAAAAATCTTATTTTTCAATTTTTACAAAATAAATCTTTTCCAAATCTGATTAAAAACTAGACCAAGACGTAGAGCTCACAAAAACACACACTTTAAAAAAAAAATGGCACCTCAATCCGAGGTACCAGTTGAAAGTTATGCCTTTTTTAAATTGCAATTTTAATATCTTTCCGGGCCCCTTTCCAAAAATGGAAAAAAATTTTCTTCTAATTTTTTTCACGACGTCCAAAAATGGATTTTTTTTTAAAAATCGATTTTTTTAAAACCAAACGCAAGTAATGACTTACATGCATGCATAGTGCGTTTTAGGCAACTGCAGTTCATCCGCTTTGCATATGCGTTATAATAACCTTTGCCGCACTTTTCTTTTATTGTTTCTCTTTGTACACAAGTATTTCTTTTGCTTGGAGGCAGCTTTTTTCCTTCTTCCAACGCAACTTTTTTTTGTTGCAGGTTGCAAATCAAAATCTTCTCCCCGTTCAATTTGTAGTCTTCGTTTTGGATGCAGGCACGTTGCAGATCATTCAAATATGCGATCTTCTACTCCTCTGGCAGATGTAGGTTCACAGAGAACCTTCCACGTTTGATTGGATCTCCTTTTTTTAAATGCTCAAATACAGAGAAGAGGAAGAAGAATAAAAGTATAGAAGAGGAAGAACAAGTAATGTGGGGAGCTTGAAAAGCTTGGGTACCCACAGATCAAAAATATTGTATATATATATTTTTAAAATGCTTCCAATTTTTTTAAAAAATGCACGTGTACAGGTAATTTTTTTTTTTAAAATACCAGAGAATGAAACAATGTCACCTTTTACAAGAGAGTTAGCATCCAAGTCTACAAGGGCCTGTGATTGCACTCCAGGTGTTCTTCAACTGCAAATCAACCATGATTCAGGTGTGGATTCGGGTAGGGGCTGAAATGGCTGGGGGCATCTATGGCTCCTCCTAGCTCTGTAATTTCTCCAGATCTCCCTAAACTTCCCTAAAACTTCCTACACTCCTCTCTGGATCAAAATACTTGCTCTGATACCAAATCTTGACAATGAATACTTGAAAACAATATTTGACACAGAAGCTTTGCACATAAAACAAGACGGTGCTTGTGTATTTTATTAATATCAAAATCAAGCATTACAAACAAATGAGAGAGCTGCAATATTTATAGATATTGGACAACTTCTATCTCATCCACAATATATGGAAACAAATCATCTAATTTGAGCAAATATGCAGAAATAGCATATTGCCCCTAACTGCCCCTATTGCCCCTCATGGAAATCATCCGGGAACAAAATATGCAAGATAGAACATGATCCCACAAACATTGGGATGAGAACACTATCACTTAGTTAACTAACAACTAAGGACAACTAATATCTATTGACATAAGTTTAAAGTATTTAATTAAATACTTTAACTTATTACATTTATTCAAATATCAACTAATGATGAATTAAGCTAAGTAACTATGGTGCCCTTTTTTATGGCGTGTTGATAATGCATTGTTGCATCTAAGTAGATTAAATGCTTATATCCTGTGCTAGGAGATACTCCGCTTGGAACAAATTTGAGTGTAGAAATCTTGGTTTGCTGCGGAGCGTTGGACATTCTTGAGTTTTTTTTGTTCATATGGCTATTCAGTCATATCCATAAACTATTCTATAATGTTACCATTCTGTGAAAAGAACCTTGAATCCTTATTCAGCTCTTTTTGCATTTCATACAATCCAATTCATTTGGAACATTAATGATCTTGGGAAATGTGTAGAGTGAGTTCTATTGTTTTTCCACATGCACCATTCATGGACACATTTGATACTCTCTCTCAACCCCTATATTTTTAGCTCAATACCAATTTGTTTTGCATATCTTTTGGGCTAAGTGACAAGGTTCGAGTTCATGTTTATGTTTGATGAGGATAAAGTTTGGTTCAAATTCTACAAGGGATAAAGTTTGAGAAAAAAATGTCTTTTAAGTTCTTTTTTTTTTTCTATCATTTTTATTTTTTGAAAAAATGCATAAATATGTCAAAGGGACAGAGTGGAGAGAGCTTTTTGTCTGCTACTTTCAGTTGGTATATGTATATATACACACATTTGTAAAATAATGCAAAATCATGTCAAAAACTTCCCATGCAAAAATAATGGATAAAGTTCGAGTTCATGTTTGACAAGAATAAAGTTCGCAAAATTTGAACTTTTTCGATAAAATTTGGAGAACCTTGTGACATAGCTTCTAGATAATATGGCTAGTGTTATTAAGATTCCATGGTATTTAAATTAGTTTGCATTGTTTCATATGGGGAGGAAAGAAGAATATTGTAATATTTGACATCTCCTTAGCAATAAACTGGATTTTTTTTATGGTTGGTCCATGTACCTTCCTGTCTAAAGATTATTCTTTTTAGAGTTCAGCTATTTAGTTTGTAATCTAGCACTTTGAGTGGCTTTTAAAGCTTCTGATATTAGGGTAATAATATCTAGCTGTCCTTAGATGGGGATGTGCATATGGTATTATGAGAACAAAGCATAGTTACAGTTGCAGTGCCGTATTAGTTGATTGTGAACGTGTGTTCATTGCTAGAAGAAATATATTATTTGTGACCTTTTCCATCCAGCCAAATTTCTTCTCAGTACATTTCAGCCGCTTTTCAGATGCTGGATATGGGGCAAAACTGTATGTCAGATCGAATTGCGTGCATGCAAAAATTTCTGCAGGAAGAAATGGCACCGTGGCGTCTAGGGATAAGTTCTTTGGAAAACCTTTGACTCTCAGATATTTCCACCAGAAAATGAGTGCGAGGTATATAGGTTCCATATTTTTAATTCTGAGAACACTGTTTACTCAATTCATTTATGGCATTTTATTCTTCATGAACTTACAGTTGGAGTCTGCAATCACTGACGTAATGAAGTTGTCTACTTCAGAACAGGTTCTTGCAGATGTGCAACTTCTGAAGAAACATATGCTGCCAAACAATTAGCTGAAGAGGATGTTGTGAGTGTGTCTAATTCAAACTTCTCATTTCTGCTTGTTAAGATTACAAAGGATCCAATCTCAATTCGCCAGTTTAGATATGGTATGTAGATTATATGTTCAGACTAAACATTACAGATAAATGAGCTGTTCATTATAAATGGACATGCATGCTGGGTTTCAGACGAAGAAGATGAAAAAGGCTTTGGAGACAATGAAATCAAATTTCTCTTCAATAAGAACAGGAAGAGCAAGCCCAGCCTTACTGGATAGGATTCAGGTATGTTCTAAGATGCTGCTCACTAATGTACTGGGTCATGATAAAGTTATGGAAGTGAAGGCGCTTTCCTCACAGGTTTAGTCACTTTTACCAATGAACCTGTACCATTCCTGGGAGAATCAATCTGTTAAAAGAAAATTATGATGCTAATCTTTATTAAACCTGATGGAAGATTGTAAATGCATACTAACACTGCAATAATTGATAGTTTGTGTGGTTTTCTAATCATCTTATCTAGCAACATGTGTTCTATCTTAATTTATTTGCAGTCTGCCCACTGTCATGCATGTACTTGAGGATTGTATGGCCATATTGATATATTGTATTATTTCTCAACTGAAAGAACATTGGTCTAGGATACTGGTACACATTCCCTAAGGGGCCTGATATGGGTATGAACCCGGTATGGATAAGCTTGAGAAATGCGGCCATATACAACCAGAGTACGACCACAGAAGTCCGGGTATGCCCAGATATGTCAGCAGACGTATCTGGACATACCCAGACTGTTGTGGCCATACACTGGCCATATCCGGATCATTTTTTTAAATTTTAATTATTTTTGACAATATTATAAAACATAAAGTGCAAAAAAACATAAAAAACACAATAGAAACCCTTACAAGTCAAAGAGATAACATAAAACAAAAACAAAACATAAGCAAAACAACTTACCTCCCTCATTGCATACTTACCTCTCTAGGATCTCATCACTCAGTTATGTTTGATACTTCATCAAGAAGCATTGCTATCATTTTTCTAAGCTAGTACAAGTGTCCATTCATTGCTAAGGTGATTGAGGAGTTTGAAAGGAGGAATATTCTTGATTTTTCATTGAAAGTAAGATCTAACTTTAGAGTTTTTTTTTTTTTTTTTGTGTTTACTTTGTTTTCAATCTTCACACACTTCATGCTTGTTTTGATGTTTATTGTTTTCATTTTAAAATTTTAAACTGTTTTTTCATTTATTTAACAATACATACATGTTATGCCTTGGGGCCTAGGGTTTAACCATTGTTTTCTTCCCTTATGGTTTTGGTTTTGAACTTGTAGGTGCAACTAAAGAGAATACTACTACAATGGCAACAAGTTCTACCTCCTTTGGCCAATCCCGGTTCAAATTCGATCTGAATTCATTGTTATGGAGGCATGTCACAATGCTAGAGCAGCTTCCAAGTGGTGGGTGTTTTCTTTGGCAATGCCATGATTGCGATGGTGAATTCAAAAGCTCATATAGTTGGGTGAAAGCCCACTTGTGTGCAATACTAGGTCATGGCATTAGAACTTACAAGGGGAGGAACAATGTAGGGGTGCCAACAACAAAAGTTTTGGAGTACATCAAGGAACAAGAAGATGCGGAAGTAGCCTATGCCATGAAAGCAAGTCATCCGTTGTAAAAAAATGAACTTCATCTTGATCGATGAGGCCATTGGTTGTTCCATCTCATATTGGCTCCCCAACCGTGGCCCTAATACATCTATTTGTGATGACCCCCTTCACGCAAGATGTGGATTCACCTCTTTCGTGAAAGAAGACAAACAAAACACTTGCAAATATCCTTTTAAAATGAAAGTAGGGGTATTGCGGATGAGCACATCACGCGATGTGTGTTTGCAAGTGGTTTGTCATTCAATGTTGTTAGGTCACCATACTTGCAAGATATTGTGGGAGTGATCAACGAGGGCCCATAAGGGTACAAAGGGCTAGGTTATGAGCAGCTTTGCACCATCCAATTGGCAAAGGAAAAAATACGTGGAAACCTCATTGCAACCAATTAGAGATTCGTGGGCCGAAACAAGAGTGTCCATCGTTTTTGATGGATAGAAAGATGCAAGAAACTTTCCTTTGACCTATGTGGTTATAGTATGCCCTAAAGGGGAAATGTTTTGAAAGCAATTGATTGTGAGGGCATGTGATTGGTGCCCTATTTATTGCCAATATCCTCATCTAAGCCATTTTTAAACTCGAGCTTTTCACGAACTATTATTATAATTTATTCCTTATAATAATAGTTTAAATTTGTTTAAAGGTGTGGCAACACTATTATAAAGGGGGTTTAATATCTTTCAAGGAGTCTCGAGGGGCCTTATTATTGCCTAAAGGGATTTTTGTTAAAAAGGGGGACATACATTTTTAGAAGGGGGTTGATTATTTGTAAAGGGGCATATTTTGTAAAAAAGTGGTAATTATTTAAAAGGGGATTTTTTTTTCGAGGGAGCAATTTTGTTAAAGTCGTAATGGCTTCAAGCCATGACCTCCACATACTCAAACAGTCAATAATAACTTGTAGTAAAAAAATGTAACGTTTTCTTTGAAATATGTGCACTTTAAGAAGACCTAATTAAGTTGGTAGTAGAGAACATGGAAGTTAAGAAGAACTCCTTATTACACTCCTTAATTTCCGACAAGGATGCCCCATACTCTCATATAGGAAAAAATGCACATTTGCAACATCTTATTGATACATTGGACACACATTCCAATGAGCCTAGTTCACCTACTATCATTGCTCTTGCACTTATAGATTTTGAGTCACCTATTGTATTTGATACTTTATTGTTTCACCTATTGCACACCTCACTTGAACCACCCGTGCATATGTGCTTGGCTCTTTTGAGAAGCATACAATTGCTTTGGTTCCCACATACTCTATTTTGTGGGTCACCTTGGCAGAGGTATTAGTAAACACTCACAAGGCATTTTTATCCTATTTAGCCTTTTCACTAGATTGCTTGCCATGGCATTGGTTATCAAGCAAGTGTTCATTGGGACCACTTCAAGCAAGCTTAACTCTAGTTTTTGTTCGCTCTACACTTTGTGAGGACATTGAGTAACACATGAGTTCTCTTCACCTTCACTTAGGCATGAGAGTCCCGAGATTGCTTCAGCTTGGCATGTTCATCCCGATACTCTTATAGATTCTCGATGTTTCTTTGCATGCATCCTTTGTGCACATGGCACCGATTAACATGCAAGCATCTTTTTCTACCATCTGTATACATCTGGGATGGATTTCAGATCAATTGTGGTGGCAACGTAAGAGTTATTTTAGTAGATGCTACTAACATATTATCTCCTCTATTTAACTTCATAATCAGACATTGCTTCTCTTGCCTACTAGTGCACCCTTGTTTTGGTGCAACTCTATTTGGCAATACTCCCTTGTTTTTGAGAAACTCTCACATTGATGGCCATCCCTCTTTGAGAGATTTTATTTTTGTATTTTGACACTTGTCCAACACATTAATAGTCTCCTTGTAAGGAGCCATTTTGGTGCATACAATGTCAACTTGTCTTCTTTGGTGTTTGAGTAGTGGACTTGACCACTCATACAAACTCTTTCTATCACCATGCATTCAACATTATGGGGGTGTGTACATATTACTTCTCAGGGAGTTGTGTCTCTTGCTTATCCTTAGTACATAACGACATCCGCTTTAGGTAGAAAAAGGCATCCACTTTTGTGAACTCTTTTGTACTTTCACTTAGCGTTATTGTTTGGCATTCCCAACGTTTGTGAGGTCTTTAATAATGGATGTGGACCACTTGTACAACCTCGAGTTCTTAACTAGTCTTTTCACTTGCACTTTCTTTAGTGATGATTTTCATCCCATCTAGTGCATCTTCAGTGATGAATTTCATCCCATCCAATGTGTCTTCACTTTCGGTGGGTTATAGACCACCCATTTCATCTTCCGTGATGGTTTTTAGTCCATTTAGTGCATCTTCATAAGCATTGTTCTACTCTTGTGTTGTACAACTTCTTGAGTACGCCTTACTGACATATCTCAACACCTACCGACACTTATAATATTGATTTACTAGTTTTTGAGAGACCTTGTGGTGACTCGTTTTTCTAGTTACACTTCATTGTACATAGGTATTTGATTAGGACTAGTTGTCGGGACAGTCATCTCTTTTCTCTTTCTTTTTTTCAAGCTTAAGGGAGGGTGTTGGTGTGTTCACACTAGGCTACTAGGATTTTATTACACTAGCCTAATTTTGTCTATATTCCCACCGGAATAGGGTTAAGCTCAATTTTAGGGAGGTTGTTAAGTTGTTTGAGTGACTTGTTATATGCATGTAGAATTTGTTTGAGTGCATATTTAGTCACTCTAACTAATAGCTTGTTCACTCCAACTAATTGGTGGTTGTGAAACAAAATCACCCGGTTATTTGTACTAGGGACTCCTTTGTTCAATTAACAAAAGACACACACATACACACAAACACTTAGAATTAGTCTGCATAAATCTTGAGCTCAAATTTGTTGTGTGTGTAATGGGATAGTTTCATTGTGATTTTCTCATGCTGAATTGATCTTATGATTATTCTCAATTCCAATACTCATAACAAGGTGGGGAAACTTAAACATTAGATTGAAAATATATTTCTAAAATGAATACAGGCTGTAATCTCCCCATCTTGACGTTAGTTTTCTTTGAAGACCTTGAGCCCATTCCACTTCCTATGGGCAAAAAAAGGGAATGGGAAGGGAAGTTAATGTCATGATTTTCAGTTGTTTTTTGAGCTTTGCATTCTTTTTGAGTAATTTTCTTAGTTAGATCGATTGGAAAAAGAGAATAGCCAATTGAAAAAAAAAAAAAAAGAACTATTATGTCCCCAAGGAGGTCGGTCCTCTTTAGAGGATTTAATTTGGTTTTTGGTGCCACCTGTAGCTATTTAAAGGGGTTGTTTGGCTTGGAAGAGGTTATACTTGCTTTTGGAATTTATTCTCTTAGAGTTGGAGCACTATTACTCTCTCTTATCCATTGAGGGCAAAAACCCTCTTGGAAGACCTATTGAGAACGAAGCCTATCAATAGTGGGCTGGTTTGAGGATGAAACCCCTCAAGCTTGCAAAAGGGTGAACTCATAAGGAGTTAGTATTCAATTTTGAAGGCATTTCCAGCCCTTCCCAAGGGTGACGACTTGCCCTAAGGTGGAGTTTGGGGTATTCTAGGGCACGACAACTTCAAATTCAACCATCATTGTGTTCCTCCTATTTTTAGTAGCTGGAATCTTCATTTGTACTTCAATTTGGGGCTTGGAATCCTTTATTTCCATCCATATTTGTAAGGGTATTCATTGCTGTTAATTAATTTCCAACTGATATCAAATTGGTAAAAAGATATATTTTCCAGTGCTTTTCTCTTGCAATCATTTCCAGATTTGAAGAATATTATTTTGAAGGGTTTCTAAATTATTTCCAACAAGTTTGTGGCTGATTTCTATCATAAAAATATATTTACAGCCTACTGCTAGGGTTTGGGAATTTAATTTCAGTTTGCTTCAATTTACTATTTGGATTTGTGCAAGTTCTTTGATTTTAGTTTCAGCCTGGAAAAGGGGCATTACGGTGGTATCAGAGCATCAATCTTCCTAGCCTGCAGGGTAGAAAGCTAACATTTGAGGCAAATCTACAATGGACACATGAGTGAAAGGGAACTTAGGAGGGAGAATATGGATTGGCGACCTAAGTTCTTACCAAGGAAAGAAGAAGCCATTCTAGAGTTTGAAACATGACATTCGGTGGGTCACAACATTGCGACCAACTATGAGGAGTATAAGGCTCTTCCAAAGGAGATTCGTCATGTCATTTCACTTGTGGAGTTCATATGAGTAAGCAAGGGTAGATCAAGGCCTAAGCCTAGATCTCAAGCACCACAAAAGGATCTTCAACATGCTTTGGGAAAGTGACACTCTCCACATTTGATGGTTCCAACAAGGGGACAACCGGTGCATGGATGAAGATGCTAGGGTTAAACCCTAGACCACAAGAATATGCCAAGGAGCCAAACCCAAAAGAGTTTCTCTTGAAAGAAGAAAAAGAACCAGCAAAGGTAACGAATACATCAACACCTCAAGAGGTCAAGGAAGAAATCATGGGGCATGAACCGGAAAAGAAAAATCAGATCTGCAAGAGGGTTTTGAGGTGGAGTCCCAAGAAGACCATGTTGAGGGGCATGCACATGAGAAAAGAGCTTTACCGGTTGCTAATGTTGATTTTCAGTTGGCTGGAATTTTTAGAACAACAACCTATAAGGAGCAAGTTAATGGTGTTCATGACTCTAGCAAGAACTATGAAGATGCTCCATACATGTGTCAACAAAGTATGGATGAAGTCAAGGTAAAAGGGCTTCACTTGTTGAATGTGAAGAGTCTGAGAGGAAGGAGAATACAGATCCTAACTCAAAATTTTGAGTCACAAGGATGGAGGTGTGGAAGATATCACAATCATTCTTCATTTGACAAAGGAAGGTGAGCAAGTCGTGGACAACCAAAGGTATGAAAGTGTTGTGAATTTGTTGCTTCCTACTAAGTCATTTAAGATGTGTGGTTATCATGGACAACATAGTGGATATGGTGATAGACTGAAAAGCACTTCGAGTGTCAAAGAGCACATAGATCCGTTCATACAAGTTCCAAATTGTGAAACATGAGAGTTTGGGATCTGGGTGATCCTTTGAGTTACAAAAGGTAAGGCCATTGAGGAGTTTAATGTCACTATTTTTGAGGAATTCTTTATCTCATGCATGTGGCTAGAAAAGAAGTTTCCAAGGAATTGTATAACTAATGAAGATGTGGAGAATCAATGCTCACGATCCATAGACCATTCCTTGGAATCGAGTCCTACACTTGAGGACAAAGCTATGGAGATAGTCACCATTGTCGAGGCAACAAGATGCTTGATGTGGAAAGGTGGTAAGCATAATAGATGTTGTTTTGTTGTTGTTCAAGGTTTTAACATGATTTTGATGGAGTCAAGCTACATATGGGGTGGCCACCATTGGATGGGTGAAGGACTCAAGGAGGATGTGTTTCTTCAAATGGGCTTCACTATTCCGGGTTGTAGAGCTGCTATCATTCATATTTTCAGCTTGCCCAACATTGTACTTGCAGCCATACAAGTAGTCTCAGCCATACATTGGAGTAATCTTCAGTTTGTTGATGTTGTTGAAGCATTTTCAGTCCCCATATGGTTGATTCCAACCCCTATATCACTGTCATTTCTGAATTTTGTGAAGAATTTGAAGTATGAAAGTTGTTATCCTATTCTTTTTGCTGCTGTCTGCATCAAAACCAGCCCCTTAACCCTTTTATGACAATCACAAGGTGGAAGGATTTTCCGCCTACCATCAATGAGGGATTGTTTGCCGCTGTTTTAGAAGAGTTTCCAGCCACCACAATGCTGATTCTAAGCGAGAAATTGCAATGGTACAACTACAACCATGCTTGGGGTAGCGTGAATGGACCTTTGGAGTCCATCGCATGAAGAGGAATTTTGAGGAGAATGCAAGAAAAGGAAAAAGCTAGTCCATGTATCTATGTGCAGGTCTTGTTTTCTTTAATGTGTTTGTTCTATGTGCAGGTTTAGGCATGAAGAAGTAATGTTGAGAGCTCTTGTTTTCTTTAATGTGTTTGTTCTATGTGCAGGTCTAGGAATGGAGAAAAAAGAGAAGTGTAAACAACCTAGAAGGGAGGTAGAGAGTATGAAGGAGAAAGAAGACAAGGATGTGATAGAGCAGCTGAGTTTGTTATCAGCTCAAGTAAATAAGAGTATGAGGTTGCAGCTGGTGATGATGGGATGGAAGAGGTGCTTCTCCAAGCATTAGAAGCACATGGTGACAAATATGGAAACAATGATAAGATGATATCATCATATGACAGCGGAAGCATACCCAGGACAACTATGGACCTAAATTCTACTATTAATGCTGCCGTTATCATAATTATCAACAATTGCACCACGTCATGGGCACTCACACAAGTGACTTTATAGGGGTTTCCAGTAACGAGAAGGAATATTTTCCAGTTGGTGGTGACTAATGGAGAGTTTTCAGTCCTTGTATGGCTACCTACCGCTTCTACATCAATCACATTACTGAATTTTGCATGGGTTTGTCATATTTATATCATTTCTATATTGTTGGTCATAATATTTTCAGTCATGAACAACTGTACACTTGTGCAATTTGAGAGGGTTTCCTTGCATGGTAATGTTAGTGGAGGGGCTCCACTATTGAAGACAATCCTCCCAGCCATCCTAGTGCTGATTTGGATGGAATTCCAAGTGACTTGTGGCTGTTATGACTTGTTTCCTAGCTTACATGCAAGCTGTGTTGTGCCATGCTTTGGAGGGATCAGCCCACAGTAACATTATGGGACCCATTGGAGCTCAAGGCTATAGTCATGAAGCAAGTGTATGGGATCCTTCATCACAAGAGAAGAGCAAATGGGTACCTCGGGAACACGGTAGTGAGCACTTGGGGCAGCCTTTGGCCTTAAGGGAGTGTATGAAAGATGTTCTCATGCTTTGGGTAGAAGGCTTCATTGAGGGAGAGCATATAGATGTGGGTGATGGATGGAGTAGACACTATGATAATTGTTGGTGGAAGTTGTTCCACTTGACAACTATAGGATTTAGATGTTTTGGTTATTATAGTATGATGGTACTTGGGCATATGAACTTGTTTTGGTAAGAGCTCTTTCATTTGACAAGTACAAGATCCAAATTATTGGAGCATTCAGGCTTGCAATTGCTTGCGGGCAAACAATTTTGGGAGGGGAGGACTGTGATGTCCCCTTAACTCTAATTCTCTTTGAAGACCTTGAGCCCATTCCACTTCCAATGGGCAAAAAAAAGGGAATGAGACATGGAAGTTAATGTTCTGATTTTCAGTTGTTTTTGTGAGTTCTACATTCTTTTTGAATAATTTTTAAGTATAGTCGTCGGATGGGAAAAGGATAAAAGCCAATTGAAAAATTAAAGAAAAAGGAACTATCATGTCCCTAAGGAGGTCGGTCCTCTTTAGAGGATTCAATTTGGTTTTTGGCGCCACCTCTAGCTATTTCAAGGGGTTGTTGGGTTTGGAAGAGGTTATGCCTACTTTTGGAATTTATTCTCTTAGAGTTGGAGCACTTTTGCTTTCTCTCTCATTCATTGAGGACGAAAACCCTCTTGGAAGACCTATTAAGAATGAAACCTCTCAATAGTGGGTTGGTTTGAAGATGAAACCCTCAAGCTTGCAAGGGCATTTCTCATAAGGAGTTTGTATTCAGTTTTGAAGGCATTTCCAGCCCTTCTCAAGGGCGACAACTTTTCCTAAGGTGGAGTTTGGGGTGTTTTAGGGCACAACAACATCAAAATTGGCCATCATTGTGTTCCTTCAATTTTTAGCAGCTGGAATCTTCATTTGTCCTTCAATTTGGAGATTGGAAACCTTCATTTTCAGCCATATTTTTAAGGTTTTCACTACTATTGTTAATTAATTTCCAGCTGATATCGAATTGGTATAAAAGATATACTTTCTAGTGTTTTTCTCTTGTAATAATTTCTAGATTTGAAGAATATTATTTTGAAGGGTTTCTAAATTATTCCTAACGAGTTTGTGGCTGATTTCTATCATAAAAATATATGTACAATGTAATGACCCTTTTTGAGGGTTTCATCAAAATATTCAGAATTCTGGAATTAATTTGCAGCAGATTAAGATTTAAATGGCAGCGACTAAAATCTCCTTGAAAATTGTTGGAAATTCTTCACAAACTTCAGTAAAATATTGCCCAATGAAAGATATGTTATTTTATTAATTTTCTAGAGCCAAATCGACTTAGGAAATGCAAAATACTCTGCTGGAAATATTCTGATAATCTGGAAATTGCAGCAGGCTGTAAATAATTCGATTTGACCATTAAATATGCATAGAAATGCGTGCAAATGCAGATTTGGCCTTTATAATGCAAGTTGACTTGGAATATTAATTTTATATGATGCTAATATCATCCAATAATTCAGAAATCTTACTAGAACAAGTCACACTTTTTGGAATAAATGACATAAATCAGATTTGGTACAATTTGATCTTTAATATAATAATAATCTGCAATATAAATTGTTTTAAGTCAAAAGTGAGAGGTTTTCGTCCCTCACAATGGACCTCACAAGGGGTTTTCGTCCCAAGTGGAAGACAATGAGAGATCTCTCTCAAAATCAGATTTTACAAATGAAAGTCCATGCTTACAAATGAACCCTCCAACCCCTATTTATACTATTTCTAAGGGTGGTGCCAAAATTGAAAAGACATGACCTTTCCCTTATGTCCATTTATTATGCCTTGGCCGACCCCTTTAGTATTATTTTCTCTTCATCATGGCCGACCCATACTTTAATCTATGAACCCCTAAAAACATACTAATAAATAATAGAAAACATATAGTTGGCTTTCTCCTTGCATTCTTCTTCCGGACCATGGAGAAGGAATGGCCGAAAGATCCTTTTTAATCTGCTATTTTGGAAAAAGGGACATTACATACAACCTGCTGCTAGGGTTTGGGAATTTAATTTCAGTTTGCTTCAATTTACTATTTGGATTTGTGCAAGTTCTTTGATTTCAGTTTCAGACCGAAAAAGGGGCATTACATGGGCTTAGTGACACAAATTCAACAAATTGCGATTCAATTGCGGTGTTTATTAAACTCGTGTTCGACTTCAACAATAGCAGTGGTGTATTTCTTTGGAGGGTAGTTAACTTTGGGCTTCAATCACACCAACAGTAGCTTAAGGTCTTCCAAAAATAGATTTAATTTTTAAAGAAATACGATGACAACAATGTTTTTGCCCTAATTAAGTGAGACAAAGCATTATTTTGAGCTACAATAGAGTGTTGATTAGCACATAGGATTGGCGTCATTAAACTAGAACACCGAACAATGTCAATGGTTTAGATATATGCTCAAAAGGATGTCAACGTGATCAGTTTACTCGTGTGCAGTATTTATTGAAGATCTGGATGCTCAATATGATAATACCTGGATAAGTTTAGTTAATTGAAAAGCTTGGAAATCCTAGAAATTGGGGTTGATGGTTTGCAAGAAGATGAGTTGTTGGTTATGTATATTGGAGGATTGTGGTACATGATTCAATACAAAATCAGAATAAGGCCAAGAATTTGCTGTCATAAATTCTTGGTAAGCTCGACATTAAGGGCTTGTGATAGAGATATCTTCAACACCTCCACTCTTAATTTGCCAATGGGAAAGAGGCTAGAAGATGAAAAGCCCAAACCTTTACTATTCCTCCCCACTATTAACAAATGGTTAAAGGTGCTTGTGTACTAATTGGGTTCTTGTGCCTTGTGACTATTACCAACATACATGTTAAAAACTGTCATTAGTGCAATGATTACTCGAGAGGTTATCTTGAGATGACTTGAAAACACACAATGTTCAAATCCTAAAAAAATTTAACATCGATACTAGTTAATGACGAAATTATAATACAAAGGATTAGAAGAACACTTGATTGGAAGGTACCCATTGTATCCAGATATTCGGCAAGCTCAATCAATGCTCTTAAGTTCGAGTTTCACGGAACATGAATCCTTATCAAAGGATCACTCCATAAGCTCCCGAGAAAGGAAAAACGCCAGGGCCAGATGGCTTTCCGATTGAGTTTTATCAAGTCTTTTGGGACATTGTTAAGCAGGATCTACTGAAAGTGGTGGAAGATCTACGAATGGCTAAAACAATGTTAAAATAAATTAACAAAACTTTCATCACTCTTATTCCCAAATTTAGTGAAGTGACAGATATTGCTGGTTTTCGGCCTATTGCCTTATGCAATGTTCTGTACAAAATAATTACCAAAGTCATAGCTGAAAGGCTAAAACCTTTTCTCTACAAAATCATTTCTCTTTAACAAGGTGGGTTTGTTCCAGGTCGGCAGATTCATGATGAGATTGCTTTAGCACAGGAACTCCTTCATTCTATGGATCTTCAAAAACATCCATCCATGTTCATTAGATTGGACCTATCCAAAGCCTATGACAGAGTGGATTGGAATTTTTTATGCCAAGTTCTCGCCCGTTTTGGATTTAAGGAAGACTGGATAAATTGGATTAGAGCTTGTATCACATTTGTTTCCTTTTCCATCCTCATTAATGGCATTCCTTCCCAACTGTTTGGAGCTTCAAGGGACGATCGGACAGGAGATCCTTTTTTGAAAATTGTCACCGCTTTACTGTTCATCATTCTAGCAGAATGTCTTGGGCATTCCTTCCCAACCTGTTTGGAGCTTCAAGGGGATCGACTTGTTCCGTTTCTGTTCAGCATGTCTTGGTTCGTAGAAAAAAAAATACAAGGGGTTCAATTAGCTAGATCGGTTAAGCCAATTTCCCACTTACAGTTTGTTGATGACACAACTCTGGTTGGAAGAGCCACGTGATTGGAAGCAAAACATTTTGGGAAACTTCTACAGGTTTTTTCTGCTGCCACAGGCCAGCTAATTAATGACACTAAATCAAGCATTATTTTCTTTCATTGTTCTCATAGACAGGAAGAACAAATTCTCAATGCTCTCCATTTTAGTCCAGGTTCTCTTCCAATAAAATATTTGGGTGTTCCTATAGCCCATAAACAGATCAGAGATTGGAATTGGCTCACCACTAAAATGGAATTGAAAATGCAGAAATGGACGAATAAGTGGTTATCAACAGGTGGAAGAATGACTTTGATCAAGGCTGTATTGCAGGCAATGCCTATATATGTCTCCACAATCTTAAATATTCCAACAATTATAACGAAGCATTTGCAGACTATATGTCAAAAATCTCTCTAGAGTTGGTTACAACATAAGAAAAGTGGTCCCTTCTCAAATGGGACACATTGTGCCAGCCTAAGCAAGACGGTGGTTTAGGCTTCAGATCATCTTCCAAACAAGCAAAGGCCCTAGCAGCCAAACTTTACTGGAGAATGCTAACAACTCCGGATGAATTATGGGCTACCAATCTTCGAGCAAAATATGTAGAACATAACCATCCTGACAAAATTATCAGAAGGTCACTTCCGATCAAAGGCTCTCCCATCTTGGCCACCCTTAGAACAGGAGAGGAAATTATTAAAAATCAGTTGTTCTGGATTGTTCACAATGGTCAAATGACATATTTTTGGTTGGATTCTTGGGATGGACAACCCCCTATTATAAGACAATTTCCTCAGCTAAGGAAGGTCATGCAAGATATGCATACTATAGGGTGGAATAAGGTAACTCATTATACTAGAAATTCTCCCTTTCCTTGGGAAAATGACAAGCAATGGATTCCCTCTTCAGAATGGCCTATCAACATTACTCTACAGGAGCAGACCCTACTTCATAAGGCCCTAATGGATAGACCTTTATCCTTTTCTCTAAGCCGGATTCTTTAGCTTGGGGAAAATCTGCTGCAGGTAATTATACAGTCCAATCAGGATATGTTTCTTTGACCAAGAGCATCTCTCATCCGTTCAAACATCTCTTTAACCACATATGGCAGCCTGCTTTGTGGCCAAAGGTTAGTTTTTTGTCTGGTTATTAGCTCATGGAAGAATTCTAACGGGGGAACAACTTATGAAAAGAGGTTTTTATGGCCCTTTTCACTGTAACTTACGCTATAAGGCGGATGAAGATATCAACCATCTTTTTCCAATGCTCATGGGTCAAGCCATTGTGGCAGAATCTTGCATCTGTACTGAACATTCAATGCTTAAGTACACATTCTTTACAAGAATTGACCAAAGACTGGCAAGGAAGTATTCCCAAAGGCCAAAATTTAAATCCGGTCTTGTGGACAGGCATCTCTCTGCTGCTTTGGAATGTTTGGAAAGAAAGAAATCACAGAATTTTTCAACAGGCCAGCAAGGAAGTATCCATCGTGTGGCAGACAATCAAGATTAATATAGCAGAAAGCATTAAACATAAAATTCCTTTCCCTTCTACTCTTTCACTGGTATGGGAAAACATATGCACAAAGCTTTCTATACAGCCCACAAGTGCAACTCTGCCGACCTATAAAATCAAAAAGAAAGTTGATAGAAGAAGCCAGTGGAAGCCTCCTCCCATGGGATATGGAAAAGTGAATACAGACGAAGCCTCAAGAGGTAACTCGGGACGAGCAGCTATAGGCGGTGTGGGAAGATTAAACGATGGAGGGATAGCCTTCTTTTATGCAGAAAACTTGGACCACACTACTAATAATCAAGCAGAGATCAGGGCGGTGTTAAAAGGAATGAAGGAAGCTCTGAAATGTGGATGGACCAGAGTGTATATTGAGCTAGATTCTCAAGTCACAGTTAACTGGAGACTAACAAGGGAAGTTTGGCAAATTAAAAGGCTGCAAGAGCATTTCCAAGAAGTACTCTTTTGCCACACCTATAGACAGGACAATAAAGTTGCAGATGCTTTGGCGAATTGGGCCTTGGACAATCATGATATTGTCTGCTATGGTCCTCCACCCCTATGGTGGCCCACTAAGCTACAAGAGGATATGATAATTTTTTTACAATTAGACTCTTTTCTATGAATAGTTATAGGTTGTATTTAATGTATAGCACTCAGAAATGGACTAATAGTTTTAATGCCTGGCATACTAGAATATGTAATCTCTTCTTTCTCTTATAAAAAGTCCCTATGTTTGTTTAGTAAAATAAAAAAAAAAATGGAAGAACATAGTACAATCTCTGATATCCAACTCATAACTCATGAGCCATTTATATATACAAATAGGGAATGAGATGTGTACTACCCTGAAGGACATAGCATCAAGAGATCAGAAATGTTTCATTCAACAATATGGCCCCTCTTGAAATCCTAAATGGGACAGTGTGCTATGTGTTATGCCTTGGGTGAGCACACCTTGTAGTGGGAGTAATATGTGGACACACTACAACATTTTTTCGAGGTGATATAACTAGTGGAATCAGATAACTATCAAGCTCTCTTGGGAGACCATGGTGTTATGAAAGCAACGAAGACATGAGGTTAAAGCACAAGAATATGAGGTTCAAGAATGATATCCAATCGTAGTCATTCCCTTGCATTCTAAGCAAGGGTAGGCATATTTTGACTCCATAGATGTTAAGGATGAACTCATTGACATCGACAACATTATTCCTCGCAAGGGAGATCATTTTGACCTACCGGTGATGGGGCACTTAGTTGGAGAAGTGTTTAATTCATGTCATAGGACTCTGAGCTACCTCTAGAAAGGTGGGTGGGGGATGAACAAGATCATAAAAGTTGTAGGTGCGCAAATATTCAAACTCCATCTCCAACGTTGTTGATGGTGGGCTCACCATCTAAAAAGACCAACACTGGCATGCCCAAAACATGGTCTTACAGTCACAAGTGTAATTAGATGTCTCATGAATA
This sequence comes from Taxus wallichiana var. yunnanensis, assembly GCA_018340775.1. Lineage (NCBI taxonomy): Eukaryota > Viridiplantae > Streptophyta > Pinopsida > Cupressales > Taxaceae > Taxus > Taxus wallichiana. The sequence goes on from CM031239.1 coordinate 814,610,326, forward strand.
CGACAACTAGAATGGCCACACACGCCATTTGGGTGTGGAAAAGAATAACCCTTGCCGCTCCAAAGCGTGTGTCGTGTGTGCTGCATTGGGAAGGGATGGCTTGCAAAGCTAAGCTACTATGGAGCAAAGCGCCATCAGGGACGTACTTGCAGGACCTTGTGCTAGGATTGCTGTGAGAAGCCCAAAAGACCTAAAGGTTAGCTTCTCTCACGCAATGATGGGCAAGGGTGAAAGGAGCTATAATTGGAGCATTGGAAATATTGAAGGATGTGACACTGTGTTGCGAAGGTGAAGCATCAAGTCACGTGCTTGCGTCCAACATAGAAGTGGGAGGGGGAGGAAGAGAATAAGTCGAGAGGTGAGCTGCACCGATTGTGAAAAATTCCCATGCATGATAGGGATTGTGAATGGATAATTGGATAAGGATCAGAATTCAGACACTACTTGGAGTTGGCCCTTGCAAGAAGGAAATGTGTCACATCAGACTAACAAAAGGAATGACAAGAACTCTATCCACTTTTCAGCTACAAAATGTATGCATTGCCATGGATTATTCCAGGTATATATTTCTTCCATGGGATGGATACAAATGAATTTAATTTTTTGAGATATAATGGTAAAAATGTTCAGCAGTATGATGCAAGAATGAGCCTAGACCCTCTTATCGTGAGGATAGGGTACCGTGTTGAGATACTCCAACGCTGCTCATGGGGAGCCACACCTGAAATGGATCCATTGGGTTATTTCTCTCCAACATTCTAAACAATAAAATTGGCCTCCTATTCCTCCAAAAATTGATTGTGTCTCATAGACTGGAATTTAGAATGATGCCAAAGCATTATTACAGCCTTGATCTTCCTTGACATTCATAGGCTGTACAACCAGCAGTTTTCCGTAAGAGCCATACTCTTCTTGTTTCTTGGAGCTCAATTTTTCTTGATTGATTCCAGAGGTAACCACTCTTTTCTTGTGAAGATCGTTTAACCCTCTCACGTCCTAGGAGACTAATTTCATGGATGCTGTTCAGGTGTGGAGGACACCAGAATGTCTGTGATTGTACAAGTGGCACGTCATAAACTATATCCTAAACTTTTACTTCATTTGCAGACTCTTGCTGGTGGTTTCCGTTTTCCGTTTGTTATACAGATGCTGGACACCAGGACTTGCTCACCAGATTTTAAATCTCTGATTTTTCTTATTTGATTCATTTTTAGGCTTCAGCATTTGCCAGCCTACTTCTATTGGGAATTTATTGGTTAATGAGCATTTACTTCTCTTGCGTTCCTTGTAGATGTTGTACTGCAGACTTTGAAACTTGTTATTCTTGGGATTGTAATTGCAGTTTTATTGTTTGTATTAATATGCACAGATTGTAAAACATTGTGTAGTGTTATTTTTATAACTTGCTGTTGTTCCACAGAAGATTACTCATTCACTTCCTCAGTTTGTTGTTCTTCAAAGATGAGAACTTGTAACTGTTTTTAGAGTAAGCACAGTTTCTCTTTTACACTAAGTTATAGCACATGACTTATATGTTCCTGCGATAGCCTGGGCTCTTGGTTGTGTTGCTGGCTTTTGTTGGCGTGGGAGAAATTGTTTGCTGGTGATGTTGGTCCTCTGTTTCTGTATTGGATCTATTGGGCACATTATCATCACTACTTTCTCTCTGGCTATGAATCAGTGGATATTTTCATTTGAGATGGCCTTTTCATGACAGCTAAGACATCAAAGGTATATTTTCATAGTCTATTGGCTGTTCCCATATATGGCCGATCATTCATCAGTCATTTTCCAGGTTTGAATTGATACACAGAAACAGGTATAGGTCGTAATTGTTCTATCACTATGTATTATTAAATTAGAGAGACATATAAATCTCCCAGGTAGTTGCCAACATATCTTATTGAGGTATGATTCAAACATTTCACTGGCAGAACAAAAAAATCTTTTTCATACTGGGAAATTGCAGGCAGTTCCTCTCTTGGGACAGAACTGATTTCCACCATCTCATGAAGAGACTAGCCCTTTGATCACCCTGAAGTACTGCCATTGTCATCTTTTTTTTTATGCACCTAAACTGATCATTACTATTAAATTTACTGAAAAGCCTAGTGTGCCTCAAAAAAAAGAAACATTGAAATCTGAATTCAAAACTGTAAAATCATAAGTGAGACTTACAGCTGAAACTAATACTTATGAAATTATTGGACTAATATATGTTCAGAAAAAATGAACAGTTACAACTGGAGTCTGAAACTTTAAATGTGAACATTTTGAAGGAGACATTTGGAACTAACAGATTTGTTGTAAATAGGAAATATAAGCCAAACATTAAGCACCTTATTGATTAGACATGCTAAAAAAATAACACAAGAATACCAATTTCCTGAGAGGATGTGGTTTCCATCTCATACCAACTCCATGAGCAGTATGGGTGCTGCATTTGGCTATAAATCCAGTCATCCAGGAAAGGCTTCAGCAAACATAACCTGACATCACATTAGACGAAAAATCTTCCTTTTAGGATTTACCTGATACAATTTACTGATATCATACCGCCAAATCCTACCAAATAACTTTGGATACGTTGACTCTAGAAAATTGACTAAAAATGTGGGTTGGACCACTAACTCCAAAAGTGGTCTTCCCACCCAAGGCTGGGTTGGGTCCACTCCCCAAGAGTGGCCCTTTAATCCCACTAATGGTCTGTGCAGATACAAAAAAATGGGGTGGGTCTGCTAGCGAAGGATTGGGCCACAAACCCAAAGGTGGTCTGCCCAGTTGCAAAAGGGTGGGCTGGGTCCAATACTCAGTATTGTCATTATTATTGGCATCCTAACATCTTTCTTTAAATATAAATTGCGAAGAAGCCCTCTGGTCCCAACATTATATTCCTGTTACTCCTAATTTCATTCCAATTCTCCATTATCTCGTGCTCTATCCTCTTGGATGTTGGGAGACCGATATATACTCTATCCATTATCTCATGCTCTTTTATAGTTAGTGTGCGTGTAGTAGAAGTGAGAATCTTACATGTTAGTCTGTGCAGGCAAGCTAAAGCCTCCCTTATTAAAGCCCATCCTGGATATAGAATTAGATCAAATTAAGGTGGGGCTTTGCTTCGTAACAAAACCAAGCAAAAAGCTCTGAACTAGAAAGGGAAATTTAACTTCTATGTGCATAGTTTTTATTTCATTTGGAGTAACCTTTTAAAGGGGGTCAATGATCAAGCCAGAAATATGCTAATATCTATATTCTATTGTACGGCTAAAGTAGAACCTATTAATTAAAAATTTGAACAAAACAACCAAAGATTAATAATAGAACTTCTTTTTCTCTTTTGAAATTCACTTACAAACAAGAATTAAGAGTAGAAAGTTTGTCTCATATCTCTGCCTACTACTTGGGTTTTTGAGCTTGTTCTTATAATGAGAGATATTGCTGCAGTTTAATGCATCTTACAATGCCAAAAACAAACTTATTAGTTAGTTCTCATTTCAATCCAAATTTTGGTACAATACTTATTGAAAATTGACTGTTATGTCACGTTACTGTTACATCATTCACGTGGCAGTGGGAATATTTAAGTGCTTGTATAGGTAGTAACACATTTGTCTTCTTTAGGTTAAACCCGACATGTTTATATTTTTATTTGCATTTTATAATTCACATTGTTGGTATTATTGGTGACACTCTTACACGTATGGATGGCTACAGGGTGTATTGGATTATGCACTTTAATTATTCTAATACTTATAATCTTGATAGGTTGAATACTATGGAAGCCCTGTAAACCTGAAGAGTGTTGCAAATGTGAGTGTGGCAGATGGAAATTCTCTTCTGGTTCAGCCATTTGATAAGTCCAGGTAAAATATCAATGTTTATTTTTCATTAATGCATTTGAACATCGTGACATTTCCCTATCTAGGTTAACGAGATTTATGTTTTGCAGCTTAAAATCTATTGAAAAAGCTATTACCAAGGCTAATCTTGGTTTGAATCCAAGTAGCGATGGAAACACTATTCGATTAAGTATTCCACAACTAACAGCTGACAGAAGGAAGGTAACATTTGATTCAATTATTATTTTAAAGCAAAGTATTAAGGTTTTACTCAATTTTTAGTTGTTTTCTGTTATGTTCCTGCCTTTTGAACAAAGTAGGATGTAATCTTAAAATGACAAACCACGATAGTATTGCTCTCAAAAAAGTCTCTAGTAAGCATGATCCACCACACTCGTTGTGCTGTTTTCTGAGTTTTTATTGAATAGATGCTTCATATATTAACAAAAACAATATTTACAACTAAGGAGCTGCTCAAAAGAATAGAGGACTGTAGAACAATATGTACAATGAAGACTATAGTTTTTCCGTAAATCAACTAGAATAGCAATGAAGTTTGAATAATCCCCAGGGTCAAACCTCTTGGCTTCCTTTATCAAAAGAAATCCTTTTGCTAGCAAATTGTAAATGAACTTCTCCTTTCCAGGTGTGACAAAAATCATCCAAAGTGCATGTCTCATTCCTGAAAACATAGTTGCATCTAAGCTCCCATGGAATTAAAAACACTGAAATCTGAACGCAATTTTAGATACTCCTAAAAGGACCTTGAATAAGAGTATTGGAATTGCCCTAGAGTATGTTGGATCTAGAAGCATAAAGAAAATAGAGCAAGAAGATAGAGATGCAAAACTGCACTGTCAGAATGAAACAGGCAGGGTATATTTATCATTAGGAGAAGTAGTTATAGTTTCTTCGGTTACAACTGATTTACACCCTCCTAACAAATTAGAACCGCATGGGTTCATTATATATTCAACACCCCCTTAATGACAAACCTTGAAACAACACCAAGTTTATCTCTAAACTTGACAAACAACAAAGGACCAAGAGGTTTAGTCATTACATCAGCAGGCTGATCTGCAGATGGACAAAAATGCAGAGAGATTTCACCAGAATCAACCAACTGGCGAATATAATGATGATGAATCTCAATATGTTTAGTGCGGGCATGATAAATAGGATTCTTCACCATCTTTAGAACACCTTGATTATCACAAAAGAGTGAAAGAGGTGTTGCAGCAGCCTGGGGAAACTGAAAGTCAGTCAGAATCCGACGAAGCCATATTGCTTCGCAACTGGCACTAACAACAGCCTTGTATTCTGCTTCCGTAGAAGAGATGGCAACAATAGGCTGAAGTTTACTTTGCCAAGAAACAACTCCTGAACCAAAAGAGAAGATATATCCTGTGGTAGATCGTCGAGTATCTACAGATCCTCCCCAATCAGAGTCAGTATAGCCAATCAACTTGAAATCTGCAACTCTTTGATATAAAATGCCAAAGTCAAGAGTTCCTTTGACATATCGTAGAACTCGTTTTGCTGCTCCCTAGTGAATGAGTTTCGGTTTAGATAAAAACCGAGAGAGATAACTGACATACAAAACATAGATCCGGTCATGTAGTTGTTAGATAGATCAAACTACCCACCAACTGTCTGTATAATGATTCATCGACCGGTGAATCATCATGGGCTGAGAGTTTCAACCCTACCTCCATAGGTGTAGAAGAAGAATTACAATCATACATGTGAAATTTTTGTAGCAGGTTAGTGGCATACTTAGCTTGAGATATGAAAATCAAGTGATCAAGTTGCTAGAATTCTACACCAAGAAAATAATGAAGGAGGCCTAAATCAGTCATGTCAAAAGCAACACATAAATCTGATTTTACCTTATGAATTGCAACATCTCCACTGTCGGTGATGGCAAGGTCATCAACATATACAATAAGAATCACAATGTCATCATCATTGCTTTTGACATAGAGATTCGGATCAGAATGACTCCGTGTGAAACCTGAATCTCTGAGATGTTTATCTATTTTTATGTACCAGGCTCGAGGAGCCTGCTTAAGTCCATACAAGGACTTAATCAATCTGCATACCAGATGCTCACTACCATGAGCTCAAAACCCTCAGGCTGTGTCATATACACCTCTTCCTCCAAATCCCCATTCAGGAAAGCACTTTTGACATCCATCTGATATACTTTCCAACCAAACTGAGCTGCAAAAGAAAGAAGAAGTCGAAAAGTGACCATCTTTATAGTAGGAGCAAATGTTTCTTCATAATCTATCCCCTCTTGTTGTGAAAAACCTTTCGCAACGAGTCGAGCCTTGTACTTATCCAAAGTACCATCTGCTTTGCACTTGATTTTATACACCCATTTACAACCAATGGTGTGTTCCCCTGGAGGTAATGGCACCAACTTCCAGGTATTATTCTTAATCAAGGCATCATACTCTAGTTGCATGGCAGTTTCCCATTCCGGTATGCCTCGTGCTTCAGAGTATTTCTGTGGCTCATGAATATGAAGAAGATCAGAAGCAAGAGCAAATTGAGCTTGCTCAGAATAATCAATTTGCTTACCAGTTCGTCGAGACCTTCCATCTAAGAGAGGAGACAATTCGTCTTTCCTCAAATCCTGAATAGTGGAATAAAACCACTTAGGCCTCCGCTGAACTGAAGATGTGGTGGCTTGTGTTTCTGGAAGAGAAGCCAACGGAAGTTCCGGAGGAGAAACCAACACAAGTTGATTTCCTGGTGACTCAACAATCTCAGTGGAAGATTGTCCAGACTGTCCTGGAGTCTGTGGAGGAGTATGAGAAGAACCGATTCATGATCAGGCAAGGAAAGAGTACCAAACTCTTTTATGACACCTTGCTGATCGCTGCCCCTTGGCTGGTCCCCTTGTTGATTACAACCAAAGAAAGACTCTGTTTCTTTTACATCAACATCTCGACTAATAATGATCTTATTAGTGGAAGTATCAATCAACCTATAGGCTTTAGATTGATCACTATAACCAGCAAAAAAATATCTAGAACATTTGGAATCTAATTTACTCTTATTTTTAGGAACCAAAGTATAAGCAGCTGAACCGAAAACACGAAATGCTTGATACCTCTGGTTTGATGGTGGACCAAGCTTCCTCCGGTGTGATGTCCTGCAAAGCTTTGCAAGGACTCCGATTGAGTATATAAACAATTGTGTTAACAACTTCTCCCCAATATTTATAGGGTACTCCTCGATTGTGCATCATGCATCGAGTCATCTCCATGATGGTTCTGTTCCTCCGTTCTACCACCCCATTCTGCTGTGGGGTATAAGGGGCTGTCAACTAGCGTTGAATCCCTTCTTTATTGCAGAAATCTGCAAATTGTTTAGAGGTAAACTCACCCCCATTATCGGATCTCAAAGTCTTGATCCGCCGGCTGGTTTGATTCTCCACCAAGGCCTTGAACTTGACAAAAGAAGCAAAGCAATCAAACTTCTTTTTCAAAAGATAGACCCACATCTTCCGAGAATGATCATCCACCAGCAAGAGAAAATAACGTGCACCAAGGACTATGGGAGTCTTCCACGATGGCTCACATAGATTTGCATGTACAAGATCCAAGAGCCCCTTTGCACGCCAAGCACCTTCAGAGGGAAAAGACTTCCGCTTTTGTTTTCCTGCAAAACAACCAACGCACACATATCCTATTTCTCTTGAATAGGAGGCAAACCAACAACCATGTTGGTTCTATGAAGGCGGGCTAAATACTGAAGGTTGAGATGGCCATATCTTTCGTGCCATAAAACATTGGTATTGCCTTCCACAACTAAGGCATGCAAGTTGACCGTGGCAGGATCAACAAGTCTATATAGACCACCATGCCCAATCCCCAGAGCAACAACCTTGTTTTGCTTGATGTCAGACACAATACATTGTTTACCAAAAAGTTTATAGAGATATTGGGATTATCAGTTAGTTGACTGATAGATAACAAGTTCTTATTCATGTTAGGAACAAATCTAACATTTTTACAAGCAATCTGGTATTATTATTTAGCATAATATGAACATCCCCAATACCCTCTACAGCATGTGATCTTCCATCTCCTAAAGTAACTGAATTAGAAGAACAAGAATTAAAATTGACATACTAGTCTTTTTGACATGTGAAATGCCGTGATGCTCCAGAATCAAAGAACCAACATCGAGTAGGACTGCCATTATCCGTGCAAGATGCCATGAGAGCATATTCTTCTTCTGACTCGTGTTCAACTGTAGCCACATGTGCCTGCCCCTTCTGCTTCTTCAGGGCATTGAGTCTTTTCCGACAGTCTTTCTTCACATGACCAAGTTTGTGACAATAGTAACATTTCACTTGATATTTAGGAGAGGAAGAGGATGTCTCAGCCTGTCGTTTATACTTTCCTTTAGATTGAGCAGCAAAAGCGCTCTCAGATTGTCCAGAAGTGGACTCTTGAACCTGTGTCTGTCTTCGTTCCTTTTGCAACAGGTAGGAACTCACCTTGTCAAACGTAAGGGTTTGACTCTCCGCCATTAAATGAAGTGCTTCCACAAATGACTCATACAAAGAAGGCAAGCTATTTAGAACCAAAGCCACCATATCATCATCATCCACCTTTTTATTTATGGAAGACAACTGGTCTCGAGATCTTTCATCCGAAGTAGGTGCTCAGATAACAATCCGCCTTCTTGTAATTTTACGGAAAAGAGCATATTTTTCAGGTATAAAACCCGACTCTTTTCTGTCGTCTGATATTTACCCTTCAGACTGGCCCATAATGTGCTTGCCACAGTGGCATTCCGCACTTCCGGTATCATATCATTCGATACCGACAACTTGAGAAGCAATAATGCTTCTTTATGACGTTTGTCATAATCCTCGAAGTTAGTCGCTGGTCGATTTTCATCACCCTTGATTATTTTATCACAATCACGAAATTCCGCAACCGTTAAAATCTTATGACTCCATACATTAAAATTAGTGCCCGTTAATTTTTGCGAGTCAGGCAAAATAAGACTTGAAATATTTGCCATTTTACTATTCCAAAATAACGGAAATAATAAAATAAGATTTTTGCCCCACACTTAATAAAGTATCCTTTTCCAGCAAATAATATTAAATGAATTACTCCAGCAATATACGTGGCTGTGGGAAAATATTTTATGCAAATACGTGGCAGGAAAATATTAAAACACTTTATAAAATCTTTTGCTTTGCCTTGCTCGGGATTTTTACCTCTGCCCCATTCGATTTTGCAGGTACCTCTGCCACGAAAATGGATCTGTAATATGACCCACAATTTAGCCCACGTTTTTCACGATTCTGCCCTTGATACTGGTGCTGCCCTCGTATTTTCTTTTGCCCACGTATTGCCTCCAGCGATTCTGCCTGCCAACGACGTATTCCCTCCAGACTCTGCCTTCTAACGGGATCACGATTCTCTATAGCAACTCCACGATTTTTGCGACTGTGGTATTTCCTCCAGCGACGATCACGATTCTCTTCTTCTGCCCCTGCGTCGACCGTACCTCTCGTCGACCTCTCCTCTCACAAACGCTCTGATACCAATGTTGGATCTAGAAGCATAAAGAAAAATAGAGCAAGAAGAATAGAGATGCAAAACTGCACTGTTCAGAATGAAACAGGCAGGGTATATTTATCATTAGGAGAAGTAGTTATAGTTTCTTCGGTTACAACTGATTTACACCCTCCTAACAAATTAGAACCGCATGGGTTCATTATATATTCAACATGTTGTTCACCAATTGAAGAATTGTTGCTAGTCTGAAATGAACAAACTTTCAATAGGATCTTGCAAAAAGGCAGTCCCAAAATAGGTGTTTGGCTGTATGCAACTTAGAACAAAAGGGACAACATGTCAACGACCATAAGAAAAACCACTCTCGGATAAACGAGCTTTGGTGGGAAGCCCCCGATAGACCCAAAGTTTATATGAAACCTTCAGTGTCCACACACTATGCAATCTACGAACCCATAAGGCTTCGACATCAGAGGCAACCCGTCTAGCATTGAGAGTAGGAGAGCAAGAGCACATTTGTAATGCAAGATATGGTAAATACGTTGAGCATCATATTGAGATATGGGATGCCCATAGATCTGTCTACAATATCGTCATATGGGGCCTTTAATCTCCAAATTTAACTTAAACAGGTCCTCTTGAGAAATATGATTATGAATTTGTTTTATGGAAGACCTATCTGCAAAAGATAAAGAAAACTCATGTGCTAAAGACTGCTATTCTTTCCAGTTGCAGGAGTTGGCATCCCATAAATCACTCCATAAGAAAATCCATATTTTACTAATCTGCGTGCCTGTAAGTGGGTAATCTTGGCTATACAATTATCCTGTAGTTTCCATGTCCAAATGGGTCTTTTGGCCAAGTCCCAACCAGTCTGACTGCTAAACACTCTCCAAGTGACCAAACTAGCAATTTTTCTCCATGCAACCCAAATATTCTTAAGAACGAAAGAACCTTCAATCTGAAAATTGTGAGGATCAGCAATGATAGGATCAACAATAATATCACATAGGTCAAAGGAGCCTCTGACCTTTACCCAAATGTTAGGCAGTGAGTAGCCTCTCTCAAAGGAATTGAAGAAAATCCCTCCAAACATTGAATCACCCACTTGGCTGCAAGAATACACCCTTGAGTGGCAATATCAATTAACCCCAAACCACCCTCCTCCTTGGGTAAGATGCAAACAACCTATGGAACCATAGGAAGACCTCAAGTGCCACCATATTTGGACCACAAATATGATCTCAAAATTCGTTCAAGATGATGAAATTGATTCTTGGAAACATAATAGATAGGAGAGGCCTGAAGTATTCTGCTCACCTCAGTCAGTTTTCCTGGAAGTGAAAGGTCTTTGTTTATCAAAAAGAAGTTTATTTTGAATACATTGAAGAACCCAGTCCCACATGCTAGCTGGGGAGAGATCCAACCCAAAGGGATGCCTAGGTATTTAACAATAACCCCTGGGTGGACAAAAACCACTTAGTAGGAATCCAAGGAGGTGGGTTATCCCAACCAATAAACCAAAATCCAGTTTTACAATGATTGACAATAGCTCTTAAAGCTGTGCAAACTGAATCCAAGCAATCTCTGGCTCCAGAACCTGATTTTTGGGTTGTTTCGATGGAAGGAAGAAAATCATATGCAAAATGATTACTAAGCATTTCCGAGCCATCAAGTAGAGAAACACCTCTAACTTTCTTCTGGACACGGGAAGCTTCCAATAAATATCCCAATGTATCAGTAGTAAGCACATAAAGATAAGGTGCTAGAGGGCAGCCTTGCCATATGGATCGATGAAGCACAATATGTGGGGAAAGAACATTGTTGATAGAAATGAAGGAGGCACAACAAAATAGAGTGCTCGCCATCTTCACAAATTTCTATCCAAATCCAATACAGATTAATGTTTCTATTATGCAAGACCAATCGATCTCGTCTATCTTCAGGAAAAAAATCTGCTGTCCAATCTCTCTTGCCCAATCCATAGCTTCCCAGGAAGATAAAGTGTTAGTATGAAACATCCTTGGACAAAATTTATTTGTTCTTTGTGGACAATTCTGTTAGCAATACTTCTCACCTGAAGTGCAAGTGCCTTGGTAAGGATCTTGTATGGAACACTTAGGAAAGATTCTGTTTTTGAGTTTTTCAAAAGCTTTTATAAATTTTTCTTTTTTGACTCAATTTTACACTTAAGAGGTAAAAACTACCTTACACAGGCAGACTGAAATTTTTTAGTTTAGTGTTAGGGTTGGACATTTTAACTTTTTCTAATAAAGTTTTGCTTTGAATTGATTTCTTTTGCAAGTTAAATTTTAAATCTTGATGAAGTGTTTTTTGATAATTTATAACTCAATAAGGGTTTAGGTAATAAAACATAGTGCTGCCTTTAAAATAGTGGGTCATGCTCCATCACAATATGACACTCTATTTTATGGTTATCCTTTGTTGTTTACTAAACCCTCAACGTCAAAGTAATTTTTTTAACCCTATTCATTTATTTTGTAATTGCCATTTTAAAAATGTATTATGTTTATTTATATGTTTATTCTCTATATTTTTGATTGACATTTTAAAATTTATATCTTGAAATGCTATACTTGAATTGAAATAAAAGATCCAGTGTTGCAAGGGGATGCTTCCCTGACCACTTACGATGCATCTTCGGCACGAGAGATGGGTACAGAGTTCTCCTGTCCTCGGAGATTCAACATCTTCGCTGCTTTTCTGTTTGAGAATTGTATTGTCTCGTAGTCAAAACCTTAAATGTGTTGTTTTAGAAACCTTAATCACATTTTTTTACGCTATAGAAAACACTCAAGACACATCGTTTTACATCAGTTTAGTCAGATTTGAAGATAGTAATAGGATTTGAAGTTGCAGTCAACAATTTTCTAAGTTGTAGTTGTCAGTTTTTCACAGTTAATCACTAGATTCATCACAATCATCAGAATCATCTTAGTCACTGAATTCGATATGTGCACAGTTTCCAGATTTGCCTAAAAATCAGTGTCGGCCGTTGTGGTATGTTTGCCGCTCTTGAGCAATGTTTTGTGAAAACCCTTGTGGAATTGATCCAAAATTTTGATCAAGGCAATACATTAAAGATCTAAGGCTTAGCCGCTTCCCTTCCAATAGCCAATGAACATGACCGTCTTCTCGGGCCGACCCCCTCTAGATATATGGATGGGGTCGGCCATATCTCTATATAGGGCACACAAATCCACGAGAATTTTTTGATATTCTGAGATGGCCGTAGTCGAGATAGAGCCCCCCCGAGAGGGTTTGGATGGGGCTGCTTAACATTGTGAATACATTTCGTATAGGCTTTGGTCCTTTAGGCTTTAATTTTTAATATTGCCTTTAGCCCTATAGGTTGTAATGTCCCATTTTCTAGATTAAAATAATTAATAATATTATTTAAGTTGGGCCTAGTCATTTCTAATCTTTGGGCAACTTAATAATATTATTATTATTAAAATAAAAAGTATTTTTAAATACTTAAAGTAAAATTAATGATTTAACTAAGTCGGCCAAATGTAACTTTATGTTATATTATAAGGCAACTTATGTTTTATTATTAAAATAAAAGTGACTTTTAAATAAAGTAAGTCGGCCACCAAAATTGAAAGAAAGAGGAAAGAGAAGTTATAAAAGGAGGATGAAGGGGTTCATTTGGGGCATCTATCATCTTGATTTTATGAAGTCGAGCACTTGTGCTTCTACTTTCAGCTATTGAGGATGGAAACCCTCTTAGCATCCATCACTTGAGGACAAAACCCTCATTGTGATCAGATTTGAGGATGAAAACCCTCAATATCTTCTTGGTGGCTTCACTCGGGGTCACATTTGAGCATAATTTCAGATCATCACAACTAGGGCATGATTTGCAACCATTTCTAGGGCTATCTACACCCCTTTGGATTTCAGATCAACATTTAGGGTGTTAGCAACAAATGGAATTGGTTGGTTTCAGTTTGCAGCGTCTCCTTTGGGTCTCCTCTTGTCATCTGGAGCGTCTTTTGTGAGAAAATTGTTTTAATCTTGTCCCGCCGGGAGAGGCGTTATAACGGGGGATTTCCATCTTATCTTGGAATGGAAATGGGTCTTACTGGTCTTCACCCGGTCTCCTACAGGATGCATTGGGTCACTCTGATCTCCTTTTTGTTACGGAAACTCATGAGAGCCCCGTTCGTCCTCTCTAGACTTTAGGGGGTACTACTGGCCCTCAATTTGCAGGTAGGATACTAGGAGCTCTGGTGGAGTTAGGGGTTCTGGTGGAATCACTTGTTTGGTCATGGACACTCTTCGTGGAGGATTTCAATGGCGATAGAGGATGAGTTTACCAATTTTCTGTGGATCAAGATCAGGCGGACCCCACACCTTATCCGGGACATTTATATTGTAGTCTGTTACTTTCCCCTGTCTCTTCTCCTTTTGCCATTGAGAATGGCCTGGATGGGGACCCCTACTTTGACCTTTCTGTGACATCTCTCAATTCTCTCGATTGGTGAGATCATCCTTTTGGGTGATGTCAATGTTCGAACCAAAAACTCCCAGTCCCATTGCATGACATGATTGTTAATGCTCTTTGTACTTTGGAGGTGGACTGAGTTCTGTTGGTCTTCAGAGGAAAATCGATGATGTGGCAGGGCCCTTGATGACATATGGCCGACACCTTTTACAGATGGGGGAATCTCATGACCTGCTGATCCTTAATGGCATATCTTGTTTCCCGGATTCCTAGTTCTTCACCAGACCTCACTGTGGTGGCGCTAGTGTAGTTGATTATGTCATGACTACCCCTAACCTTCTTCCCTTTATCCACCACTTTTCTGTCTCCCCCATTCCCCTCGTTGACCATGCGGCCCTCTCATTCTCCTTGGAAACTACTCCCCCCAGACCCCTAGCCCCCTCACTGCCCTCCACGTACCACTCTGAGACTTGATGAGGGTGACCCCATAACCTTCTCCTTTCATCTCCATCAGCTTCTCCCCCTTTATCCCAATTCACTATGTTCCCCACTGACAAGATGTACAACCTTCTTGCCACTGCTATCCACGAGGCAACCTTGCTTTCCTACCCCCATTCCACCTCCAGCCCCTTAGTACGAGGACATGCCCCATGAACCAATGGTATGATGACAACTACAAAACCCTTCACCGCCAGCTCCGCATGGCCTTTACCCATGACCTCCCATCCTTCCCCTCCCTCAAAATTGCCTATCGTAATCTCCTCTACCACAAGAAGCGTACCTTTATTGCCCACAAAAGGAGGGATCTCCGCACCTCACTTTTGCATTCCCCCAAACGCTTTTGGCATACCATCATTCCCCGACACTCCCCCTTACCCCTGGACCTTGACCCCCACACTATGTTCACCCACACCTCCACCCTTTATGATATCCCTGGTCAGCCCCAAACCCAGGTTGTGTCCCCACCCTCCACCTGCCACATCTTCACCTACACAAATGTTAAGAAGGCCATATCGGTGATGAATTGCAGCAAAGCAATAGATGAGGAAGGCTTCTAAGCAGAGTTTTTCAAGCATGGGATCAACACCATCAACAGTTATTTGGTAGACCTTTTCAATCAGGTGGTGTGTATTGGCTTTCCGCAATCTTGGTCCCACCATATTATCCATCCTATTCACAAATCCGGTCCTACTTCTGATCCTAATAATTACAAGACAATTATGGTGGGTCACATTGGTGTCCCCAAGATTTCACCATGAAATTTGAGACTACCCCTTTTTAAATTTTTCGTTCTTTTTTTAAGTTACAGTCATTTTTTTGTGATTTGGTTTGCTTTCGGTTGCTTGCGTTGCTCTAAGGTATCTCCAGAAGTCATAAAGCCACATTCGCCAAATACCCACATGCTGAAGCTCACTCATTCCTTTCCCAGACTTTGTCAAAAGCATTTTATTTATTTTTATATTAAATAAATAAAATTATTTTAAAAATAGGTTGAGCTAAAACTAAGAAATTTGGGTTATATAAAGCACTTCACCCCATCATTATTACCGCAGAACATTCACCCGGGGGAAGAGTTTTGCAGACTAGCTAATTGGAGAAATTTTTCAAGCAATTGCCCACAGCTTCTTTCGGGTGTTGTTTTTATTTTATTTCTTTTTGTTTGTGTTTTGGTCTTTCTCTGTTTTCCGTCCAGCAATCCCTATAGCCTATTCTTTCTTCCTGCTAGACCTTTTCCCGGGCCTAGGGTTTTGAAAAGCTATCTAATGTTTTTAATTGCCAATTAATTTGTCTGCCAAAGCTTGTTTTTAAAGGTGACCAGAGCTCAGGATTTTTGCCTTGTCTGAGGTTAAATCCAAATTAAATGATCGAGCAGATCATGGATCTGGAAAAGATTGTCTTCTTTTGCAGAGCAGCCATGGCCAAGGAAGAAAAAACAACATTCTGGAGGGTCATTCGAGGGGCAAAATCACTCAGGCAATTGCTTAAGGATCAAAGCAGAGTCTTCTAGTGCAAATCGTGGTTTTTGAGGTTCTTGTCTGCAAAAATCAAGCTGCTGCCCTCCTTCAATTTCCACGCCATTTTTTAAAGAAGATTTCCAAGTGCAAGTCGTGGTTTTTGGAAGCAGAAGTCACTTAAGCAAATTGTGATTCTTCCATGTTGAGTCTTCTCTTTGCAAAAATCCTCTTCCTCCAGTTTCAAGTGCAATTATTTTAAGGAGCCAATGCAAAGTCATTTAAGTACAAATCGTGGTTTTCTGGTGTCTTGTCTTCTTTTGCAAATAATCCTTGACTACCAAAATCCATGCAATTCCTAATGGGAGCAAAATCACTTAAATGTTTGTCGTGAAATAGAGCAACCCAGTCTTCTAATTTCAACACAACTTTTAGATTAAGTGAAATCGTGAATTTTCATAGTCTTGTCTTCTAATTTGCAAATCGTGAATTTCCAGCATCCAGTCTTCCTAAAATTCACACAAGTCTTTAAAAGTCACTTAAAGTTTTTGTGAATTTCCAGCATCCAGTCTTCCTAAAATTCACACAAGTCTTTAAAGTCACTTAAAGTTTGTCGTGAATATTCAAAATCCAGTCTTCCCCAAATCCACACAGCTTTTTGGCAAAGGCAGAAATCACTTAAGTTTGTCGTGAATTTTGGCAGCCCAGTCTTCTATTTTCCACACACTTTTTAAAAGGATAATTCATTAAAAGGAAATCGTGGATTATAGAGTCTTTGTCTTCCAATTTAAAAGCAACCTTCTCTCTTCAAAATCCATGCAAGTATTAAAAGAAAGAAATTGCAAGCCAAATCATGGATTTCCAACATCTTGTCTTCCTTTGCAAAACAATCCATGACTGGTAAAATCAATGCAGCTGCCCCTTCTATTTTCCACGCAATTTTTAAAGGCAATAGAAACCATTTAAAGGAATTGCGTGGGTATTTGTGACCTTGTCTGCTGAATTGCAAGCGTCTTACTCCTCCAGTTTCAACTGCAACCACTATAAATGCATGCAATCCCTCAGTTGAGCCCACTTCTCTTTGCTTGCATCCGGAGTAATTCCTAGAATTTACGGCTGCCAATATAAAAATATAAAAGGAGGATGAGTTGAATGTTTGTCTGAATTCTTTTGGACAATTCACTTGTGCACATACTTGTGAAAATTAAGTTGAGGTTAATGACAAATACATTGGAGATATCTTCAGAATCAGGGGAAGCAATTGCAACTTCTGCACAAATAGATCCAGCTCTCACAACTGCAAAAGCTTCAGGCAAGGGTGGAAAAGGGAAGTCTCAGACAAAAGCAGATTCAGGCAAGGTGAAGTGTGATTACAAAGGTTATCCGACAAATCATGCATAGTGTCCAGGCTTGTTGAAGTTAATAAGGCATACGTGGGGCACGTCTATCAGCGAATTAATTGACAGATCAAGGGCAAGAATGAAGTGTTGCAACTGCTAGAATTATTTCTTTCTTCTTTCTTCTTCTCCTTATTTTCTTGGACAAAAATTGTAAAACTTAAGTAATTGGTTAAAAGCCATTACTTCAAGTTGTTTGAAAAGGTCCTTTAATTAAGAATAGGTGGCAGACATGCAAGGCATTGATTTAGTCTTCAGTTGTAAATCATGCATGTCATGCAAAGAGGAATTCCAGGAGGAAGATTGTCAACTGTTCCCTTTTTATAGCTTCCACATGCAGGAATTCATTTGAAGTTTCATATTTGTATTTGCCCTCTATGCACTATAAATAGGGGAAGAGCCTACGGGTTAAAGGATCACAACCGGTTCATCAAAACTTGTTTTAGCAAAGGCTTTTATGAATCTGAAACATTTTTAAGATTTCAGACTTTTTTGGAACCCTTGAGGTAATTTCGTAAAAGTTGGGATTGAATAAAAGGTGGATTTACGGAGACTTTGTGTATCTACAAAGCTTTCTTGAAGCACTTCTATTCAAAGGTTTTAGATAAACTTTGTGTCATCTTAGATCTATGTTAGAAATTATTTCTTTCCCTCTTTCTGAATGTTGTGATTTATTTGTTTATTTAATTTGTGTGGATGAGACCAACTTTGATAACTATTGGTTGAGTCAACACATCTTCCTTTCTTCTTTCCCTACTATTTTTTTCCCTTCTGCAAATATTCCCATCACAGCTGCTTACTTGTTGCCAAATTTCCTTGTTGTGGTTCACGAGTTGAAGTAATTAAAGTAAAACCCCTGAAAGTAGTTATTAGATTCACCTCCGCAAAATAGATAAACATTTTACATGGGAGCCTCACTGTTAAATGAGGGAGATTTATCTCATGATTGCTTAGGTTTTAAGCTATGCATGAAATCTAGCCAACACACATTTTGCAAGTCAGACGCCACTGCTTGTTCTCCATTTGCAGCTATCTGAGTTTCTAGAGTAGTACCAGTGCAGAGCTAGAGGACAGGCAAGTTTCAGGACAAGGTACCAGACTATTGATCACATTCTCACCCTCCGTGCTATCATTGAGGAAGCACGTCACCGTTCGTCGCAGTCTTCTGCTGCTTTGTGGACTTTCGGAAGTCTTTGACTCTGTTATGCAGAAGCCCTTTTCCACAGACTTAAAGACATTGGTATTTCCGAAACCCTTCTTGTCGCCATCACTCGATTGTCGAGGTCTTAGGGCTTCTTCAGTATTCTTGTTGGGCGTGCGTTCGACTTCATCAGAACACCATCGGGGTTAAACAAGGCTGCCCTCTCTCTCCTACTCTGTTTGGTATTTATATTGATGAGTTGGAGGAATTTCTTCGGGACCACATACAGTATGGGGACGGTTGTCTTTTTCACCAGGTTTTGATCTACATTCTTCTCTTTGCGGATGATGTGGTCCTTTTGGCTTCTTCTACGCAGAGGGGTTACAGAAACAACTCGACGCCTTAGCCCTCTTCTGTGATCATAGACAAATTACAGCCAACTTGGGTAAAACCAAGGTTATGGATTTCAATGTGTTGAAGACCTCCAATTTCCATTTCTTCTATAAAGGGGAGGAGTTGGAGATCACCAACTCTTACACCTATCTGGGGGTTCTCTTCTTTGGACCTCGCTTCAGTCTATGCCCGGCTATTCAACCCCGCATCAACAAGGGGTATGGTTCCCTTGCGATCTTGGAGAGACAGTGCTTCCGCCACCACTTTTAGGACACGTCGAAAATGTCTCTCTTGAACTCTCTTGTGAGACCCACAGTTCTCTATGGTCTAAAGTTTGGGGTCCTTCCCTGCTCGAGTCGGATTGGGCTTCTATTGAGTGAGTTCAGATCCTTTTGCTCAAACGGATCATCAGATGTAAAGAGACTGTTCCTCATAATATCATCCTTGCCGAGTTTGGGGCTCGCCCTTTCAGACTAGAGGTCATCTTTGGTCTCATCTCACTCTTGCACCGCATCCAGGGACTTTCTGATTCTTCCACAGGCAGAGATAGGTACATCTACCTTGCCTACCGTTCTTCTGAGGCCATTGCTTTTCGACCGTAGTGGCCATTTTCGGCCGGTTTGGTATCTTGGGGCCCTCGTCTCCTTGGACCCCTTGGGATCAACATGGATCGTCTCCCCCCTTTCAGGTACTCCATGGATGCTCCTGCTCACCTCCTTTTGAGCACGCAGGACCTGCATAGAATCATTAGAGACGATATATACCGATAGTTCATTCAGATTACTTGGACCAACCCCGGACAAGCTACACCCAAAGATGGCCTTCTACGCCAATCACTTCCTCGAAGTCAACAATGGACTCATCATTTGGCCCACGTATATCTCCCCGTCATCGGATGCATGTGCTTTGCATATCCACGGGCCAATCGAGTTAGCTCCCACAGGCTTTGGGTCGAGAGCGATCACTAGTTTGATCGGTCTGAGAGGATCTGCCAACTTTCCTCCCTCCAGGAGATTGAGATAGAGGAACACTTCATTTTCTAATGCCCCATCTACTATGAGATCAGAGGGAGGTTTCACTATCTATTTCGTTTCTTCGGTATTATGATTAGAGGTGTCTCGCTCTCTATTTACAGGAAGCTCTTAAGCTCCATGACGGGGTCCTCCATCCTCCTTCTAGGGAGACTACTACTTGACGGATCACATCTTTCTTTGTTGTGCTCCCGGGTGAGAGGGGCACCAAGCGGAGACCTGATCCTAGTGGAGATCCTCAGATTAGATCTGTCAAGACTAGAGGAGCTTCTTCCTAGACTAGAGATATCGGGCGAGACACAACCAAGGGCCCCCTCTCATAGGTGACAGACCACCAGGTTCACTCAAAGAGCTCAACTTTCCACGGATCATAGGCGTCCTAGACAACTTCCAGTTCCTTACACCAAACATCAGCACATCACCAGATTCTTTCCGGCTGGCCTTGGGCGACAGTCGTGAGGGTTGGTGTCGAGGCTTTTCCCTCCACCCCTCTCCTTCTTTGTACTCTTATTCTTCTTTTTTTTTTTTTCGGAGACCCTTTTGGGTTTTCCCTCTGCTTCTACTTTGCTTTGCTTTGTATGGTGCAGTCCCATTGACCTATTTTTGTGGTCACTTGTTGGACATTTAATATAATTATCTTATCTTATCTTATGTGGGTATTTTTCTTGTTTGATGGTGTAAAAATAAATTTAGACTTTTGTTGGATTTTTTTTTCATCATCTACTTGTACCAAGAGGGTTTCTAGATGCTTTGGGCCTTCTGGGTATTTTTGTATTGTGATTATTTGATAAATAAAGGAAGATTTCAGATTGTTGTATTTTCTATCTTATGGGTTTGCATAAAAATCAGATTGTTGTTATATTTTAAATAAGGGTTCCAACTAAGTTCTAAAATTGTGTTAATCTGCCCTAAAAGGAATATTACAGTGGTATCAGAGCACTTGATCTTACCGGCTTGTGATTCAAAAGGAGAAGATAAAATGGTGGACATACTTTTGATGATGCTAGGTTTGTGAGGTTTTCTCAAGGGCAAGAGAGATTGGCTAATATGATGGCACGTCTAATGCATACCATGCAACATTCAAATGGTGAAGGAAGCTCTTCAAGTGAAATGATCTTTTCAAGGGATTAGACTAAAACCAAGGAATTTAGACAAACACCAAATGATTCAAATCTGATTTTTATAGCAAGAGACCGAAAATTAGAAATCAGCGAACTGAATCTTTCAAAAATGTATGCTAAGCGCCAAATATACTTCAAATAAATTTGTCACAAATTAAAGATATCTTTTATACATCCAATAAAACCACAAACAATGATAAATCTGAAACAACACACCTTGTTGGAAATTAATAAATGTCCAAAGTGAAGAGCAGCCACAAGAAAATTATAGATTATAGGTCTAGAAACCCACAAAAATCATGGAAATGTACATTCCGACCTTAGAAAATATGCTAAATCAGATTATAAACTAAAAATGCAAATATATGTTCACCAAACCTCCAACCCTACACCAAGGTAGGTTGCTCCACATGTAGGAAACCAATAACCATAGATAGCATACTCGGTGAGTACTTGCCAAAGAAAAATGCAAACGAATACTTGCTCGAAAACTTCACGTCGCTCGAGCTTGTTGAGTTTTGGTGAATATTTGGCAAAACTCGGCGAGTTTGAGCTAAATACTTGCCGACACTGATCGCACACGCATTCACGTCCAACACACTACAAAACACCGAAAAAAACACTTTTTTCCCTTTATAAGGCCCTAAAGCACTTCATTTTCATTCACACAACCATTTGAGCTTGCATTGCATGTGTTGAATGGATTTTTGAGCGAATTCGAAGAGGAAATTTGGAGAATTGCATTTGGAGGTAAGTTTTAAAAAAAAAAATTCTTTCAAGTTTTTGCAAATTTGGTATATATTATTTAAGTTTTATATATTCATATTGTAATTCTAAATACATCTAATGTAAAAGCGAATGCTTTTAAATTTTTAATAGTCATTTTTATTGGAGGTATGGTTTTTCTTTTTTTTTTTACGCAAATTCGTTCTAAATTATTTAAAATTTATATATTTGTATTGTAATCGATTCATCAAATATGTTTTGTAATTTTAAATGCGTTGAATTGTTCATAACTCGCAACAATATTCCGTCCACCCGTAGGCCTTGCTTCTTCCTCCGGAATGACCTCCTCTCTAGGAAGGAAAGTGGGCTTCAAAATTGATCCTCGGGCTGATCCCATAGGTCGCTTGGCATTATTAGCTCCATTCGAGCTACCTTCACCACTTTAAACCTTTGGTTCAATGATTCTTTGGAGGGAAAGAACTAAAAGATCCATAGTATCAATGAGTCTCTCTTGGCCAACAATTAATTTATCAACCTTTGCTTCTTAGGAATCATGATCAGCCATGCTTCCTTCCTCCCTTGGCTGGTCCTCTTGGTCTGCCTTCTTTCTTCTTTGGTAGTAGATGTAACCCTTGTTGCCTTCTTCCATAAACCCTTTGTCCTTTGAAGATCCGAGCTCTGATATCACTGAAATGACCCTTTCAAGGGATTAGACCAAGACCAAGGAATTTAGACAAACACCAAATGATTCAAATATGATTTTTATAGCAAGACTAAAAGTTAGAAATCAGCGAACTGAACCTTTAAAAAAAAATGCCAAACACCAAATATACTTCAAATAAACTTGTCACAAACTAGAGATATCTTTTATACATCCAATAGAACCACGAACAATGATAAATCTGAAACAACACACTTCTGGAAATTAATAAATGTCCAGCGAAGAGCAGCCACAAGAAAATTATAGATTATGGGTTTAGAAACCCACAAAAATCATGAAAATGCAGATTCTAGCCTTAGAAAATATGCCAAATCAGATCATAAATTGAAAAAGCAAATATAAGTTCACCAAACCTTGTAACCCTACACCAAGGTAGGTCGCTCCACATGTAGGAAGCCAATAACAATATGAAAATGATTAACTCTCCTCAAATCTGCCCGAAACATCAATGCCAAGCTAAGATGAAGGGTTTTCGTCCTTCACCAAACCACTAGAAGGGTTTTCGTCCTTCTAGGAAAGCCACACGAGGGTTTTCGTCAAGTGGAAGAACAAGGAGCAACTAGCTCTCAATGCTCAAGATTAGGAAAAATGCGCCAAAACTAGATGTCAAATGATGTCTTAAGTCTCCTTTTATATTCCTTCATTGGCGCCAAAGCTTGAAAAGGTAAGGCCGACCCCCAAGAGATGTTCTTTTCCTTCATTAGCTTCCATTAATTAGCTTTAACTCAGCCGACATGCTATAAGAGGGAAAAACAGTAGAAAAAAATATAAAAATTAGTAAAAAACATAGCAAACGGAAGCTCAATGTTCTCCTCCACATTTTTCACTTCTTTGCCATAGAGATGAAATGGCAAGAAGCCCAAATAGTGGCTCTTAAGTGGGAAAAGGGACATTACATCAAGGGAAAACAAAAAAATCCAAAGACCAAGAAGCGTGAGTGATTCTTCATCTAGGTCATTCTAGCCTACTTTCCTTCCAAAAGAAGAAACCATTTCGGTGAGGGAAACTCAGCTCTCCACAATGGATGACATTGCTGCTAGCTACGCTGAATATAGAGCCCTTCCAATTGAGATCCGAAAAGAACTACCACTTACCAACTTCATGGGATTAAAAAGATAGAGTTGGAATTGGACCAAAACCTAAACCATGAGTTACACAAGGAGACTTGCAACATATCTTGAGGAAGAAAAAGGATAAAGAGCAATCAAAGGTGCTGGAGATTGAGAAGGAACAACGCATAGAGGAATCCACCACGCAAGTTGAAGAGTAATAATCCTTGAAAGAAAAAGGTATGGATTTGAATGAACAAAATATTGGGGTTAAAGAGAAAGGAATTCAGATTTTCAAATGTAGAGGATGTAATAAAGACCCAACAAAGGTGTGATGAATGGCTAAGAAAAGCTAAGGAAGCTAAGTTGATAACCGCTCAAGCAAAACAACACCTTTGGGAAATTAGGGAAAAAAATCCTCCCTTGACGGTGAGGGAAGAGGGAGAAATCATGGAGTATCAGCCAAAGAAAGAAGGAAAGTCAAATTTGCAAGATTGTGGAGAGAATTTTGTGGGCAAAGTCAAATGGCTGGATGATAATGTTGATGTTTAGCTTGCTGGTATTTTCAGAACAACAATCAATAAGGAGCAAATTGATGGTGTTCATGACTCGCAAGAACTATGAAGATGCTCGATGCATGTGTCAACAAAATATGGATGAAGTCAAGGCAGAAAGGGCTTCAATTATTGAATGTGTAGAGTCTAAGAGGAAGGAGAATGTTGTTCCCAAATTAGAAATTCTGAGTCACAAGGATGGAGGTGTTGAAGATATCTCAATCATTCATTTGACAAAGGAAGGTGAGCATGTTGTGGATAGCCAAATGTATGGAAGTGTTGTGGATTTGTTGCTTCTTTCTATGTCATTTTAGATGTGTTGTTATTATGGGTAACATGTTGAAAACAATGATTTTATCTCAAGTTTGATGCTTCATGGTATATCAAGGAAAATTTGTTGTCATCATGGACAATATAGTGAAAATGGTGATAGAGTGAAGAACCCTTTGAGGGGCAAAGGGCACATATATACTTTCATACAAGTTCCAAATTGCTTGTACATGAAAGTTTGGGATCCGAGTGATCTTTGGAGATTCAAGAAGGATGAGACTTGGGTAAAATGGGATCTTTTGGTTATGTGTTATCAACTTAACATAGTGGGTATGGATATGGGAGTTGTCTCAAATTTTTGGACTGCCGTCCCTTGCATTTCCGGTTTCTCCCATATACATTTTGTTGAGATAGAAGAAGATTTTGTCATAAGAAAGATGCATATTCCACCTACAGTCATTGATGAGGTTTTTGCAGTTACAAGATGGTTTCCAACCACCATAAGCCCAAGGTTGAGTAAGAAAGTACAATGCTACAACCAGGGTATGATACTCTTTCTAATTTCATGTGTTGGAATGATAGTACTTTCCTTGGACAGAGGTAGATTGGCAAGTTTGATGAAGTTCTCTTGGTCTAACATGATGTATGAAAGGGGTCACTTGATGAGATTAGTGAGTGCAAATATTCCAACACCCTTATGGCTGTCTGGGAGGGAATTAAGAGCAAGGGTGGATGATCTACTACCTCCCAAGGAAAAGGAGAACATAATGGGGACAGCCATGCCCCAAACTTTCAGCTTGAAGGCTAAAATCATCACTACTTCTAGCTGCTACATTGCATCATTTGCAACCATACAAGTGCTTTCAATCATAAAATTGAATGATTTTCCATTTGTTGCTGCTAATGAAGCATTTCCTGTCATTGTTTGGTTGTTTCCAGCCCCTATGTTGCTAACATTACTGATTTTTGCAAAGTATTTTCAGTATTGCAGCTGCAACACTCTTTTCTATTTGTTGAGCCCCAGGGTTTCTAATTTTGGATTGATGCCATCCGTCACATACAACCATAGTACAACTCCTTTGTCCTTGCAAAAGATTGAGGATATCCTCAAATGTCGAGAAGAAAATGCCATCTGCCAACAAATCAGGAAGGAGCATAATAATAGTTGGTGGCATTGTTTATTCCCCATCAAGATTGGAAGGGGGTGATCATGGACTTCATCACGAACCTTCCCAAGGGTCAAAAAAACAATGATACTATCATTCATGAGCTCATTTGGAATGGGGTAACTCCAAATATTTACACCAAGGATCGTCAACGGGATATGAAGGAAGCAAGTGGTGATAGGATCCTACCATCAAAGGGTAGAGGGAACACACTTGGGACAACAATGAGTCTGATTTTTAGTATGGTTTTCATTACCATTATCAGCCACCACATTACCTCATTTGCCCTCATACAAGTGGGTTTACAGGTGCCTTCAATCAAGGGAAGGAGTTCTTTTCAGTTTGTGACTGCTAATATGATATTTTCAGTCCTTACATGGCTGTTCTCAGCCACTACATTGCCCACATTGTTGATTTTTGCAAAAAGGTTTCAATTTGGTACCTGCTGTACCTTTTTCATGTTGCTGGTCATAAAAATAATAGGTATAGGACTGCTGTTATCAGCTAAGGACAACTGTGAGCTTGCACAAAATAAGGGAAAGTCTTTGATGGAAGAAGTTGGAGAAAGGGTTCAACTGAAGAAGATCTTCATGGCAGCCACCAGGGTACCTAGTTGGATGAAAATCCAAGTGATTTGTGGCCATTATAATTCATCTCCAGCCTATCCACCATCTGATTTTTATGAGATATGGGGAGGAACAACTCGCCAAATCATGGGAGGAGCCATTGGGACCCAAGGATCTGGTATCCCAAAACCTTCTTTGCATAGGAGGAGCCAAGTAGGACAACAACAACACAATGACATGGGCATATGGCAACCTTCAGTCTTGCGGGAGTATGCAAATGTTTCTAGATATTTATAATTTTTTGAGGATCAACTTGAGATAGAATGGCATTCATTATCCATTTATAATACTATGTTTTTTGCTGGAGCTATCCCATTTGATAGGTACAAGGTCTAGACTCTATGAGCGCTACAACATGACTCATCACTTTGACATAGTGATACTTGCGCGTATGAGTTGGCATTTGCTTGAGGGCAAGCAAATTTGGGAAGGGCGGATTGTAATGTCCCCTTTCTAGATTAAAATAATTAATAATATTATTTAAGTTGGGCCTGGTCATTTCTAATCTTTGGGCAACTTAATAATAATTTTATTTTTAAAATAAAAAATATTTTGAAATACTTAAAGTCAAATTAATGATTTAACTAAGTTGGCCAAATGTAACTTTGTTATATTGTAAGGCAACTTATATTTTATTATTAAAATAAAAGTGACTTTTAAATAAAGTAAGTCGGCCACCAAAGTTGAAAGAAAGAGGAAAGAGAAGTTATAAAAGGAGGATGAAGGGGTTTATTTAGGGCATCTATCATCTATCTATCATCTTGATTTTATGAAGTCGCGCACTTGTGCTTCTACTTTCAGTTATTGATGACGGAAACCCTCTTAGCATCCATCACTTGAGGACAAAAACCCTCATTGTGATCAGATTTGAGGACGAAAACCCTCAATATCTTCTTTGTGGCTTCACTCAAGGGTCACATTTGAGCGTAATTTTGGATCATCATAGCTAGGGAATGATTTGCAGCCATTTCTAGGGCTATCTACACCCCTTTGGATTTCAGATCAACGTTTAGGGCATCAACAACAAACGGAATTGGTTGGTTTCAGTTTGCAGTGCCTCTTTGGGTCTCCTCTTGTCATTTGGAGCGTCTTTTGTGAGAAAATTGCTATAATGTTATGCGGGTATTTTTCTTGTTTGATGGTGTGAAAATAAATAAAAATAAATTTGGACTTTGGTTGGAAAAATTATTTTTCATCATCTACTTGTACCAATAGGGTTTCTAGATGCTTTGGGTCTTCTGGGTATTTTTATATTGTGATTATTTGATAAATAAAGGAAGATTTTAGATTGCTGTAATTTTTGTCTTATGGGTTTACATAAAAACAGATTGCTGTAATATTTTGAATAAGGGTTTCAGCTGAATTCCAAAATTGTGCTAATTTTCCCCAAAAGGGATATAAGATAGGCTTTATTACTAGGTATATGCTTTTAGCTTTTGCGGTAATTGTTAATATATGGTTGGAAATTAAAATTTTTAACATTTATTTTTCTTTGTTTTTAATTTATATTTAGTTAATATTAATTTCAATTTTTAGTTTTAGTTTAAGTCATTTAATGATTAATATTCACTTTTAGGTTTTAATTTTTTAATTACAAGTTATTCGATTTAAATGTAAATTGTAAAATTCATATTTTTATATATATTTGAATATTATTTTTAAATTTTTTTATATTCTAAAATTTTAATGTTTCCATCTTTTTTTGGTTAGAATGTTAGGTGGAAAGAGAGAAGGGCTATATCTATTTAGAAGTAATGTGATAGTCATTTTAGGGCACTTACACGAGGGTGAAGGCCCATTTTTTCATACACTAGGAAAAGGGGTCGACCCTTTGCCCGAATGAGGTAGATTGGTACGAAGCTATGAGGGAACAAGAAAGGGATGAAGGCAAAGTGAATCCTTTAAGCTCACACACTTCAACAATAGGTTGCACACAGTCATCTTATCAAAGCAACCAAGGAAACAAAATTAGAGTTACACGTGACTTTTGTACATGTGTCGATGGTGTGGGGTCTTCTTGTAAGAAACCACATATTGATGGTTCGAAATCAATCAAAACATGTTGCAATGTGCATGGTTGAGATGTAGTTGATGTGGTGGTTGCATGCTTTTATGCGAATGGAATACCATTCAATGTTGCCCGCTCACCTTATTATGAGGAAATGGTTTGTACGATTAACAATGGGTTGGCGGGGTATAAATCACTTGGATATGAGATGCTTCACATGACTCTTATTGATAGAGAAGACAAGGATAGAGCAAAAAACACATTTGTTAAAAAAATGTGGTGCACAAAATTATGCAACATTGCGATGGATGGTTGGACAAATTCACTTTTGAACATCATGGTAAATTGCTCTTGTGGTCCTTATTTTTAAGGCAATGCAAAGTATCTTCAAAACAACTATGAGGTAGTTGAAGAGGTAGTGGCATCACTTGTCCAAGTTGTTATAGACGTTACCTTAGTTTGTAAAGCAATTGGCTTATTGTTGAAAAAAATAAAAACATGTATTTTGGACACTATGTTGTATGCATGCATTGAGTAATGCGATCAAATACTTTGGCAGTGTTTTAATGGATTTAAGAGCGTATTGAAAAGGGTAGGAAAATACAAATGTTCTTATGCAATCATCACCTCATGCGGGGCTATTTTTCAAAGATTTTCCAAGGTAGAACTTGTCAAGCCCGCCGATACACGCTTTTCTTCTTTCTTCAAACTTCTTGATTGTCTTTATGCCGTCAAAGGGGCCTTATATTGGACGCTTTAGTTAGTGATGCATGGACAATTTGGAGACCATTGTAATGTTCCCTTCTCAATGTTAACTTGCTAAGGAGACCTTTGGCCCAATTTGACTTTATGTGGGTTAAAAGGAAAATACAAGGGAAGTACTTTAATGTTATATTTTTTAAGTTGCTAAAAGTGGCCTTATACTATTTTATAACATTAAAATAGAAAATGGGGGGGGGGAAGGTAAAGTAGCATCAAAATAGAAAATAAAGTTATTTTATTAATCCCACATGGAGCTCATTGTAAGGATCTTTATATGAATCTTGATATTTCTCTTTGAGCATTGAGCTCATATTTTTAGGCTTTGAGGACAAAAACCCTCATTGGATCCTATTGAGGACAAAACCCCTCCGTGGTCACAACACTTGGGGATGAAAACCCTCATTTGTTGCTTTGGAGGCTTCATCCGGGAATCACAAGTGACCTTCATATTCAGAACTTCAGAACAACTAGGTTTTCCATCCGTGCTAGGGCACAAATTCCAGCTAGGGCACACTTTTTGGGGCTGCCATACTCATTTTGGGGTACGCTTTGTTGAATCAAAGAAACTCATGCAAAAGGACAAGTGGGGTTCGAGACAGGATCACCGAACAATAGACCATGTCTTAACACTTAGAGCCATAATTGAAGAAAGCGTAAGGTTTATCGCTGTTTTGTTGACTTTCAAAAGGCATTTGATACTGTACCTAGACACCTTCTAATCCAATGGCTTCGTGGCCTTCAAATTCCAGAGCATTTGGTTCTTCTTGTGATGACACTCTATGAAAAGGTGGTTGGCCAAGTTCGAACTCCTACTGGTTATACAGGTGATATCAATAGCACCATCGGTGTTAAACAAGGCTGCGCACTTTCTACTACTCTATTTGGTCTTTACATTGATGAACTAGAGTACATCATTGCAAATTCCGGGCTTAGAGATGATGGTTGCCTTTTATATGATATCATCATTGCTATTTTATTATTTGTAGATGATATCATTCGATGTCACATACTGTTGCAGGCCTACAACGTCGCCTTTGACATCTTAAGCTCTTTTTGTGATACTTATGGTTTACAAGTGAACTTGAGGAAAACTAAGGTCATGTTATTTAATACAACCAAGAGGGTTGCCCATGCAACTAACCTCATGTACAAAGGAAAATAGGTGGAAGTGGTCTCCTCTTACACTTATCTTGGAGTGACTTTCACGGGCCCTCCTTTGAACATGCTTCATGCAGCAGAAGAGAGATTATGTAAAGGTTATGCAACCCTCAATACACTTGAGAGACAATGTTTCCAACTTCAATTTAAAGATGCCAAAGCAAAATTGCGCGTTTTCCAAACTTTAGTGACACGAACAGTGTTGTATGGTTGTGAGATTTGGGGCCCTGATCTTCGGCACATTGGTTGGGCTCATCTTGATAAAGTACTCGTCTTCATGCTATCCAGGACTCTCTGGGAAAACGCTCAGTTCCACATGCAATCATCTTGGCTGAATTTGGCACGCACCCTCTCCGTATCTCAACTATATTTCAGCTTGTGATTCTAGTTCATAGACTAAGATGTATGGCAGATACACCAACTGGGCAGAATAGATATCCCTTCAAGGCTCTCCAATCATCCATGAGGCTATGTGAATTGGGGATCCAAACCACTTGGTATGCACATTGTACAACTTTCCTCCAAAGCATCAGATTGGATATTAATCGTCTTCCCCTCTCACATTCTCTATTAATTCTCCCCACATGCTAAAAAGGGAAATTCATAGAGGAATTAAAGAGGAGATCTACAAAACTTACGTAAAATCAACTTGGATTGAATGTAATATCCCACTTTCGGGATCAATAGAAATTAGGCAAACAACCAACTTCGGATCACTATATTCTCCTAAATGCAAACAAAATATAAATCACTGCATCTATGGAAGCCATTGGAACACTTATACAATCTGATCATATGTATGATCTGATGTAAGATAGGTGATAAAGAATGCATACAAATCAACAAACCAGAGTATAACATGAAATTGCTAATTTTAGCAGCTCACTTCACACTCCCAAACCATACCGTTTCACTCCAACTGAGATCGCTGTAGCTACCAAATGAAGATTAATTAGTTCGCTGGGCATATAGACCTCCAAACATACATCAAAATATCAAATGCTCACTCCAAAGAAGTCACTGTTATAAAGGATGGATCAGCAATCAATTTAGATGAAGTTCAGTTTGCTAAACACCTGGAGTTAATATCCAAACTTGCCAAAACCAGTCGCTGAAGTGGAAGAAACAATACCCAACAGCCAGCTCAACATAATACATTTAAATCGACCCACATATATATAAGAGAAGTCGCTGTTATAGAGAAACCATAAACCCTACAATTCCATGCATTAAAATAATTAAAACTCACTCTGACTGGGTCGCTGATTTTGAGGGAAGCAACAGCAGTATAGACCATACACATTCAATTGAAGTCGCCGGTTTGGCGCCAACTTGTTTTACAAGGAACCGCTTTAGCAAGGGCACCAAGTATGCATGGATCTTGGTTGTTTCACTTAGAAAAATCACCCAAATCAGTGCACACACATAACCAAGCAAATCGCTGCCATAGTGGACATGAAATTATACTAAATGCTGGTCGCTCCACACTCAGAATTGCATACAAACAGCTTTACAAATATAATAAATGGAATCGCTGGAATAGGAAACCAATACACCAAGGTCGATTTGCCAAAAGTACTCCAAAAACTTCTTATTTTTTATCACAACCAGCTGCTACAGTGACGTCGCTACAGTAGAAAAAGGCAGATTTCTAAAAGAACTTGCTAAAACCAAAAGCATAGATCTCACTTGAGTTTGCACAAATAAGTTCTTCAATTTGATTCTCCAAATCAGCTTCAATGCAAATAGATCCTTCAACAATGGAAGAGAGAGAACAAGAGTATCACATTAGGGCATACATCCCTTCTCCAAGCATGGAGCCAAAATCGAAATCATCATAGCATAATCATAATAGTGATCCTAGCACTCCTTTTATAAGCAAGGAGGCACAAAATTTGAAATCCCTAGGAGATGGAAATTATTAAATAAAAGCAGTTTATTTCCCCTAGGTGTGGCGTCCCCTTTTCAAAGGGTGATTTTATCAATAAAAGCCACCTAAATATTTATTTAATTAATTCCCCATTTAATTTTTATATTTTGGGAATTAAATTAAATAACCTTCATAATTAAATAATTATTGCTCCAGGCAATAATATTTAATTATATAATAAAAACATTCCCCTTGCACATCCCGAAGCCCACAAGGAAGTATAGGCTAAGGTTCTTGAAACGGGACATTACATTGAACCAATAGAACCATTGCCAACAAAAATGCACCACTATTTGGAGCATTATCTCCAAATTGAAGATGAACGTGTCATTCCCCCCAAATACATCAGGCTTCCACTTGGTTTGAGATTCCCCTTGGGCCAACTACGAGTTTGTTCTCATCGACCTTCGCATGGAGACAGAGCATTACATTCCTAGAGACCAACGCACTTGCACACTTTGCAACAATGAACTTGAATCAGAGGAGCACTTTATATTTCGTTGTCCTATGTACTATGAGATCTGTGGCAGGTACTATTGTCTCTTCCGAGAAACTCAAGGCTCATTATGGGCCCTTATCCATTATGAAGACCAAAGGTGTGTAGCTTTATTTATCGGGAGATGACCCAACATAGATATGGCCTCCTCAAACATCATCATGGCAGCCTTGGGTCTCAGACTATTGATTCATTCCTTCAGCCTTCTACACAACATCGGTGGCATAAACGAGCTCATGACTCCACACAACAGTCACGATCTACCAGGCGTAGAACCTCTTAAGCATGGCACATAGACTTGTTGTATCTTGTCTCTTTCCAGTTGCTTCTTGTATTTTTTTTTTTATTTTTTTTTGCTTTCTGCATTGTCTTGTTCTCTTTGCTCCTCTTGTAGTCCCATTAACCTTTTTGGTTACTTCTAGACATTAATTTTTAAATTTAAATTTAAATTTATTGTTCATTGAGCTAGTGCTTGTGATAGTGTGGCATGTTTTGCCATCTCATCATGCGCCATCAACGCATCTTGGATTGCGAAGTATCCCTTCACAATTAACCATGCATCTAAACGAGGAATTTCATCCTCCCAAGGCAGTTCAACCTCTTGTACATTTTGCGTAGTGGATATTCCCTCCATAACGAGTGTATGTAAGTTGACCAAAGTATGGTGAACAAGCCTATGAGGAATGACATCCTCCAACACATCCTGAATGGTGGAGTCTCCTTCCATGTGTGCTTCCAAGTCGACAGAGCCGAGTCAACTCGGCCTATACTTGGCAACCTTGCCCAATGCCTAGGGAAATCACCCGTCCTTGTTTCACTTTTGATGGAAGACACTTCTCCCCAGAAAATTTTACAACAATATTGGGGTTCTTTGTTAACTGAAAAATATATAAAGAGATTTTTATGCAAGCTAGGAAAATACCTAACATTTAGTTTTTGAGCATTATTCATCATAATGCGTACATCCCCTTCCTCGCGACTACTAATGACTCTCCATCAGCTAAGACAACTAAATCAAAACAATTGATAATTGCAATAAATAATACATACTAGTCCCTTTGACAGGAAAAATGTTTGGATGCCCCAAATTCAATGATCCAACAACTGTCATTCGAGTATAACGCCGTAAGACAATAGAGAACATGCTCTTCCTCAAAATCTTGTTCATCTGCAACGACTGCCACATTTGCCTCATCCCATGGCTTTTTGTTTTGTTGGGAAAGATCATACTGTCACTTCTGGCAATCCTTTTTGAGATGCCCAACCTTATGATAGTAATGACATTTTACTTGGTATTTGGAAGATTCACTTGACTGCCATTTCCACTTCCCCTTTGATTGAGCAGTCAATGCACTCTCTAGATTGTCCAAAACTAGACTCAAGTGTTTGGTTTTGTCTTCATTCCTTTTGTAATAGATAGGAACTAACTTTATCAAAAGTCAAGGTCTGACTTTCAGCCATCAAATGTAAGGCTTCCACAAATGACTCATATGAGGACGACAAACTGTTCAAAACCAATGCCACCAGATCGTCATCATCCACCTTTTTATTAATGGAGGCGAGTTGGTCTCAAAGATCTTTCATTTGAAGTAGGTGTTCTGATAGGGATCCATCCTCTTGCATCCTTACTGAAAACAACAAATCCTCAACACCTCACTCTTGTTTGAAGTCGTGTATAGCTCATTAGCCATAGTGGCGTTCCAGACCTCTAGTATCAACTCATTGGATACCGACAGCTTCAGCAGCAACAAGGCCTCCTTATGACGTTTGTCATAATCTACAAAATTTGCAACCGGCCTTCCTTGTCAAGTATTATTTTATTACAGTCTTGAAATTCTGCAATAGTCAAAATCTTATGACTCTAGACATTATAGTTTTGACCCGTCAACTTCTGTGCCTCTGACAGAATGAGGTTTTGAATGTTTGCCATTTTTCACACCAATGTGAATTTCCGACCCATATAGTTATGCAGAAAAAACAAATTACAATCTAAATTCTGAATACTTGAATTTTTACCTGCAAGTTAATGCAAAATTGAATCTGAACCTGCTACAAGAATTCTGGAATTGCTACTGAAAAATCGTAATTACTTACAATTTCTTTGGTTAGATTTCATGCCACAGCAGTATGCTTATCTTCAAATTATGAATCGGCTGTAAATTGCAACAAAAAGGAATTGCAAATCGTTTGTCACAGCACACCATCCAGTACAAAATCCTTCTGCTCTTGCTGGGCTTATGCCCTCAAACTTGTTGAGGCTCACACACAGAATCACGAACCTTTCGATTTTCTTCTCACTTTCTTCCTTGTCTGCTGGTCTGAAAACGTTTTCTGGATGGTGTCCTTGTTGGTCATGCTTCTGTCACCACATGGTTTCTTTGTTTGTAGCTTCAAATTACTACTGTTATTTTTCCATGATTTTTGCCCTAAACTGTGGCTGTATTTTTGCACCAATCTGCTTTGTTCGACTTTGTTTTTGCCTTCTGTGTACCCTAAACAGTCGTATTCTTCCTCGACAGGCAAAACATGATTGGTTTCTTCAAAAATGACTCCTTCAATCTGATTTACAATCACGAATGACTGTATTTTTGTGCCCTTGATTACTTTCGTCCTCCTTGGATTTCCCAACGATTTGCAGGTCTACACGACCCTTCATAGTCTTCTTTCCGATGTTCATACTCTACACCAAGAGCTTCCTCAAACTTCGCTACAAAAGCTCTGATACCAATGTTACATTGTTAAAAGATGTGAATAAAGAAAAAGTGAAGAGAAACCTGACTGCACACTCGGCAGAGTTTGTATCCATCATTTTATTATGCAAGAGATTAGTACAAAATGGTTGAGGAGGTTAGAACTTAGAACTGAACGTTAGTTAATACATAACTAATAGTTCGTTATGAGTTAATTAATAAATTAAGAATATATTTTAACACAAAATGTAGGAGCCAATCAATTTTCTAAGATTATGAACGTGTGATGTATTTCATCTTAATTGGGAGATACTATTCTACAATAGATAGACAAATTTATCAAAATGAGCATTGTATCAGACCTTCCCATCAATACCTGCACCAATCAACAAGATACAGGGCCAATGTCTGGAATGTCTACACACATGTTATTAAACAAAACCTGATTAATTTGGTATGTGTGGATACCATTGGCAAACCACATCCTTGTGGACGGCAACCCCCTGATGTTTATTGCCATAACTCATCATTATTTTTGGACTCCAACCAGCATCTCCATCACCTATCTGAAGATGACATGGCATGGAAGATTTCACGAGTTCATTAATTTCATCGTTACTATAAGTACAACGCATTTAGTTTAGCTACTGTCCCTTACAGGACTGTTAATTCTTTAACCACCCAATAGGGGCTTGTTTGGTGTAAAATTTCCAAGTCGCCTACTAATGCGGGCCATAGTTATCCACTCATGTGGAACTTCTACTTATCGTGGTCATGGTTATCATTGCTCACTCGATCTTCCACTTGTATTTTCCTTTTGTGATCTTCCTCTTATTATGGACCACATTTTAAAACCCGAGTGGGAACATGAATTTAGTTATAGCATTTAATGAAGTCAACCTTAAAGTATTATATTCTGAAAATTGCATTGGAGTAGTGTTTGGATCTCATACCTTTTGAAGAAGTCAATTGATCAGCTAAATGCCTTAGTCAAGGCTGAAATCTGGTAATGTTCTTTAGTCAACCTTGTTGCCGCTGAAAAGGCAATGGTATTATTGCTGGTCGTTGCTGCAAACTTTGTTCAATATCATTCCAGAGGTCAAAGTACAATATGCCTCATCTCTAACTTTGTCAGCACAGTCAAATATAGTGCCAAAACAACCAATATTCTCAGAGAAACTTATGAATTCTCCATAGTGAGGTCAGATCTAGTTAACAAACTAGAACAAGTCACTTTAATTGTCAAACTGTACTTCTGTCCTTTACTGCCTCATTTCTGCAGTTGTGATTTCAGTTGAACTTCTTGATCATCAAATTGGTCAGAATTCTGACTATTTGAAGTCATTTAATGCAATAAAAATGATGATCTCTCCTGGTGGGAAACTGACATCTTCAATGATAAACATCATAAGTTCAGGAAATCAGGTTTAAGTCATACAAGATAGAGAAATTTGTGGGGTTGGATTAGTTTGACTGTGGCTTTGGCTTGATGATTCCACCTTTGAGCATTTTTTAAAGTACAACGATGATGTCATGAGCTGGTTGTATCGTGCCATCAATATTTTTCTGATGTAACCTTTTTCTTGGCCTCCTTAATTTGAATGTTTTCCCTGGTCTCTGCTGTGAGGCTGGCTTCCATCACTTTGAAGATGCATGTAATATTTTACTGTGAAGTGAAGGTTTTCTTTGGGCTATAGCGGGCATGCTACTTCACTCATGTTATGTTCTTGCTTGTAAATTTGTGGTGGTTGTGTTTCTGGTGAGGCTAGTGGACTCAAGTTTCATAATCTCGATAAGCATAGAAATGTGATATATTATGAATGAAACAGACTTCACAACCAAAAGGAAACATTGAATCTCATATCCATGAAAACATTAGGAAAGCGCCATCTGATGCAATCCCTAGAATATAAGATAATATAGTTTGTATGCTATTCAATGACAGTAGCCACAACAAAACTACAGAAATTGATTAGAGTTTCCATAATAACCTAAGGTGAATTTTTAATGCCATATTCTGATTTCGGGTGAAGTTCAGAATGCCGATACTTGGTCGTAGGCATGAAATTACCTGGAGACTGATAAATAATGAATTTTGCAGCACAAATGGTCAAACACAAAACATCAAAGCTTTCCTGCTAAAGAACAATAGCCACATGTACGGAGTTTTGCATGTGAATATCAAAAATGATATCACTTAGTAATTTTATCCTGATATTGGCTTAATATTTATATCATGTAAGAGAACACATGGCCCTACAAATTAAAGAAGGGATTAAGACAGCTTTGCCTTGCCTCCTGATATTCTTATTAACACAGTTGCAGCTCCTAGATTCTTCTGATGGATGCTCTGAGAATCTTTTGAAGAGCCTTATTCAAATGCAATTGTATTATTCCCTTCCTCGAAGATGAAGTCACGTATGTGATGAACAGAAATATGCACATTTCTTATTTTTTGCAGCTATAAAAATCTAACATATCTATAACAGCATTGAATGAAATAGAAATTTTGTTTTTTAAAAATAAATTTCATATTTCAATCCCTTTGCTGGGAACTTCTCCATTGCCCTTTCCTATTGTACGGAAGAGTTATCCATATGATAAAATAGAAATTGCATGCTTTACTAGTAATCAAGAAGTTTTCTGTTTGTGCGTCTTTATTGTACTTCAAAACTACATCTAAGAGACTAGTTTTTTCTTCTTGGACTTTTTCAATCATTTAGCCTTTTGAAGCATCCATGACTTCTGTTTCAGCTTACACATTTTGTGTTTTTGAGTTTCTATCATCTCTACAAGGATTTTAATTAATTTCCCAACTCTTGTGGATTAACAATCCCATGGGAAACTATATTATAATAGTCCTCCAATAAGATAATGAATAAACCATTGAGTAATGCTCTTTTGAGGCGATGTGTGACTTGTAACGATCATTTGAGAGATATTTCTGACTGGTAAATAAATGTACATCAGTTCAGAAATATTCCTTAAAACTGTCATGATGTAAAATTTAATATAGAATTATGATCTAGCTGCTTCATTGACCAGGACTAATGATCCGTAAAAGATCAGTGTTTCAGTCACAGGTACATAAATGACAAATGTAGGCACCACTTGGTGCCCACTGCCCACACACTCAACAATGAGAGTTGTCTAGGTGATGGATTTGAAATCCAGACTCAAAGCCAGATTCAACTCGTCAAACAAATAGACATCTGATTTTCTCACTCCTGGGATCAATGTTAGCATTACAGCCAAGAGGGAACATTGTGATTTCAGGCGCTAAAGTCACAAAACCGGCAATTTGCTAGGAGTTACAAGATGAGCTGGCATGTAGGGCACCATGGGGGTTTAGGAATTCCAATCAGTGGGCATTTGAATCTTCAATCCTCCATTAATAAATACTTTCATTCTTACACCATATGGACTTTTTTGGTGGCTTTCTCAGCAGTTGATATGGAATTGACCAGAGGTGAGTAAGGAAGAGTAGAGGAAGTAGTTGTAGCAGTCTTCATGAAAGATCAGCAGTGTCTCTAGGCTCCAAAGAAAGCATTATCGTTGTCAACACTTGCATAACATCATAAGTGTAGCGGGATACAGCTACATAATTTTTTTGATGGAATTTTTCCACCCCAAGAAGGTTTTCTTCACATTGATTTTGTGGATCTCATGT
Source organism: Taxus wallichiana var. yunnanensis (assembly GCA_018340775.1). Classification (NCBI taxonomy): domain Eukaryota; kingdom Viridiplantae; phylum Streptophyta; class Pinopsida; order Cupressales; family Taxaceae; genus Taxus; species Taxus wallichiana. The sequence goes on from CM031239.1 coordinate 814,649,055, forward strand.
GTTTTGAGTGACATTCTGTATTCATTTGCATAGTGTGTCCATTGTTTGCAGCATAGAGGTTATCAGTTGAGATCTTTATTTCAACAATTTCAGTGGTGTTTTAATGCAGTTTATTCATGTGCACATTGGACCAGCAATGTACCATTCAAAGTATCTTTGCAGTAAATTGTGTAAGTTTTAAGCTGTGTAAATCTCGATTTTATCCTATCTAGTATCAGGTATGAAAATGAGCAATTGATAAGGTGGCACTGTTTCGAATAAAGACAAGGGTAAAATCTATCAGAGCCTTTTTCTTGGCTTTTTGAAAGCATAAGCATAAGAATGTCTTTGACCCGACAAGGAGAAGGTGGCGGGAAAGGAGAATTGGAACCATGCAAGCTTGAACTTGGAACAAGGAGATTGAAATCTTGTTTTACAACCATGACAATAAGAGAATTTGAATATGAGGTCTGGTTCACAAGATTAGAGGCCAATGTTGTCGATTTGGTTTTTCACAAGCTATAGTTTGGCTGTCTCTCAACAATTTGGTGGTACCCATGTCTAGAAATGACAAAATAACCCAGCAACATCAAGAGAAAATGGCAGAAACACAACTGGAAGAAGGAAAGATAAGAGTTCTCTGTAAAAATCATCCGAAAGGGAGGCTTCAAGTCCAACCGCACCCTTGTTTGAAGAAAGGGTGGAAGATTAGTCCATTGAGGCTCAAGTTGACGCTGAAGAGCTAAAAAATTGGCTGAAGCAGCTCACAGTTCACTTTGTAGTTCATGCTTTTAATGATATCGATGAATAAAAGATCTATTTTTTGTTTGAAGATGTCTAGTCATATAATCTGGTGCAGTGGAGTCAGAGAAACATTTCATGTTGGAGTGTAATGCTTATAATGACATTAGGGCCCAGTTTGCTAGCACGGTGGCTATTGCATCCTTTCAAGATATTTTCAGCGAGAATATGGTTGAAAAACAGGGGAGCTGATTATCAAGCTCACCAATAGGAGATCTGAATGTCAGAAAGATCTTTAGCAAGATCTGTTGTCCCATAGGCTATCTTTGGTAGCCTCGTGGATGTTAAAATATCTTCTTCTTCTTCTATAATGATTATTTGAGATGAACAAGGAACCACTGGAAACAAAAGGGGTCTCTTTCAAGGAAGTCCTAAATTCATGATTTATAGTTATACAAATAGGTCTGAAGAACAATTGATATGGTGGAAATATTCCCGATGGAGACGAGGACAAAATGTGCAAGAATATACACCTGAATTTCAGAAGCAAGATAGCTTGTTGAACATCTGTCTAAAAAGACTTGTTAGAGTGAAGTTTCTTGAAGAGCTGCATTGTCAGGTTTGATGGTAATTGGCACTATTCAATATGAAGTGTATAGATGAGACATGTAAGAATGCTCTCTAAAACGAAATGCATTGTAAGAAGGGACATAAAACGAGAACTTTCAATTCTTGTTAAGAAGAGGATACTAAACAGCAACACAGGAAATGGAAAGGCAAAAGAATGTTGTTGTCCAAAAGAAAAGAGACCTCTAAGATGCATTGCAGCCATGGTTACATTGATGATCATACAAAAATTGCCTCTCACGCTTTTTCTTCCTTCCCTCCTGCTAATCCTCTCAATTCTCATCCTTCTACACCATTTCGGATCTGAATTCAGCAGCAAATTGATCAGACCTTGAGATTCAGCCAAGGAGGTCATATTCTCCTCTCAACCCTTTCTTCCATTTTCAGCAGAACTTTAGGCCTGCACTCTCACATGAATCTGATCAAATCTATTGAGAAAATCTGATTTTCTCTCATAACAGCATGACAAACGAGACACAATGATGCAGTTGCAGTTAGTGTTTGCTGTTAAAAGATGCCTTAGATGACACAGCCCTTAGAACAGTCAGCAGAATATTATGCATAAAATGCACTACACACAAACACAAACACGGTATGAAACTCTGATCTCAGCAATCTTTACTCAATCGCACAAAGCAATACATGCCAACACAAATAGCTATATTACAAAGATAATGCTCAACAAACTTTAGATCCTTAGATCTCTTCTCGCTAACTTGAAGTCATTGCAAGTATAGCATTACAACAAAAATAACCCACTGAACTGACTAGTCTAGTGTAATGTCCCCTTCTCAATGCTAGTTCTTTTTGAAGACCTTGGGCCCATTCCACTTCCCGGGGCTCTCGAAGGGAAAGAACAAGGGAAGTTAATGTCATGATTTTCAGTTGTTTTTGGTAGCTTTGCATTATTTTAAAATAATTTTCTAATTATAGTCAGGTCAGCTGGGAAAAAGGTGAAAAGCCAATTGAAAAATAAAAGAAATAGGAACTCTTATGTCTCCAAGGAGGTCGGTCCTCTTTGGGAGGATTCTATTTGGTTTTTGGTGCCACCTCTAGCTATTTAAAGGGGTTGCTTGGCTTGGAAGAAGGTATGCTTGCTTTGGAATTTATTCTCTTGGAGTTGGAGCATGAAACCGTTTTCTCTCTTGCAATTGAGGACGGAAATCCTCTTTGCACTTGGTTTGAGGACGAAACCCCTCATTCCTTCATTGGTGGTCTCACATGGAGGTCACACTTGGTGATTACATTAATTTTCCTTGGAACACACCATTTCCAACCCATTGTAAACCCTCTCCTAGGGTGGTGACTTGCATGGTGGAGGGTTTTGGTGTCATCTAGGGCATAACACTCCTTTCTTTGCTGATAATTGGATTGTTCCTAATTTATAAGGCTGATTTCATTTCCCGGATTGAACTTTGGGCCTTGGAATCATTATTTCCGGCCATTTTTGTAAGTAGGTTCACTGCTGTCACAAAATTAATTATTATACTTCAGTCAGGGCTCTAAAAATTCATTTCTTGGTTTGTACTTGCTCTAAATAATTATTATTGTTCCCTACATGCTTTGGATGGTGTAGAAGTGGTGTTGGAAGTGAATAATTGCAATTTCTTACTTGCTGTCATAAGAATTCAGTCTGTTGTAGCTTGCTGTTATAAATTTCAGTTTATTGTGATTTGGGTTGGTGCCATTTCTCCTATTCTTTCAGCTCAGCCCGGAAAGGGGCATTACAGTGGTATCAGAGCAACGATCTTCCCAGCCTGAAGGGCATTCATGCAAGAAGATAAAATGGCGGACATAATTTTTGAGGATGTTAGGTTTGAGAGGTTTGCCCAAGGGCAAGAGAGATTGGCTAATATGATGGCACAACTGATCCATACCATGCAACATCTGAATGGTGAAGGAAGCTCTTCAAGGGCAAACAATAAAATCTAGCCACCAAGAACCATGAGTGATTCTTCATCTAGGTCATTCCGGCCTACTTTCCTTCCAAAAGAAGAAACCATTCTAGTGAGGGAAACTCAACCCTCCATAGTGGATGACATTGCTGCCAGCTACACTGAATATAGAGCCCTTCTAGTTGAGATCCAGAAAGAACTACCACTCGCTAACTTCATGGGATTGAAGAAAGATAGAGTTGGAATTGGACCAAGACCTAAACCACGAGCTACACAAGGAGACTTGCAACATGTCTTGAGGAAGGAAGAGGAACAAAATTTCCAAATGGTAATGGTGGAGCAAGAAGAACAATCAGAGCTGCAAGAAGGTGAGAAAGAGCAGCCCATAGAGAAATCCACCATACAAGAGGAAGAGATTCATGATGAAGAGTTAGGATTAGGCCAGCAACAAGATATAACTCTACATCATGCACGAGAACCTCAAAAGGAGATGCTACAACAATCAAACATGGTCTTGCAAGTTGGAATGATTGATCCTTTTATCCACCAAGCATCGGAAAAGGTTAACCCCATCAAGGAAGAAAAATGTAAGTATTTCAATCATTCCTATGAGTGCAATTCAAAATATGAAAGAGATGGTAATAGTATAGATCTACTTCACTCTAGATCCTTTCAATATCCTTGTCATCTTGGAAAGCATCCTATGAAGGGTGTCAAGGTCAAGGACACAACTTGCAGCATAGGGTATGTAGATCTTCCAATTCAAATTCAAGATTATCTGTGCACTTCGGGCAAGAGAACAGCTCAGCAACAAGGAGCAGCAGTATATATATATCAGAAAAAACAGCAGCAGTGTTCCCTTCTCAAGTTGGGTTTGATTCGGTTGTTAGCACTACTAATTTACCACACTTCAGTGGCATGGTTTCTTTGGTGAGTGATGAGATGTATTTGTGTGAAAATGCTGAATGTTGTCTTAAGAAGTTGGGTTTATATTGTGCTTTTAAGGCTGTTCAATTATACCTTGCAAAAGACATCAAATACAGGTTGGGTGATGAAGATACATCCACAATAACATTCATGGCCAAAGCCTATACGACATCGGTCCTTGAAAGGGATAGTGAATCTACACTCCATTTGGATCAGCTGTTGGCTCCAATAAAAGGAAACTTGCCTTCATTTTCAGCATTGGAGAATAAGGGGTTTATGACGGCTGAGACAAAGAATGAGGTGAAAATAAAGGCTGTCACCAGCAACAGCTGCAATAACAAGCAATGTCTGCATTTCTCCCATTGCAATCATATGGTTTTAGACCCATATGTCAAAAGGACGTTGTATTGCCATCTTCAAGAGGAGAGGTTGTTGAAGATAGTGCCAGGAACAAAGGGTTACTTGTGGAATTTCCAGAATTGTTTGACAGTACAGCAGCCACTTTCATAAGTCTTTCATGCTATCAAAGGCACCTTGGAAAAGCAGTCACACTTCATACGACTGGTAGGCCAGCAGCTCGGATTAGAGTGATGGAGCTTCTATGGATGGATAGAATACAAGAAGCTTTTGATAAGCTTTAAGAGGTAATAATACCATGTCTTGTATTTTCCATTCCAAATTTCTTGCAAGCAATTGCTATAGAATATGATGCTTCAGGAAAGGGAGTTGTGTTGATTACATTGCAAAGGAGGAACTCCATAAAAATTGCAAGCATAAAGTTCCAAGATTCAGAAGAGAGTTTCTCTAGGTATGAAGAGGGAATGATTCTTTCCAAGTGGAGGGCAGCACCATACTCACCTCCCTGGAGCAAGGATGAGTTATGTTTATATGACTATTTGGCTTGTACAATAATACTTTTGCATTCCTTGTGCTGTTTATGCTACTCCGAGAGGGAAAAGATAATTTTAGAGCTACAAAAGAACATTGTCATGGTAACAAATGGTGGATATAAGCTTGCTGGTTCTGAACTTCTGTACTGAGGATGAAATTGACAACGTGCACCTCCAATTTCCCTCCAGCAAAGTACAGCCTTTGAGCTTAGTGTTGGTGGAGAGTACAGTCCAGCCAAGGACAACAGCAAGTGGGCAGCCTAGAGCACCCTTTGGGCAGCCTCAAACAGCATCTTTTGGACAGCCAAAGAGACCCTTACAGCAAGGTAACCCTCTTAAGTGGTCTACTTCGGGTCAGCGTTGCATGGGGTTTGATTTTGCATTTCCGAGTTTACTATGGAGTGAAGAATGCCATCAGGAGTTGGGGAATGGTGTGGGATACATCCTTCCTATTGAGGAAGTTATAAGCACCATAAAAATATCTCAAGGGGCAGTCCACATGGATATCAGAATAGCGCAGTATAAGCAGGGTGGACTAACTCAAAACTTGGAAATTTATGCAAAATATCTCCAACAAGGCATGAAGGGAATGCGGGATGATGTATTACTACCTCCAAATGCTAGAGAAAGTGTTTTCATGACAGCCATGAGCCAAATTGCCACCATTAATGCTGCTGTCATCATCACTAGCAGCCACCATATTATTTCAGTCACACTCATATTTGTGAATATGGGATGTCCTTCCACCATAGTTGACAAGGTTGGAACAAGAATGAAGATGCCACTTTGGAATATGTTTTAGCTTGTCAAGTTGCTGATTATTCATCAATTCCTTGCTCTAGGGCTGAAGTTACAGCAGCTTGGAAGGTTTTTAGTACAACTGAGTATACGAAAGAATAAATTTGTTGATGTTGTTTTTGAAGGAGAAAATGAAGATGGCAGGTTTAAGGTAATAGCTGATCCTTGCTTCAAGGAAGTTTTTAAACTTCATGGGCTGCTAAAGAACATCATTAGGGAGAAGGACAATAGATATATGAGCTTGTTTTGGCAAGAGCTCTTTCATTTGACAGGTACAGGATCCAGATTATTGGAGCATCCAAGCTTGCAATTGCTTGAGGGCAAGCAATTTTGGGAGGGAGGACTATAATGTCCCTTTCTCAACGTCATTTTTTTTTGAAGACCTTGGGCCCATTCCACTTCCCATTGCCTAAAAGAGAAAGAACAAGGGAAGTTAATGTCATGATTTTTAGTCGTTTTTGGTAGCTTTGCATTATTTTCTAATTATAGTCAGGTCAGTTTGGAAAAAGTGAAAATCCAATTGAAAAATAAAAGAAAAAGGAACTCTTATGTCTCCAAGGAGGTCGGTCCTCTTTGGGAGGATTCTATTTGGTTTTTGGCGCCACCTCTAGCTATTTAAAGGGGTCGCTTGGCTTGGAAGAATGTATGCTTGCTTTGGAATTTATTCTTTTGGAGTTGGAGCACGAAACCGCTTTTTCTCTCTTGCAATTGAGGACAAAAACCCTCTTTGCACTTGGTTTGAGGATGAAACCCCTCATTCCTTCATTGGTGGTCTCACACGAGGTCACACTTGGTGATTACATTCAGATTTTCCTTGGAACATGCCATTTCCAGCCCATTTAAAACCCTCTTGTAATGTCCCCTTTTATAAATTAGAAATAATTTATAATATTTTAAGTTAAGCCCAGTCAATTCGCTATTTTGGGCAACTTAATAATATTATTATTAAGATAAAAAGTATTTTTAAATACTTAAAATATTTAGCCTATTCATTATTATATGTTGGCTAAAAGAATGAAAAGAAAGTTGGTTGAAAAAGTGCAATGCCGACTTAAAAAGAAAATTAAAAAGAGATGGAAGAAAAAGAAAAGGAGAAATATATCTCCCAAGGAGGTCGGTCCTCTTTGGGAGATCATCCTTTTGATTTTGGCGCCACCTTTAGCTATATAAAGGGGTCACTTGGCTTGGAATAGGTGGACACTATTCTTGGAATTTGTTTTCTTAGAGTTGGAGCACGAAATTGCTCTCTCTTCCTTGAGGACAAAACCCTCGTTGCAAACTTGATTTTAGGATGAAACCCCTCATCTCTTCATTGGCAATCTCACACGGAGGTTATACTTGAGCTAAAATTTGATTTTCTTATGAAATTCGCCATTTCTAGCTTATCCGAACCCTCTCCTAGGTTGGCGACTTGCATGGTGGAGGAATTTGGTGATATGTAGTGCAAGACACTTCATTCTTTGTTGATATTTGGGTTATTCATAATTTTAAAGGCTGGTTGCACTTTACGGATTGATTTTTGGGCCTTGGAATCTCTACTTCCGGCCATTTTTGTAAGTGGGTTTGCTGCTGTCATATATTTAATTAAATAAATTCCAGCTGGGGTTTGAAGGCTCATTTCTTGGTTTATATTTGTTCTAAAATATTTCTAAAGTTCCCTACATGCTTTGGATTGTGTAAAAGATGCATTTTTGGAGAGATATTGCATTTTCCTTGCTGTTATAAAAAATCGGGCTACTATAGCTTGTTATAAATTTTAGTTTATTGTGATTTGGGTTGGTGACATTTCCCTTTTTCTTTCAACTCATCCGGAAAGTTGCATTTCAAAGTGGTATCGAGCATAGATCTTTCCATCTTGTTGGGAAGCATGGAGTTAATGAGTAAAGATGATTTGACAACAAAGCTTTGCAGAGTAGGAAGGAAACTAAAGCAGCCATCTTATTGTTAGGAATTTATATTGTTAGTGCTCACATAATTAATTGTATATGTGAGTATATATTTATTTAGTCAAGTGTGAGATATTAATATTGTTTATTAATATCACATCTTTTGTATGTAAGTCTATCTTACCTTAGAAATAGTGTGTGAGAGATTTTAGGTGATATAGTTGTTGAGAGAGATTTGTGCATGAGAGATATATGGGAGATATGTGGAGAAGATTGGGAGATAGTGGATTGATGTGGATATCATAAGCTATTTATATGTATCACTCTTGTAATGTTAATATTTTAAATGAATTCAATTTGAAGATTATTATATTCGATGTTTTTATTACTCTAAGTCTATTTTTCCATAACTTTGACCAAATTTTACATTTGGTATCGAGTAGGTTCATTACAATGAAGTGTTAATTTTTCTCCCCAGGGGTTTCATGTTGAACATTGCCCTATAGATGAAGTTCTGTATATGAGAATTTTTAGGTGTGTTTGTTTTTATGAGCGTAGTTTATTCATAGTACTTAAGGTTTCAAACATTTTATAATTGAAATAAAAAGGATGTGAGAAGAGTGCATCTCAAGAGAACGTCTTGCGAGAAAGGAGCGTCATTTGTAGGTGGTGTTGGAATCTCATTGAAAGTGCCCCTTTTGTCTATATGATGAATCAAAGGAAGTCTGATTTGAAAAAAATGACTAATAAATTGATTGTTTCTCATAAACATAGATCTCGAATCTTGCAAAACTTTTTGGGTTTGTTTATTTCGATATTGGGAACATTCAGGACAAAGATTACAAAACCCAGATCCGGGTTTAGGAGAAATGATGAAATCATTAATGGCAACCATAAGTTAAATTGTTTGTGGACTTGAATTTCAAGTAGTTGTCTTTCATATCGTGAACTTACATGTCATTTGTTCATATGCTTGATTTTATAGTTCGTAATACTGTATTTTCAAAATATTCGGAAACCCAAAAAAATTGACTCTGAAAATTTATTTCAGCTGGTAAACTTTGTTAATATTCATAATATTGAAATTAAAAAAATACAAAAATTTCTTTAAAATTAATTTTATGGAAAATGTATCATAATTTTATGTAAAATGTTGTGTTGCTAGTTAGGGCTGCTCATGTGAACAACATGTGTCTACAAGGGAACCTCTTATGCCATGCAGTCATCCCTGCCGCATAACAATATCATGGCATGTATATATGATTACACATCATTATTCATGTCATATACGTCATCCATATCATCCTTACCACCTCATACTCCTACAATTTTTTTGGCTATTGCCCTGTAATTAAGCTTTAAGACTAATCATTCTGCCCATCCCATAACACATTTACATACACAGAGTATCATGAATGTGTCGTTTGAGCATATTCATTCAGTATGAGAGTACAACAACATTGTAAGAGCATTCTAAATGTAACATCAAATAACACAAAAAAGAGTTCTTATGAGTTCAGATTTTGGAGGAAACCAAAAGAACAATAAAGGGATTTGTAGGTTGGTCTTCTCCATTTGGGGTTCTAAACACCACCAAATCTGCTACAAATGGCATCCGTGACCCTGCTGAAACATAACAGATTTGTAAGCGAGCATGGTTGACTTGTAACCTGCATTGGGCTTCTATATTCTCGGTGCAAAAAACAAAGGACAACTCTCTTGCATAAAATGGCACTAATGCATAGATGTTTTTTTAGTCTCTGACTTTCATGAGGATTTCCGAGTTATATCAAACCTGTTCAAATGCTGCTAGTCTGTATTTATTGGTCCATATGATTGTAGAGGATTCGATGAGTGTTTCCTTAAAAGAGAAATTGTTGCCTTAAAAAGAGAGATTTTGCGGTGTTTTTCAATGTTTTTAGCGTATTGGTGGCTTCATACGTAGTCAAAGAGACTTAATTGGTCAAACTTTTGGAATACAAATATTTGCCAAATATTCTGGAAATATTTGCAGCTAGGCATGCTTCGAGTGGCGCCACATTTTTAACAACAAATATTCGCTTTTGCAGTTTTTGGGATACTTTTCAGCTAACTTTTCATGAGTACTGGAAAAGTTTTCACTATGCATTTTATACTTGATCTCTTTACATTGGTGCTCTATTGCTTCTTGGAGAATCATCAATCATGTATTGGTTTAGGAGTTGTTTTAAAAGATGGTGTTGGCACATGAGCTAAATTTACAATGCTAACTTGGCATCTTGAATTTACATGGCTCCACGCAAAGTGAAATGACACTTTTTGAGGTAACTCTCATGTGCAGGCATGTGGTCAATGGTTGTATTGATTCACATGTGTGAATGATTGTTCTAAGTGCTAGTATAGTTTGTTGCCCTAAAGGGATATTAATTAATGTCCAATATACAAGTCCAAGTTGATTTTTTAAATTCTAAAGGCTTCAAGTTTTGTTCTTATTTAGAAAATATTGTATTTTGGTTCATATAGGTATTAGTCACTTTGAGTCATAGTCTATTATATCAATCATTATGTCTTTAGTCATATAATTTGAGCATATAGTTTTGTAATTTTCTTCATATAGGTTTTAAATTGTGATTAATAGTAGACGAATATTTTCAAATTGTTTAAATACCCAATTTTTATAGTCAAGAGTGTCAAAATAAAGAGTCAATTATGTTATTTTATACATGTAGAGTCCTTAGGAATATTTTAGTCAATTCAAAACATAAAAAGTAATTAAATATTTCTTTTTAAATGTTATGAGTCAAAAGTGTTATTAAGGGATGGATTGTCCTTGTCAAAAATAAGTCAACATTCGTGTCTTAATAAAAAGTCCAAAAAAACTTTTTTGCCCACATTTCTCTCGGACGCATTTTTGCTTGTATGTGGCATCCAACTTATAGGGGGTTTTTTGAGCTTCAACGATCAAATCTGATTGAGTTAGTAGAATTCTCCACCCAAGGAGGTAGGAGGCAATCGAGGAGGAAGTCAATCAACGACCTCTCGCCGCTTGATTGAGCAAGGGACGGGCCGCAATTGGTGTTGTACAATTTGTTTTAGTTTTGTTTAATTTCCGTTGTGAGTTAGAAAATAAAAAAAGTTAATCATTCCCTGCTCAATTGTAATGTGTGTTCATTTCTTGTTTTTTTCCTTTGATGTAAGATATAAAAGCGAGAGCTAAAAAGTATTGTCTTTGGCATCATGATATGTGGTTCTTGGTTAACCTTATAAAACCATCATTTGTTGTGGTTGTTGGTAAGCCACTAGAAAACCATCTTGTGTTGTGATTAGTAATCCACTAGAAAACTATCCTTCGTTGTGATTGTTGTTTAACCACTTGTAAAACCATCCTGAGGTTGTTGGCTATCCTAAAAAAGAAAACCATCCAAATCATGAGCTTGCAAAGGCGGTAGTTGCGGTACAAGATAATGGGGGTGAATTTGAGGAATTTATATAGTTAGTGCTCACATAATTAATCGTATATGTGAGTTTATATTTAATTAGTCATGTGAGATATTAATATTGTAATATTAATATCATATTTGTACGTGAGTTTATCTCACCTTAGAAATAGTGTGTTAGAGATTCTAGGTGATATAGTTGAGAATAGATTTGTGCATGAGAGATATGTGGGAGATATCTAGAGAGATAGGTGGAGAATATCATGTTCGAGATAGTAAATTGATGTTGACTCCTTTATAGGAGCATATCACACTATTTATATGTATTACTCTTGAAATGTTAATATTCCGAACAAATTCAATTTGAAGATTATTATATTCGAAGTATTATCTTGTTGTGCAAGTCTGTTTTTCAGCATAACTCTAGGGTTTGAAATTTTACACTTATACAAAAATGTTTACTTTCATTTTAGAGGATGTGGCAAGCTATTTGTTCAGGATAAGACAATCAGAATATCAATCTATGTTTTGGGCGGTGAATCCATCAATGACTCATTTGGTTAAGCCCAAGCTTTTGAGACACTCGGATCCGAATGTGAGACTTGTAGTTATCACTTGTATTAGTGAAATTACAAGGATAACAACTCCAAAACAGCCATATAGTAACAACACCATGAAGGAAATATTTCAGCTGATGGTGGAGAACTTTAAGGGTCTTGATGACATCACAAGTCCTTTTGCTAAGAGGGTCACAATCCTAGAAACTATGGCAAAAATCAGATCTTGTGTGCTAATGCTAGATCTAGAATGTGATGATCTTATCCTCCATATGTTTGAACATTTCCTTGTTGCTGTCCATAAAAATCATACAAAAAATGTAGTAGCCACAATGCAAACCATTATGACTTTGGTCTTGAATGAGAGTGATGATACTTCACAACATTTGTTATCCTTACTAATGGCTGGTTTTGAATAGGAAGCCTCACTAGTTGCTCATACACTAGCTAAAAATGTTATTGCTCAGTGTTCAAAGAAGTTGAAGCCATATGTGACAGTTGAAGGACATGGAGAGGTGTTGCTAGATGAAGAACCAAAAAAGTTTTAGATGCAACAAAATCTCCAAAGAAAGAGGAAGAAATCATGGAGCATGAGCCAAGGAAAGAAGAAAAATTTGATTTGAAAATTGTGGAGAGAATTTGGTGGTTGAAACCAAATCTCTAGTTAATAATGATGATGTTCAACTTGTTGGAATTTTCCGAACAACAATCAATAAGAAGCAAATTGATGGTGTTCTTGACTTCAGCGAGACCCATGATGATGTTCCGTACACGTGTTAACAAAATATGGAAGGAGTCAAGGCGGGAAGATCTTCACTTGTTGAAGAAGCAAAGGCAAAGGAAGGTGAGCTCTTTGTGGGCAGTCCAAGGTATGACAATGATGATCATATTTCCGATTTGTTGTTTTCTCCTATGTCGCTGCCATATTTTTGTCATCATGGAAAATATTTTAAGAAGCATGTTAGGTCCAAAGAGACAACTTGCAGCTATGGGCATGTTGCTTCTTCTATTCAAGGCCAAGATTGCTTTGGCATGGGTGGTCTTCGGAGGATCAAGGTAAATGTCATCTCTTGCACTTGGAATAGAAAGAAAATTATGAGAATGCATATAAAGTTTGTTGTACTTTTGAACCTCATTGTGAATGATGAGATGCTACAAAATGGCTTCATCATCCCTTGCACCAAGAGGATCCGACAACTCAAGCTCAACTTGGGAAGGCACATGGTAAGTAGTAATTTCTATATTGTTGGTATTGGAGATACAGATTTGGTACTTGAGATACAATGGTTGCATTCCTTGAGTGAATTTAACCAAAACTACCAATCTATGAAGTTAAGATTTAAGCTTGATGGCTAAGAGGTTGTACTTCAAGGCATGACAAATAAAGCTCCTCAAGTTGCTACAACAAAAAAAGAATTTCCGCAAAAAAAAGAAATACATATGGGCAACACATGGTAAGAAAAACTCCCCACTTTCAGTTTTAAAACAACAATCACTTCATAGGAATTTTCAGCTCCTAATCAATGCACATGCTCTTAGAAGAAGCCTTCCGATAAAAGTAGATGTTGAATTCATAAACGTAGGCATTTGGAAGTGAGCAAGATGGATGTTGTTTTTTGTCCAAAGCATTATAACTCAGCATGACAATGATGGTATGATTGTTTGTAGTAGGAGCATTGATTTATGGGTTTTGAAGCATGCCATCATAAGTTGGATTCCAGTCACTGTCATCTCGATTTTGAGGAAGGAAATGCATGGTTACAACTGTGTTTGGGGCAACATGATTGAATTTTTGGAAATCCATCCCTTGAATGAAGATTGGGAGGTGGTTGCAAGCAATGAAAGAGAACTTGCCATCATGTCTATGAGGCATGAAGGAGGGATGTTGAAAACTCTTGTTTTCTTTAATGTGTTTGTTCTATGTGCAGGCCCAAGAATGGAGAAGAAAGAAGGAAACAAGGAAGAGCAACTGAGTTTGTTATCAGCCCAAGCAAGTAATAATGAATATGAGATTGCAACGAAGATGAAGAGATGTCTCCACAAGCCCAAGAAGCACACTAGAAAGAAGTTGATACGACAACCAAGGTAAAAGAGTTGCTTGACACATTTGGGGCAGCAATGGGAGTGATTTTTGGTATTGCTGTCATCACCTTCACCAGCCACTTGATTACTCCTTTTTCTCTCATACAAAGGAGTTTACAAGTTCCTTCAAACACGGGGAGTTCTTTTTGATTGGTGATGGTTAGTATGGGATTTTCAGTGCTTGCATGGCTGTTCCCAACCCCTACATTGCCTAAGTTGTTGATTTTTGCAAGAAAATTCCACTTTGGTATCTGCTGTACCTTTTTCATGTTGCTGGGCATGAAAATAACAGGTATAGGACTGTCTGTTCCCAGCTAAGGACAGCTGTAAGTTTGCACAAATTAAGGAAAAATCCTTGATGAAAAAGGTTGGAAAGAAGGTTCAGTTGAAGACAATTTTTATGACAACCACCAAGGTACTTAGTTGGGTGGAAACCCAAGTGTGTTGTGGCCGCTGTAACTCACTTCCAACCCATCTACAATCTGATTTTTATCAGATATTAAAAGGAACAACCCACAAAATCATTGGCAGCCACCACATTATTTCAGTTGCATTCATTAGAGCGAAGATGCCATATTAGAATATGACTTAGCTTGTCTAGCTGTTGATTATTCATCAATTCTTTGCTCTATGTCTGAGGTTACAACAATTTGGAAGGTTTTGAGTATAGCTAAGTATGCAGATAACAAATTTGCTAGTGTTGTTTTTGAAGAAGAAAATGAAGACAACAGGTGTATGAGCTTGTTTTTGCAAGAGCTCTTTCATTTGATAGGCACGGGATCCGACGTTTGGAGCACTACAACATGTTTCATCTCTTGGGCATGGTACTTGGGCATGTGAGCTTGCATTTGCTTGAGGGCAAGCAAATTTGGGAAGGGAGGATTGTAATGTCCCCTTTTCTAAATTAGAAATAATTAATAATATTTTAAGTTAAGCCCGGTCAATTCTCTATTTTGTGCAACTTAATATTATTAAGATAAAAAGTATTTTTAAATGCTTTAAGTAGTTAGCCTACTCATGGTTTTTAAAAAGAAAGTTGGTTGAAAAGTGCAATGCTGACTTAAAAAAATTAAAAAGAGATGTAAGAAAAAGATAAGGAAAATATATCTCCCCAAGGAGGTTGGTCCTCTTTGGGAGATCATCCTTTTGATTTTGGGCACCACCTTTAGCTATATAAGGGGGCCGCTTGGCTTGGAATAGGTGGACATCATTCTTGGAATTTATTTTCTTAGAGTTGGAGCACAAAATTGCTCTCTCTTGCAATTGAGGACAAAAACCCTCTTTGCACTTGATTTGAGGACGAAACCCCTCATCTCTTCATTGGTGATCTCACACGGAGGTCATACTTGAGCTAAAATCTGATTTTCTTGGGAAATTTGCCATTTCTAGCTTATTGTAAACCTCTCCTAGGGTGGTGACTTGCATGGTGGAGGAATTTGGTGATATCTAGTGCACGACACTTCATTCTTTGTTGATATTTGGGTTATTCATAATTTTAAAGGCTGGTCGCACTTTACAAATTGATTTTTGGGCGTTGGAATCTCTACTTCCGGCCATTTTTGTAAGTGAGGTCGCTGCTGTCATTTACTTAATTAAATAAATTCCAGTTGGGGTTTGAAGGTTCATTTCTTGGTTTATATTTGTTCTAAAATATTTCTAAAGTTCCCTACATGCTTTGGATTGTGTAAAAGATGCATTTTTGGAGAGATATTGCATTTTCCTTGTCTCTAGAAATTCCCTAGAAACTTAACATCCATGTTTGATACAACACTTTTTGGTAATCCATGCAATCTAACAATCTCCTTGGAAAACAAGTTAGCAATAGTAGTTGCATCACTAGTCTTCCTACATGCCTCAAAATTTGTATGCCGCCTCCTTCGACAAAGGTGAAATCATTCCCTTTTGCATTTTAGGTAATCCTAAAACAAATTCCATATTGATACCTTCCCATGGTCTCTTTTTGATAGGTAATGGCCGATATAAATGTGCATTTCATAGCCAATTGACATACTCGCACTCCTACATATACTTGCGCAAATATGAACTTATCTCGCAGCTAGAAATATCTTTCTGCCAATTGTGTATATGCTTTGTTATAGCCAAAGTGTCATGCCAATCTGCCACTATGTTTCTCTTTCTTTAAGTTTTCACGCATCAAACCTCTTGGTATACACAATTGTGCTTACCTCAATAACTAGCTTTCCTAAATATGAAAGTCTAACCATGGTGTTTTATCTACACCCTCTTGTTCTCGCACATGCTTTCCATGGCTCACTGAAATCTTCATCTTTAGCATATTTCATTTTCATTGAATCAAAGCCTAAAACTTCAACTCTTAATTCATTCAAAAGTAAAATCCTTCTACTCAAAGCGGCAACAAATCTGTTATATTTTCTCGGTTCAACACAAATGAATAGCTTTGTAAAAAATCCACCACTTCATGTGTCTCTAGTTCGGTTTACCCTAACTATTGATGAATCAGAATGCCCGATGATCTGCATATAGAACAAATTCCTTTGGTTAGTAAGTAATGCCTCCATTTCTTCAAAGCTTGTACTATTGCGTAGAACTAATGATCATAAACAAAGTACTTACCCTTTGCATCTAGTTTCTCATAAAAAATGTTGTGGGTCTTCCTTCTTGACTCAACATAGCTCCTATAGTGGTTCCACTTGCATCACAATCCACTTGAAAAACCTTACCGAAATTTGGTAGCGCCAACATTAGTTCAATTACTTTGCCTTGCAATTGTTGGAAATTGCTCTCTACTTATATACAAAGTCATCCTTATCCTTAAGCAAAATTTTTGTGATCATTGCACAAATTCCAATAAACTTCCGATAAACTTCCAATAGAAACTTATAAGACCATGAAAACTTCGTGCCTCAAAAGTACTTGTAGGTGATGACCAATCAATTATTACACGTACCTTTTCTTAATCCATCGTCAAACCCTCTTGAGAAATTACAAATCCCAAGTATACCAACTCTTCTTTCATAAAATTACACATTTTCATACTAATTAACAACTTTGCATCTCTAAGCTTTATCAATACCTTGCACAAATGTTGCAAATGTTCTTATCTTGCCCCCATAAAAATCAAAATGTCATCTAAGTAAACAATCACAAACTTACCCAAATATGGTTTCAAGACTTTATTCATCAAATGCTTGAAATGACTTGGTGCATTTATCAACCCAAATGGCCTAAACAGCCATTCATGTTGTCCCTCTTGAGTTTTGAACATTGTTTTCCATTATCCACTCCTTAGATCAATCTTAGAGAAATAAATTGCACCATTCAAACAATCAATCAAACTATCCATCCATGGTAATGGAAACCTGCACTTGATTGTGACCTTGTTTATTGCTCAACTTTTTGTGCACATTTTTCATTCTTTTCTTCTTTGGTGCTAATAGTGTTGGTACACGCACATGGACTCAAATAGTCCTTGTTCAACCCTTTTCCAATAACTCTTGAACTTGCTTTTGCACCTCTGCATTTTCTTGCGCAGTGTCAACTTGTATGTTGCTTTGTTCGGTAGACTCAATCTTGGGATCAAATCCATCCCATGTCTAATGATTCTCCTCGGTGGTAGGCCTTCGAGTACATCGTTAGAAACAATCTCCACAAACTCACCAAGCAAATCGTTCACCTCTTGCGAAGTGCTACTTCCGTACCTTCACTCTTTGTACCCAACTTGTATGTGGGGTTTACCGCAAACGCAAAATAATTGCAGCCTTTCATCTCGCTTAGGAATTGCTTCCTTAACATCAACATCACTTTTGGATTTGTCTCCACTAATTCACGCCTATCCTTCAATGGATTCAAAGTATGCTTCACTCCATTTGCCACTAATGTATGAGTTTGCATAACCATCGTGTTGCGCCGTGGTCAAACTACCAAGGCCTCCTACGAAAAATACGGAAAGTATCCATAGGCATAATATCATACATAACCTCATCTCTATATTCTCTAATTTGGAAAATCACCAACCATTGTTCTTTTACCAATATTTGATGATCATTCAACAACCACGAAACCTTATATGAATTCTAATGTGCTATCCTCTCTAAATTATGCTTTTCCACAGCAAAACAATGTTGTCAATTCTACCATTGTCAACAATTAACTTACAACACTTACCTCTTGATTTGCAAATTGTCTTGAACAAGTTCTTGCGTTGCCTAGATCATCTTCCTCTTTTGTAGGCTTTCATAACACCCTCATCATCATGAGTGCTTCCCCTATTTTAGGTTCATTAGTGTGATGCACTAATGCAACAGTTGTCATCTGCTTTTGCCATATACAAACTCATGTTTCTACCACCATCAAGATATGTTTGAGGACTCTCAAACGCTTTATGTCCCACTTTTCCACATTTGAAACATGTGTGAGTCAATCCACATGCACGACCTTGACCATAAGATCCTCTATTTCTAGCATTCATCTGCCTCTTTGCGCACTATCATGACACTATGATGTCTCATGACCACCCGTCAACTCACCTTTTCCTCGCACTGTGCTTTGTTACTTGCACGCCAACTTCTCTTATGTCTTTAGTGCACATTTTTAGGCTTCCTCAACAGAGTGTATCCTTATCATTCCAAATTCATCTTGAATTGCCATGCGCAATCCATTCATATAATGCAAAATCTTGTTTGCGTCATCTTCAATATGTCCAACTTTAATATTCGCTTGTAAAGCTCCTTTGTGTAATCACTTACACTCATATCTCTCCATTGCAGATTTTGTAACCTTTTAACAAATTCATATTATAGTCTTGTAGAATGAACTTGGCCTTTAGTTTTGCCACAAATCTATTCCACGTCTTGATCTTTTCTTTTACTTTGCAAACTCTCTTAGTTTGTATATGTTCCCTCCATACGTATACATGACCTTTCAATTTTGATCCAACAAATTTAATTCACATTGGATCCTCCAAGTTCTCCTATTGAAAATACTTTTCAAGCTCAACAATCTAGTCGATAATCCCTCCAAGATTCAATCCGCTAGAATAAATGGGAATTTCCAACTTCGGTTCACTTGTTATTCTTGCGACAACCTCAAAATTCTGTCTTCGTGTTCTTCTATTTCTTCATCTTCGATTTCAGGTGCTTGTTTTGCAACGTTGACATTGCTTGCATCACCAATCACCACAACACCTCAACGTTGCGATGTTTCCATCGTTCCTAGATGATCTTGCATGTCTCTCATCAAACCTGCGAAATTTGCAAGTTTTGGTGCTCTTCCACAATTTTCTTGCAATAAATTGTTATTCCTCTCTATCATTTCTTTAGAAAAGAGTATTATCTGCCGATTTCCATCACACCTATCGAACTCATTCACAAGAAGATGTCTCCAATTATCTCTGCATATCAACTAATGATGACCTTTTACACTGCCTCTCCAAGTCTTGCTGGAAGATGTCCTTAATTGCCTTCCATTCACACTAGCAAATGTGAAAAGCAACAAAAGTAAGATTTCAGTTTCACTAGGGCTAACAACCTTGCTTTGATACTGAATGATGCAGTCACGGTTAGGGTTCCCTATTACGGGATGCCTTAGACCACACAACACTCATAATACTCGGTGGAATACTATGCATAAAATGCACTACAACCAAATGTAAATGCAAAGTACGGAATTTTGAAATCAAAAATCTTTATTCAATCACAGAAAGCAATACATGACAGCACAAATACGTATCTCACAGGTGAGATGCTCAACAAACTCTAGATCCTAAGATCTCTTCTCGCTAACTCACAACCTTTGCAAGTATAACATTGCAACACAAATAACACATTGAACTGATTAGTCCAGGATATAGTATCCATCATGCGGGAGTCATCCCTAACACAAGAGTAGTGGCATGCTTATATATTGCAAGACCCACCTACTTACATTATCACCTCAAATCTACAAGTGACCCATATGACACTACCGTTTGTCCCAATCCTCTATGCAAGATAGGGCCCAAAACACAACTCGATGCAAATTAAGTTGGCTCAACAGTTACAATAATTGGATTAGGTAAAATTCATGTTGGCTCATACAACAATCACTTAATTTGAAACTTTGCAAGGTGCCATGTTCACGTCATCACACATAAGACTGTGCTCTAAACTGCTCCACTTAACCCTTGCATGCTATCTCAATATAGCTCCAACAACTTTGAAATTTCTAGTGTAGATGTATGCCATCAAATACAATCGCCATTAATGCGAGCTCCTAGAAAAGCTAGATGTGTTAGCATGCAAAACTCATGCGACTGTTGCGCACTGTACTGAAGTTGCCTCCCTTTGCACCAAATGATGAAACCTTGTACTAGTGACCAATGCTCCTTTTATCAATGGAACATATTTATGACCTTTAGAAGGTACTACGATCCTTCTTGATGTCTTTAGGAAATGCAGCAACCACTTCGACTAACTAGTTTGAAAATATTTACGTTTATGAATTGATGATGCAGAATACTATAAACACTCATGCAACAAAAACTATGTGCAAAATTTAACACAGATCATTACTGCCTTAGTGTGCACGCAAGTGGCAATGAAACATTACAAAAGACCCAAGATTTTATGCTTTCACAGTCCATATAAATGATAGAGAGATTTCTGGAAAAACTGTGCTGGTTTTTCAATCAACGCTTTCAGATCATCTCCCATGATCCATCATTAGGAAAAATAGAAATGGAGAACAATAGATTAAGGCAAAAACATAATGCCCATGTAGCCACAACGGTTAGGTGCTAGAGTGGTATAGCCATTGAGAAGGAGAGTACAATAGAACTTAGGTTGAGAAAAATTCAAAAACAAAAAGTTAGCCAAAAAATGGAAGTTAAGGGGGAGTACCTATGTCGAAGAAATGACATTGTTAAAAAATTACAAAGAAAAGAAAGGTAAGCGGAAGCGGCAAATTTCAATGTGCATGGGTTAACAATTAAACTGAATAAAAGGTTAGACAAAGGGAGCAAAGAAAGGAATAAAAGAATGGAAAGGGAAGGAAGCCAGAGAATAATTTCTTCCCCTCTTTGGCGTTCTCTGGTTTCCTTCCCTTTCCATTCTTTTAGTCCTTTCTTGGCTCCCTTTGTCTAACCTTTTATTCAGTTTAATTGTTAACCCACGTACACTGAAATTCATCACTTCCCCTTACCTTTATTTTCTTTGTAATTTTTTAACATTTAACAATATTATTCCTTCAACGTAGGTACTCCCCTTTTTTGGTCAAGCCCCCCGTTTTTTGGCTAACTTTTTGTTTTTGAATTTTTCTCAACCTTAGTTCTATGGCACTCTCCTTCTCAACGGCTATTCTAGTTTGGCCCTTGACCGTTGCATCTGCATGGGTATTATATTTTGTGCCTTATTCTATTGTTCTTTTATTTTTTCCTGATGTTGGATCATATGAGAGGATTCGAAACGTTGATTGAAAAACCAGCACAGCTTTTTCAAGAAATCTCTCTATCATTACAGAAGATTTTTTTGCAGAACAAGACTTGTGCAAAACAACAAACAAGACTCTTGCACAAAACAACACTTTACGCAGAGCAGACAACAAAGACCCGTTGAACCAAGACTTGCGCAAAACTAACCTATAATGTTTTTGGGTGATGCAAGATTACAGATGAACCCAGATGCTCCTGCATCACACAACCTGCCTAAAGTTCCTTGTCAAAAAAGAGATTGGCTGTTATCTCAACCTAGAGCTGCCACCAAAGGTCTCCTTCATGCTAGATGAAATGAAACACCGTTTGTGGTCCATGAAAGAAAATTCCCTTATCTGTAGATTCATGGGGGCTTTTCCATGCCTCAAAACTCTCAGATCAGCTGTATTTGACACATAAGGGAGGTCCATGCCTCTAAGTAATTTGTCACACAGGGGTTGGGAAAATTGCTGTCAACTTGCAGTGTTACACCATATGTGTATTGGCCCAAAATGCAAGTGGATATAACAAGGTTCATCTTTGAGTGTACGCTATGTAGCATTAGCAAGCTAATAAACTGAATTTTGTTTTGTGTATGCCATTATCAATACTTTATTGGCTATGGGAGAGCATATTCATGGGCTTTCTAGGTATTTTTGCCAAGACAAGGCAAGGTAATGGTTATTTGTTTGTTGTGATAGATAGTATTAGCAAGTTATGTGTATTGATTCCATGCAAGAAGTCCATTTTTGCTGAAGAAGCTGCCCAAAAATTAATTTACTTATATACGGGTGCACTTTGGATTGCAAAAGTGTGAGATATACAACAGTTATTGAACATCTTTTGGACCACTTTGTGCGGAACAATGGACACTAAGCTGAGGTAGAGTGACCAACTCGAACTTATGCACCGGATATTGGTGCAACCAAAGGCATCTAAAGATCTGGTATGAAAGTTTGTCCTATATTCAATTCATATAACAGGGTTGTTCATACTTCTACCAATTTGGCTCCATTGGAAACATGCTTTGGCTACTTGCCTCGAATATCATTTGATGTGTTACATGATCAATAAGATGCCATTTAAGAGGACACACATTTGGTAGCAAAGAAGGCTGCCAAATTCATTGAGAGAATTAAACTGATACCCAAATGAGTATCTGGAGGCATTTTTATATTTAAAGCCCGTGGGAGGTCTAACTTCCTCACTACTTTTTGAAGAACATGAGAACAAAATTATCTCAATATTCTCTCTAATGATTGATAGATTATAGTAACGATGATCAGCAATTTTCTCAATGTAAGCTTGGAATATTGGCAAAGAAGCCACTTAGGTATTTATCTCGGTTTGCTCTCACAATGATTTTACACCATTAATTTATCATTATGAAATTGGAAAATCGGTAAAGGTTCTGATCAGGTACTTAAATCTGTTTGCTCTTAATCCCTTATCGAGGAAAGATTACTGTTGGAAAACTTAACTATATTCTTAAACTTTTGAGGAAAAATCATGTTCTTTGCAACCTGTGCTTTAATCAGTGCAATCTTTTCTTATGGCTTTCTTCTCATGAAAACAGGAACTCCTGAAAGTAGTTGGAAAAATGACTGAGGAGGGCAAGGTAAAGCATATTCTCTCTCCTGTAAAGTGCCCATAGAGGTTTCTACCAATATACGCTAGAAATTGAATTAAAGCTTCATATACTATTTCAAGTTAATGAAAGAAACATCTGTATTTGCTCCTATTCGGAACCAATGCAGCTCTCACCTATTCTTTTCTGTTGACCGTTGGAGCTAAACTAAACAGATTGCCATCAGGAGCATAAGAAGGGATGCAATCAAATCTTTTGAGAAACTAGAAAAGGTTCAATTTCAACATCAATTTGCAAGATATGACAGAGGCATATGTACAGGGTAATTGTTATGGTTGTAACTGTAAATATCTTGATTATGCTTTCTGATCTGTTTTTGTTTGCATTTTAGGAGAAAAAGTTTTCTAAAGACACTATAAAGGAGTTTTCAGATGATATTCAGGTAACCTTGATAGAGGATTAAATTGCATTAGTGTGGGGTAGAATATAAATTCATATTGTCTATAATCTGTATCGTCTCACCATTTGGGACTATTGGTGAGTGGTTAGGAAACATCTGAGGAAGCATATTTTGATAGCTACATTTTCATGCTTCATGTTTACAGTTTTATGCTTGTATTTGCATTTTAGTTCATATGTTATGGGCTTACACAATATTTGAGGCAAAGCACACCTCTTAGATTGAGTCATCCTATTGGAAAACAAAAAATGGACATGAGTACCAAAACTTGAATTGTGTCCCTTGATTCTTAGAATAAATTTCCTGACAAACTGGTATAAAGACTCTAACATAAAAGACCAACTACCAACTTGAGGGTTGAGATTCTAAAGCTTATGAACTATGTGGTTGTTCGTTCAAATATATTGGTATTAGTCTATTAGACATGCAAATAAGTACTTCTCCTAAGCATTCAAATTTTGTTTCAAGTCACTCAAGCTGGTTTCCAGCCTCTCTTCAATGAATTTAGACAAAATCATAATTAAACTATGTTTTGTGCATAATAATTTGTCAGAATAAATACGTTCTCCACATTAAGACTGATACCAAAAGCTGTCTATGATTGAACATTTGCAGAAGATAACTGATGAATATGTAAAGAAGGCTGATTCACTGTATAAGGAAAAAGAGAGGTATGTAGTTTATGCGCAAAAAAGAAGGCTTGGTTGCTCAATCTCCTGTAATAGTTTAATAGGAAAATCTTCAGTACTCAAGTGCATAGAGCTCTATCCACGAATACAAAGTTTTGCGTTGCATTATTTGGAAGACTATCTTTCAATCGTGGAGTACTTGTTTACAAAATCAATTTCAGTTCAATTATTCAGTTTATGCAAAGAAAAAGGCTTAGTTGCTCAATCTCAAGTAATAGTTCAATTGGAAATTCTCCATTACTCAAGTGCATAGAGCTCTATCTACAAATTCAAAGTTATGGGTTCCATTATTTGGAAGACATTCTTTTAGTTTTGGAGTATTTGCTGTTTAAGAAATCGATTTCAGTCCAATTATTCAGTATTGTGTTTCTAAACGATTCGTTATGATGATCATTCTACAGGAGTTGATGACTATTTGAGGATAACCAAGTGCCATTTTTGTAATGTGTAATGGGGTTGGAAGTTCTGCATGATCATCGCGAGGTTGGAGGAACATATGTTG
Organism: Taxus wallichiana var. yunnanensis; assembly: GCA_018340775.1. Taxonomy (NCBI): domain Eukaryota; kingdom Viridiplantae; phylum Streptophyta; class Pinopsida; order Cupressales; family Taxaceae; genus Taxus; species Taxus wallichiana. The sequence continues at coordinate 814,673,518 of CM031239.1, forward strand.
ACTGTTTTGAATGTGTATAGTTGCTTCCTTCAAAATACTGTGAAAGTACTAGCAACTTTCTATAATGTGTACTGATGCGATTACTAAATAACCAGCATTGCGAGCTTAATTTGACAGGACAATTTGATTGTAGTCTCAGAATAATGTTGTGGCGGTTGTTTTGTTGTTGGTGCTCATTGAGATTTAAATTCATTGCAAAAGATCACAATATCTACATTTATGTAGCGGTAATGTAGTTTGAGTTCATCCCAAAATTGACTGGAATTAATATTAGATAACTCGCGAATGAGAACATGAACTTAACCAATCAGATTGCAGAAAGAGTCGATGTTATTGTAAACTCGATTTTCCAAAGTTTACGTTGTTTTTTCAATGTGATTTACACTTGGAATATATTTAACTAAGTATGATATTGAATAATATTCTTCTGGAATCGTGAGTGTCAGCAAGTTACGGACCTCACTGCTAGATCTTTTTTCAAGGAAAGAAGAGTGAAGTCAATGATTAGTAAGAAGAAAGGAGTGATGTTTTTTAAATAACATTGTGATATAAGGAACATGTCAACCAAACATCAATATAATTTAGATTAAATATTAAGAATTTTTTTTTATTGTATTGGATGAAACAATATTTTTTAATTAATACAACATGGATAAATGTTTGCGATAAAACTAATAAAATTAAAATGTTTATGAAGGGTTATAGTTAATTAAATAATTTATTATTAAACAATTGTGTTAAACTATTTAATTTTTTATAGCTAAAACTAAACTATGTAGTTATATATTTAGATTGGATTAAATTTAATTTAAATTAATAATTTTGGATTGAGTAGGTCAAGATTAAATAATGCTTAAATTAGATAAATAGTTAATTTTAAAAATAAATTGAAAATAATGCGAGTAAAAGAATTGAGTAATGCATCATATTTCAATTCATTTCAAATAAAAGATTACATAATGTCTGAATTAAATAATTGCCCAATTTTAAAATAAAGCTTTATTAAATGAATTGTAAATTAAATTATTAGTAATAGAATTGAGTAAACTAAATAAGTTGATTTTGATATATAATGGATTAAAACACATAGATTACAATAATTTAAAAGAAAAAAACGCAACACATTTATAGCTTTTGTGAAAACATGTTAGATTGTTCCATTACATATGGTTTTGTACCTTCTATTATTTTTAGATCTATTTGTTGTATTTTAGATTAATTTAGATTTTTTATTTTGTATTATAAAATTCACACTTGGTTCTAATTTAGGTGTAAGATGTTTAGAAAAAAGGAAAATCAAAGTCAAAGGCTAATGACAACCCAAAATATCGTGATCATTGACATGCCCCCATCCTAATTATTGTCAATCTATACTCTTTAGATATTGTGCAAAAACAAACCCTAACACAACAAATGCTCATCAAAACAACTTTGTACATGTTTGCATTTTTCTCTCAAAGCTATGCCCAAGAGTCTCATTCAAATGTGGAAGAGGGGTTTGAGATCCTTGTTAGAAGGGACTATCATAAAGATTGCCAAGCATACACATTTGTACATGAAAATAACATATGAAATCCTAATTTCTCAAGCATACACAATATACACAATATCTTTGCATGTGCAAAGATGAACCACAAATTTACTCTTTTTCAACTCTTCATCATAACCACATATTTCTATAGTTTATTAACCTCAATAAAGATGATATTGTAGACACTTGAATTTGGCACTTTGCACCTAAAGCATGTCTTATGCACACAATCCAAGCCTAGGTGACTTATCTCTCTTCCACGATGTGCTTATCTATTCACACTTTGCTCAGTCACTTACATATCTACATGTAATAATCAACAATAGTTTAATAGCTCAAGAAATCTCAAATAGAATCTTTCAAAGTCCCATGAGCTCCTTATATGAGGACTTGGGTGTCTATTATATTTTTAAAAATGATGACCATAATGTGCCTTCGAACTGATGCAGAGAAGGATATAAAACAGCCATTCATTCAACTATTAAGAGGGTTTCAAATAGAACTTCCACCTATCTTTGTAGTAGAGGATCACTCAACAAGCCTACAATGACTAAAAACTTGCAAATATGAGCTAAGCCACACCAAAGGTTCTTACCAAACTCGGTGCTCTGATTCAACCTTTCATTCAATGCCAAACGTGCCTATTCCAAAGATTCATACACAAGATGTCATTCATTTACGCCGTTTCTTTAACCTTACACTTCTCTCCCATTATGTAGCTTCTTGCCCCAACTAGCAACTTTCTCCTCCAATAAGCAATTTTGCGTTCTTAGATTCACCAAGGTTTATTGGCTTGTTCACCTTGTGCACACACTTACAAAAAACTTAGTTCAATCATACAATCAACTCAAAAAAACCCAAAACACCAATCTACCCTTGTTTGTGAAATCTCCTTCTAAATGCCCTTAAGACAATTATTCTTGCAACATTCATGGATAGAGACTTTCAAAGACACCAAGAATAAAGTATAAGCTTCATTAGTTGTCTTTTAGCATCTCTAAAGAGCATGCAAAATTTTGAAGATACCCAGATCCTAAAACTCCTACAATCACAATATATATTTTTTTCTTTCGGCTCAATTTTGTTTTGTAAGTCTCCAAGACAATCCAACCGAGATTTTCATAGAACTTTACATAGAAGGGTCAAATCACAAAAATATTAAAAACCCACATGGAAAATATGTCTTATTTTTATAGTCCAAATTTTAGCTCTTTATTATGCTTCCATAAAAAGTTATGCCCGCTGTCCCACAACTAGGTTTCTAATTTCTCGAAACATCAAAATCTTAGGGGTTCGAGATATGTATATCTCATGGTACAGACGTCAAAGGCATAAACAAAGAAAACCCACTTGTATTCTCGTGCCATAAACATGCCCTCAAAATTTCAGATCATTTTGATTAGCACAAAATAAGTTATGCTTGTTGTACTGAGTCGAACTCTTATATGGCAACAAACACCCAATTTTGCATTAATTTTCAATTCAAGCATATTTGGCCACACAAATGCATAAATTTACCTTAATTAAATAGTATCCATGATATTTCAATCACATCACATAGAAATGCAATGACTCAAGACATTAGCAAGATCAAATCTCTTTTGTTCCAACTCAACTTCTCATAACAATCTTGAACACATATCTCTTCACAAACCCTCTTACCACACTTGAAGCACTCGCTCCCCTTTTCATCCTCTCCATCTCTTTGAATTTTGTCACTCCCTCCCGAATTTCTAACCTTCAAATCCCATAATAACTCATGTATGTAACTTCTCTTTGAAGTGTAAGCTGTTATTTTGTGACTCTTCAACTTCTTCCCATATGCCTTTTTCACATATTAAGGCATTTTATAACTTTTCAAACATTTCATTGGCTTACATCCATACTAGGAACTTAAGACATCAAGCTTATATACCTAACCCACTTGAAAACCCCCTTTAATCTACCTTTCAAGCTATTTTCAAATCAATATTCTCTTTTCCCAGTTTTTATAATTTGAATCCCTTTTGGAGGGAAAATGCATTAAGAGGAAAATTCAAACTTTCAAAGACTCTAACACATTCCAACAACTCAATAGCATGGCAAGGAGGAGGATTCTCAATATAGTGTTTCTCATTCCATGTTGCTCATGCATCATACTCCCTAGGTGGAGAAAAGTGTCCATACACTTTGCTTGCTTGTTCATGTCTTCATTTTCATTGTATGCTCTATCTTCTTGATGTCCTTCCTCTATCCTAGTTTGTTTTTCACCCATGTGGGTCCCACACTTTTCTCTTTGTCCATCCATTTGCTTTCACTTTGCATCTTTTTCTCTTGACCTTCACTCATTTTCCTCATCTTCATGCCTTTATTCATTGTACTTTCTTTTCCTTTCCTATTTTCTTGCTTACTCCCATTCTTCACCACCTCAAGATGCCTTAAACTTGTACCTTCTTCTTCCTTGATCTCTCTTTGATCACCTTGTACCCAAGAAATCACCTCCTTCTCAACTATACCTGCACCCTTTTTGTCTTCATCCATCATAAACATCAGCTCTTGTACTAGTTCTTCACATTCACTCATATAAACTTGATCACCTTCTTGTTTGTCAACATATTCATGTGTACAAGTAGACTCATTATGTGTTATTTCAAAGAACTCACTCACAAAATCAACATTATCAAACATCGAATCATCAAAAGTACTCACCTTGTCTTCACTCCTTGCATGTATACCTTTTGGAGAGTTAAATAATTCTTCAATCATGTACATTTCCTCTCTCAACATGAGAGTGTCTTCTTCATCAATGGCTTCATCAAACTTGGGGTTGTCATGATCATTCCCTTGTGCACAATCTTCATCTTTTCTCCATTTCTTCATTTGTGTAGGAGCATTCACCAATCTCCCATGTAGCTATTCTATACATCTCTTTGAAAGCTTTGGATTTCCCTTTTCTTGCTTCATTTATTAATCTCAAGTCATCATGTTCTAATACATCATCAAACCTTTCATAAACCACTTCCTTACCTTGAAGTTTTCCTTGGCCTTCTTCATGAGTTTGTTCACTCTTATGTAAGATTCTTGGCTACCATGCTTGGGCTAATTCTTCCATCCTATCATGTTCCTTTAAATTGGTATTTACCTCATTCTTCATGCATTCTTGTGGTATACTCACTTGATTCTTGCTCTTGACTATCCATTTCTTGCTTACCATATGCTTGGGTTGGCTTCTTGTCTTCATATCAGTTGCCTGATTGCTCTTGTAGCTTGACCTTTGTCCTATATCAACTCCTTTCCTTTTGGCTTGTAGGCTTGACTTAAAGCCTTGGTAGACCTTCTCTCTACTTGCAGTCTCCTTATGTTCCTCTATTTTTACATTTCCTTAAGCCACTTAGGCACAATATATCCATGATTTATGATCTCCTTTGAATGAGAAATTTGGTGCTTGTGCTTAGTATAGCCCCTTTGCTTCTCTGCTTCTTTTCCAACTTGCACAATCTGGTTTATCTTCAATGCTCCATGGTTAGGGGTCTCTCTTTGTTTACTAGCTCTTTTTCTTATTCCAAGTAACTTTCTCATGCCTCATAAAATGCCATTTGATCTTCATATTCTTCTTGATAAGGTTTAAGATCTTCCACTTTACCTTGTATCAGTTGTACTTGTTCTATTTCAGCTTCATCTTCATTCAAAAGTGTTTCATTCTATCTTGTTTTCACCCACCTTAAGGTCTTTTCTTTCACCTTCATCACAATTGTCTTTATACCTGCAAACACACACTCAAACATGAAGTTAGATAACAAAACAAGAGCCCATAAGGCCCTCATGAAAGTCTTCTTCATAGAAACTTTCTCCTTTTCTTCTCTTTCCACTCCATCCTCTTCTTCGCATAACATCTCATTTTTCTTCACCCTTTCATGAGTATCTCTCACCATTTCTCTTTCTAAAGCAATCATCTTTTGCCTCTTATTCCTCTTCATAAGTAGCTTGATAGGCCATTTCAGCTTCCATTCAAATCCTTGAAATTTCTCTTCCATCATGGTCTTGATCATTATTTCTAACTTCTCAATCGTTTCCCTTGTTTCCTTTAGTTCTTTCACTTTTGTGCTTTCCTTCACTTTACTATGAAATCTTCCTTCTTGTAAGATCTTGAACATGTCTATATATTTTCTCATTCTCTCCATAAGATCTTCACCCAAGTCTCTTTCACCTTGGTCTATTGATCTCCTTAAGTCCTCACCTAGGTCTTTTGCACCCTAGTCTCTTGGCCTTGTCTAATACTTTCAATGCTATAAGCCTCCCTTTTGTAGTCTTCTATCTCTTCTTAGGTTCCTTACTAGGATTAATAACACCTCAACTTGTATTTTTTAAACAACTTGCTTTCTCATCTTCTCTACTTGTCAATCATTCTTCACTTCACCACTTGTTAGGTACATACTTGTATCAAAGCTCATAAAATTGATTTAGTCAACAATAAACTAGAATTCAAGCATCAAAGTTCCCAAAATATCAAGAAAGATTCAAACATCAAGGCTCTATAATACTCCTACATGTAAAGATCAAGAAAAATCCATTCTTCAAAGCTCAACATTCCTCTCTTGAAATTTAAGAAAGGTTCAATCTTCAAGGCTCACATCAAACAAGTATGCTTCATCAAGTTTTGGTCATCTACAATTATATCCCTAAGACAAGTACCAGTACCTTACCAAATTCTCAACAATCTCCTTTTCACTGTTTTCTTTTACAATCTTGATTCCTTCAACTCTGCAACTTAACCATTTCAACATTAGTACAAAATATGAATATAAGAGATTCAACCTTTCTCTCTCGATACCAAATGATGTAGAGAAGGATATAAAACAACCTTTCATTCAAACTATCAAGAGAGTTTCAAACAAAACTTCCACCTACCTTTTCAAGAAAGGATCACTCAACAAGTCTACAATGGCTAAAAACTTGCAAATATGAGCTAAGCCACACCAAGGGTCCTTACCAATATTAGTGCTATGATTCACCTTTCATTCAATGCCAAACGTACATATTCCAAAGATTCATACCCAAGACATCATTTGTTTACACTGTTTCATAAGCAATTTTGATTTCTTAGCTTCACTAAGGTTTCTTGGATTCTTCAATCCATGCACACACTTACAACAAACTTAGTTGAATCATAGAATCAACTCAAAGAAATCCAAAACACCATTCTACCCTTCTTTGCCAAAACCGCATTCTAAATGCCCTTAAGACAAGTATTATTGCAACATTCATGGATAGAGACTTTTAGAGACACCAAGAATAAAGTATAAGCTTCATTAGTTGTCTTTTAGCATCCCTAACGAACATGTAAAATTTTGAAGATACCCGATCCTAAAACTCCTATAATCACAATTTTCTCTCTTAGATCAATTTTGTAAGTCTCTAGGACAAACCGATTGAGATTTTATTAGAAATTTGCATAGAAGGGTCAAATCACAAAAAAATTAAAATAAACCTAGAAAATATGTCTTAATTTATATAGTCCAAATTTTAGCTCTTTATGATGCTTCCACAAAAATTTATGCTCGCTTTCCCACAACCGGGTTTCACAATTTCTCAAAACATTAAAATCTTAGGGGTTCAAATTTGTATATCTCGTAGTATGGGCATAAAAGGAATAAAATGAAGAAAACCCATTTGTATCATCATTCCATAAACATACCCTCAAAATTTCAGATCATTTTGATTAGTAAAAAATAAGTTATGCCTTTTGTCTTGAATCGGACTCTTAGATAAAGAACAAACACCCAATTTTGCATTAATTTTGAATTCAAGCATATCTGGTGTTGGGGTGTGGAGCCTATTTTTTAGTCTTCTTGAATCAATGTTGAAGTGTTGGAGCTCGAACGGTTAAGTTTGGAGACTTCAGGAGCATTCTGCGATTGTTTCTTTGTGGCGTTCTTTGTGCGATCCTTTGTGTCTATTCTTCACGCTAACGTTCTTTGTTAATTTTTGTTAATGTCGGGACTATTTTTCTAGCCATGGGAAGTTGAAAGATCACAACTTTCAAACTTATAGGGTTGGCTTTAGGACTTCTTGAGAGGATTTTAATCCTATAAATAGAGGTGTTAGCGTATCTTGAAGATATCTTGAGTGTTCAATAGGTCTTGAGTCTTAATGATCAAGAGGTGATCAAGAGTGATCAAGGTTATGCAATTGGGTGTCAATTGTGGTTTAGATGTGGTTTAGCATCTTTGGAATTTTGTTGTGAGTTCATAATTGAGAGAAGACTGTGAGAGTTGTTTTACTCTTATTGATAATAAAATATGAGCAAGTTCTTGGTGGACGTAGCCCACATTGGGTGAACCACGTTAAATCTTGTCTTGTCTTCTTTTGTGCATTATTTATTTATGTTGTTATATTTTTGCAAGTATAATTCTGCTATATAGTTTCCTACTATTGTGGTTTGAGGAATTGTTTCCGCATACTTGTTCTCTAATTCCTAACAATTGGTATCAGAGCTTTGGTGGTTTTTTTTGAAGTTGTAAATCACAGGGAAAGTTAAGCTTGAGTGGGAGCTATGACAGATGAGGGTAGATCGAGGGTTGAGAAGTTCAATGGGAAAAACTTTGGTTTGTGGAAGATGTAAATGGAGGATTACTTATATCATAAGGACCTCCATGTTCCTTTGGCTGGAAAAGCAAAGAAACCTATAGCCATGTCGGATGAGGATTGGGAGTTGTTGGATAGAAAGGTGCTTGGGGCAATTCGTTTATGCCTTGCATCTTCGGTTGCTTTCAACATATCGCAGGAGAAGACCACGGAAGGTCTCATGAGTGCATTGGGGAAGTTATATGAAAAACCCTCTGCCTCTAATAAAATATTTTTGATGAAAAAGTTATTTAATATGAAGATGTACGAGAATGGTTTTGTTGTTGATCATTTGAATGCATTTAATACTGGTTGCGAGTATGTTAAACTCGGTAAAAATTGACTTTGATGATGAGGCTAGGGCTTTATTGATTTTGTGCTCCTTACCGAGATAGGCGGACAACTTGGTTATGGTTGTAAGTAATTCAGTCTCTAATAACTCAAAGCTGAAGTTTGAGGATGTAATAGGTGTGATCCTAAGCGAGGAAATGCAAAGGAAGAGCACCGGAGATTCTTCTACTTCTGGAAATGCTTTGATAGTGGAGAGCAGAGGGAGACAAAAGAATAAAGGGAAAGGTAACGTGGGAAGTCGAATGATCGTGGAAGGTCAAAGTCCAAGAGTAAGTTAGAATGTTGGCACTGTGGGAAGGTTGGTCATGCTAAGAAAGATTGTTGGGCTCTTTGGGATAAGAAGAACAAGAAGGAGGAAACTAAAGAGGTAAATTTGGCAGCAGGTGATTTTTTCAAGATGCCTTAATTATTTCTTTAGATAATATTGCTGAATCTTGGGTGTTAGATTCAGGGGCTTCTTTCCATGCCACCCCACATAGACATTACTTTATTGATTTTGTTCAAGGTGATTTTAGACATGTATATCTTGGTGATGATGAACCATGCAGCATAGTAGGGAAAGGTTGTGTTCAGGTGAAAATGCAGAATGGGAACACATGGCTACTTAAGGATGTCAGGCATGTGCCTAAGTTGAGGTGGAATTTGATATCAGCGGGACAACTGGGTAGTGATGGTTGTACGGTTAGTTTTACAACGGATTCTTGGAAGGTTACCAAGGGAGCTCTTGTGGTTGCAAGAGGTAAGAAAAATGGTACTTTGTATTTAACCAGTGGTGCTGATTATTGCAATTTAGTTGCTATAGATGGAGATGCAACTTTGTGGCACTAGAGACTCGGTCATATGAGTCATAAGGGCATGCAGATTATAAAGGACAGTTGCCCAGATTAAAGGAGTTAGATTTGGACTTCTGTGAGGATTGTGTTTATGGGAAATAGAAGCGGGTGAGATTCCTCGAGGTTGGACCTACCAGGAAGGAGGGTAAGTTGGAGTTAGTGCATACAGATGTATGGGGGCTAGCTAAGGTAAACTCTATTAGTGGTTCATGTTATTATGTCACTTTCATTGATGATGCAACTAGAAAATTTTGGGTATATTGCATTAGAAAGAAATATGATGTGTTTGAAACTTTCAAAAGATGGAAAGCCTTGGTTGAGAATGAAATAGGTCTCAAGTTGAAATGTCTCAGGTCAGATAATGGAGGGGAATATTACAATAATGAATTTCTTGATTACTATTTGGTAAATGGGATTCACAGGAAAAAATGGTTCCAAATACTCCACAGGAAAATGGAGTGTCAGAGAGAATGAACAGGACAATCATGGAGCGTGCTAGGTGCATGAGGTTACATGTGGGGCTGCCACTCATGTTTTGGGTAGAAGCAGTAAGCACAACTGTTTATCTGATTAACAGAGGACCCTTTATGGCCTTGGATGGAGGTATACTTGAGGAGGCTTGGTCTGGTAAGAAAATTGATTACTCATTTCTTAGAGTATTTGGATGTGAGGTATTTGTTCACATTGATAAAGATGATAGGACCAAGTTAGAGGCTAAGTATGAGAAATGCACCTTTGTTGGATATGGTGAAGATGATTTTGGTTTCCGTGTTTGGATTCTTAAAGACAAGAAAATATTTTGGTCTAGAGATATTGTCTTTAATGAAAAAATCATGTATAAAGATCAGTTGCAGGAACATAAAGAGAAATCAAAGAAAGAATACAGTGTTAGAGGACATTGCAAACAACAAGGTGTCCAAGGGGCCGGTTCAGGTTATAGCATGTTCCGGCATAGCCAGTTTAGGTACCTACTCATTAGGAACCCCAAACTCCTAAGGTGAGAAGGTCTTCTAGGGTAAGAAGGGAACTTGAATGTTTTACTCCATCTTTGAATTATTTATTGCTCAATAACAGTGGAGAGCCAGAGTGCTTTGAGGAAGCAGTGCAGGTGGATGCCAGGAAGAAGTGGGAGTAGGCCATGGATGAAGAACATAGATCTCTTATGGAAAACTAGACTTGGGATTTGGTGGAGCTACCCGAGGGAAAGAGAGCATTGTAGAACAAGTGGGTGTATAGAATCAAAGAGGAAGATGGAGGCAGGAAATGATACAAGGCCCGGTTGGTGGTCAAAGGATTTGCATAGAAGAAAGGTATAGACTTTGATGAATTTTTTCTCCTAAGTTGTTAAAATGACTTCTATTAGGACTGTTCTTGGTTTAGTTGCAGTAGAAGACCTGCACTTAGAACAATTGGATGTGAAGACTGCATTCCTTCATGGTGAGTTGGAGGAGGAATTGTACATGCAACAACCACATGGTTATGAGGTCAAAGGGAAGGAGAGGTTAGTGTGCAAATTGAAGAAGAGCTTGTATGGCTTGAAACAAGCTCCACAAAAGTGGTACATGAAGTTTGATAGTTTTATGCAGGATTAGGGTTACTCCAGTGTCACTCAGACCATTGCGTGTACATCAAGAAGTTTCTTGATGGTAGTTATATTATTCTGATGCATGTATGTAGATGATATTCTTGTTGCAGGGAAGAACATGCAGGAAATAAAGGTACTCAAGAAATAGCTAGGTGACTCCTTTGTTATGAAGGATTTAGGGGTATCAAAAAAATCCTTGGTATGAGAATAACTCGGAACAGGAAGGAGAGGAAGCTGATATTATCTCAAGAAGAGTACATAAAGAAGGTCTTGGAGAGGTTTAGTATGTAGGATGCTAAATCGGTTGGTACTCCTTTGGCAGGTCACTTTAAATTATCAAAGGAGCAGAGTCCCAAGATTGAGGAGGATAGAATATAGATGTCTAGGGTACCGTACTCATCAACAATTGGTAGCTTGATGTATGCTATGGTATGCACTAGGCTTGACATTGCCCATGCAATGGGAGCAGTGAGCAGGTTTATGAGTGATCCAGGTAGAGAGCACTGATAGGCAGTAAAGTGGATCCTTCGGTATTTGAGAGGGACCATGGGAGAAACATTGTGTTTTGGTGGATCAGACACTACATTACATGGATATGTAGATTCGGACATGGTAGGAGATTTGGACAACAGGAGGAGCACGATAGGTTATGTATTTATGGTTGGTGATACAACAGTGAGTTAGATTTCACGGTTACAAAAGGTTGTGGCTTTGTCAACCACAGAGGCTAAGTATGTTGCTGCCACATAGGGCAAGCAAGGAGATGATTTGGCTATAGTAGTTGCTTGATGAGTTGGGTCATAAGCAGGAAGTTGAGAGACTACATAGTGATAGTCAGAGTGCTATTCATTTGGCGAAGAACTTTGCTTTCCACTCTAGGATGAAGCACATTTAGCTGAGATATCATTTCATCAGACAACTTTGGAAGAAGATAAGTTGAAGCTGGAAAAGATTCATACTCAATCAGAATCCTGCGGATATGATGACCAAGGCGGTCACAAGGGAGAAGTTGAAGTTGTGTTCAACTTTGATTGGCCTTCATGGTTGATAATGAAGGGTTAAGAACTTTGCTCAGTGGAAATAGTCTCCAAGTGGGAGATTGTTGGGGTGTGGAGCCTATTTTTTTGGTCTTCTTGAATCAGTGTTGAAGTGCTGGAGCTTGAATGGTTAAGTTTGGAGACTTCAAGGAGCATTATGTAGTCATTTTCTGCGTAGTCGCTATGTCATTGCTGCGACGTTGTTGTTAACATGTTGTTAATTGCTGTCGTTAACGTTGGGACTATTTTTCCAGCCGTGGGAAGTTGAAAGATCACGACTTTCAAACTTCTAGGGTCGGCTTTAGGACTTCTTAAGAGGATTTTAATCCTATAAATAGAGGTGTTAGGGTATCTTGAAGATATCTTGAGTGTTCAAGAGGTCTTGAGTCTTAATGATCAAGAGGTGATCAATGATCAATTTTATGCAATTGGGTGTTAATTGTGTTTAGATGTGGTTTAACATCTTTGGAATTCTGTTGTGAGTTCATAACTGAGAGAATATTGTGAGAGTTGTTTTACTCTTGTTGATAATAAAATCTGAGCAAGTTCTTGGTGGATGTAGCCCACATTGGGTGAACCACGTTAAATCTTGTCTTGTCTTCTTTTGTGCATTATTTATTTATGTTGTTATATTTCTGCAAGTATAATTCTACTATATAGTTTCCTACTGCTGTGGTTTGAGGAATTGTTTCCACATACTTGTTCTCTAATTCCTAACATTTGGCCACACAAATGCATAAATTTACCTTAATTAAATAGTATCTATGATATCTTAATATCATTACATAGAAATACAATGACTTAAGACATTAACAAGATCAAATCTCTTTTATTCAAACTCAACTTCTAATAACAATCTTGAACAAATATCTCTTCACAAACCCTCTTACCACACTTGAAGCATTGCTCCCCTTTTCATACTCTCCATCTCTTTGAATTTTTTTCACTTCCTTATGAATTTCTAACCTTCAAATCCCATGATAACTCATGCATGTAACTTCTCTTTGAAGTGTAACCGCTATTTTGTCACTTCAAGTTCTTCCCATATGCATTTTTCAAATATTAAGGTATTTTACAACTTTTCAAACATTTCATTGGCTTACATTCATACTAGGAACTAAAGACATCAAGCCTATATACCTAACCCACTTGAAAACCAATCCACTTTCAAGTTCTTTTCAAACCAATATTCACTTTTCCCGCTTTTACAATTTGAATCCCTTTTGGAGGGAAAATACATTAAGAGGAAAATTCAAACTTTCAAACCTTATTGTTTTCTTTCCATGAATCATTTGGAATCTCTAAAGAATCTAACACATTCCAAAAAATCAATAACATGACAAGGAGGATTTTCAATGTAGTGTTTCTCATTCCATGATGCTCCTACATCATACCCACTTGAAACACAAGACGAGCCCCATATAATTCTTTTGGATGATGAAATTAATGATGTGGATCACGACCAAGTTAAAATTTTGTCTAACTTTCGTCAAGACCTTCTTACTTATCCCCATCATCTTGATCAAATTATCAAGCTATTCCTTGTCTTTAAGCTCTCTCATGATAAAAACATCTAATGAGAAGTCTATTTGTCATGCACTTCATCATACATCCTCCAATTTGGCTACAACTACTATGCCTATATTTTTAGGGGTAGCCCATATCCCCTTCAAAGTGTTACAATGTTTATTCCATGTCTACTATTATTCATACATCTACTATACACACACAAGGCTTCCCATTCCTCTTGTAATACACAGACTCTTGCAAATATTGTTCATATTTTTCAAGGACAAGTATTAAAATGATCCGAAAAGAACACGTGTTAATTCTAATGGGGCAACTTCCGAGAGAGTCATAACTTTTGCACTTTAGCATCGATTGACTCCATTCAAAATGCGTCAAAAAGATTGGAACATGTAGAATATGGTGAAAGGGTGCATAATTTGTCTAAAAAGTTTGACCCCCAAAATACACTTATAAAAGCCTCAAATTATAATTTTTGTAGTGTTGTCTAAAAATTGTAATTTCTAAAAATAATAATTTTGGGAAACTTTTGCATATGTAATTCACGAAGGTGAATCACCTCGTCTCTCTCTGAAGATTGGTGACCTTCCACATTTTTCTAGATGTCTCTTCATATTTCTAAAAGTCATTTATATGTAACTTGTAAGGGGAAGAGAGACATTTCCTTGTAGAGATAACTTTTGTAATCAAAATTTTCTGAGTAATATACATCTCTTTTCAAATATAGTTTTTCTATTTACATTTGGCACAATTGTTAATTTTTCATTTAATCCAAAATCCCCAAGTTTTGGATCTGTGATATCAGAGTGAAGGTGCCTTGAGAGTGTAGGGTTAGCACAAGGTTGTACAAATAATATATCATATCTAAGCATACATGCAATAAAAGTGGATATTCTACCAGAAGAAATATACAAAACAAGAGATATAAATCAACATTAGATTTAATGTGGTTCACCCAATGTGGGGCTACATCCACCAAGAAACAAGCCAATATATTATCCAAAGCTTTTAGAAGATATACAATTGAAGATCTACAATCTTCCACACCTCTCAAATGTACAGTACTTTCTTTCTCTCAAGCTTCTCCTTCTTCTCCAAGAATTCTCTCTCACACAATTATTTTCACAATAATCATTAACCAATTCTCTTCCTTCTAAACCCTAGATTTTATGCTTATATAGGCATATACAAACTTAGGGCACTTAGTCATGCAATTACAATCAATAGATATGCTTTAATGCTAAAATTAGATCTAATTCCCGTGAGTTAAATAAAACACTCACACATAGGTAACCGACGCCGGTTAGCCCTAACCGATGCTTGGTTCCTCCTTTCTTGACCAATGCGCTCATAGGTGACCGATGTCGGTCCCTCCATAACCGATGCCGATTATTGTGTTTTCTAGCAAGTTTAATATAACATGCTAATTTGAAGTAATTGAGCTCCACAACTCAACAATCTCCCACTTGGAGATAAATTACTGCACTATACCTATACAATGTCATTCTTGGATCCTTTCCTTAGCTTTGTTTCTTCCTCTTCAAGTCTCAAACTCAAGACCAACAAAAGTGGAGTGTAGCTCCAACTTCTCTTTTGCTAATGGATTCATTAGCATATCCACAAGGTTTTCACTCATATGAATCTTCTCCAGTTTTAGCTTCCCATCCTCCAATACCTTCGCCGTATGAAGTGATATCTCAACTGAATGTGTTTCATTCTAGAATGAAACACTAAGTTCTTTTCCAAATGAATTGCACTCTGACTGTCATTGAATAATTTGCAATCATCTTGCTCCTTTCCCAACTCTTCCATGAACCTACTCATCCATATCATCTCTTTGCTAGCCTCTGTAGCTACAACATACTCTTGCCTCTATAGTAGACAAAGCCACAACCTTCTGCAATCTCAAATCCAACTAACTTCCATCCCACCTACTGTGAAAATATATCCAGTAGTGCTCCTTCTACCATCCAGATCTCCAACCATATCCGAATCAACATAGCCATATAAATAAATATCCAAACCTCCATAACATAACTTGCATGCTAGATGTCCCTCTCAAATACCTGAGAATCCATTGGACTACTTTCCAATGCTCTTTACTTGGATTGGCCATAAATCTACTCACAACTCCCATTTGCTTGTGCAATGTCTGTCTGGTACAAACCATAACATACATGAGACTCCCAACTACTAAAGCATATGGTACTCGTGTCATGTATTTGACCTCCTCATGTGATGAAGGACATTGATATTTTCTCAATTTGAAGTGTCCAACCATAGGTGTACTCACCGGTTTTGAATCTTGCATGTTAAACCTTTCCAACACCTTATTGATATAAGCCTCCTGAGACAAATACAATTTCTTGTTCTTCTTGTCTCTGTGTATTTTCATGCCAAGGATTCTTTTTTAGCTCCTAAATCCTTCATATAAAATGTGTGAGCTAGCTTTCCTTAAGCTCACCAATGTCCTGCATACTAGATCCTGCAATAAGCATATCATCCACATACAAGTAACAAAATAATATAGCTCCCATTTTCAAGCTTCTTGAAATAAACACAATGATCAGATTCACATTTCAAATAACCATGCTCATGCATGAAACTATCAAACCTCATGTACCATTTCTTTGGAGCTTGCTTGAGCCCATATAGACTCTTTTTCAACCTGCACACTAATTTATCCTTACCCTTGACTTCATACCCATATGCGATTTATGGATATAAATATCTTCATCCAAATCACCATGAAGAAAATCCATCTTCACATCTAGTTTCTCTAAATGAAAATCATGTACTACAACTAAACTCAATACAATATGTATGGAAGTCATTTTAACAACAGAGAAAATATTTCACCAAAGTCAATACCTACTTTTTGTGCAAATCCCTTTACTACAAGTCTTTCCTTGTATCTTTTATGTCCACCCTCTTCTTCCTTGATCATATAAACCCATTTTTTTGCAATGTCCTCTTACCTACTGGCAACTTAACCAAATCCCAAGTCTAGTTTTTTTCCAAGGAGTCCATCTCCTCATCCATGCCATGCTCCCACTGAACACGTGGGTCTTATCCTACATTGCTTCTTCAAAACTTTCTGGTTCACCATTATTAGTCAATAATAAATAAGATAGAGAAGGTGTAAATATTTTTGAGAGGTTTACTTACCCTTTGTGACCTTCTCACAGAAGTTTGGGGTACTGAGGCTCATTCTGACCTCTTGGACATTTGTTTCCAATTCTGACAATGACCGACGCCGGTCACCTATAATCGACATCGGTTTTGCTAACCGATGTCGGTTTGGATCTTCAAACGATATTGGTTCAACTGACGATGCTTGGTCAGGGGTCAACCGACACCGATTATTGTGTAACCCTGTCGGTATTATTTTTAAATATGAGAGTTCATTTTCATTCACAAACTTCTCAACCGGTTCATCCTTGGGTACCAAAATTTGATCCTTGTATATTCTCTTTTCATTCCATTCAATGTCATGACTCCTAATAATTTTAGAATTCTCTAAATCCCAAAAATGGAATCCAAATCACCATATCCATAACCAATGAAAGTGCATCTCTTGGATTTTGCATCTAACTTTTTCCTATTTTCCTTATCAATATGCACAAAAGCTTCTAACCAAAAATTTAAGAAAAGAAATATCTACCTCTTTCCACCCAATCTTCCTTTGGTATTCCTCCATCTAGTGAACTTGAAGGCCCATAATTAATCAAATAAACCATTGTATCAACTGCTTTTGCCCAAAACATGCAAGGGTAATCCAACATGTATCCTCATACTTCTAGCACATTCCATGATTTTCTTGTTCATTCTTTCTGCAACACCATTCTCTTGTGGTGTTCTTGGAACCATCATTTCTCTATGTATTCCATTCACTGAACAATAATCATTGAAAGCCTTGCTACAATATTCACCACCATTGTCGATCTCTAAGACACTTTAACTTTGAATTTGATTCATTCTCAACAAGGGCTTTCCATCTTTTAAAAGTCTCAAAAACATCATATTTATGTTTAATACAATAAACCCATACCTTTCTTGTAGCATCATCAATGAAAGTAACATAATATTGGATCCTCCATGAGAAACTACCTGGTTGGTCCCCACACATCTGAGTGTACAAGCTCCAATTTTGCTCCTTCTTAGTTGCCCCAACTTTGAGAAATCTCACTCTCTTTTACTTTCCAAAGACACAATGCTCACATAAATCAAGATCTAAATATTTCAAATATGATAACTTACCCTTAGCCTTTAAGATCTGCATTCCTTTTTGACTCATATGGCCCAACCGATTATGCCACATGCATGCATCTAATCTTGAAGTAGATAACACATAAAATGAATCAATAACACAAGTAGATAAATATAATGTTCCTACCTTCTTACCTCTTGCCACAACAAAAAATCACCCTTGGTGACTTTCCAAGAGTCTGCTATGAATGTAACCATGTAACCAACTTCACCTAGTTGCCCTACAGAAATAAGATTCCTCTTGAGGCTTGGCACATGCCTCACATCTTTCAATACCCATGTATTTCCATTCTACAATTTTAGATGAACTTCCCTTTACCAATAATACTACAAGGTTCATCATCACCCAAATAAACATGCCCAAAATTTCCCTAGACATAATTTCTAAAATAACCCTTATTAGGGGTTGCATGGAAAGAAGCTCCTGAATCTAAAACCCATGATTCTATTCTATTATCCAAAGAAAGAATAAGAGCATCTTGCATTACCTTTGCTGTAATATTTTCCTCTTTATTTGACTCTTTACCTTTGTCTTTTGACTCTTTACCTTTGTCTGGTGTTGGTTCTCTTTATCCTTTGACCAACAATATTTCTTTGCATGTCCTTTCTTTCCACATTTCCAACAAGTAATTCCCTTACCTCTAGATTTAGATCTTCCATCCCTTGAATTTGATTTCCCATTATTCTTACTCTTGGATCTCTCCTTCTTCTTCCTCTTCTTTCTACATTCAAAGCATTCTCGATGATGATTCCTTTGTAATTTTCTTATGAATTTCTTCATTCAAGATTATACTAACCACATCATCAAACTTCAAAATATTATTAGCAGATGATGTATTACTAACAACCATTACCAAGTTATCCCAACTATCAGGCAAATAACATAAGAATAAAAGTGCTTTCACTTCATCATCAAACAAATATCAACCGATTTTAACTGATTTACAATAGATCAAAAATCATTCAAATGACTAGATGTAGATCCACCTTCATGCATCTTAGAACTAAATAGTTTCTTCATCAAATAAACTTTATTTGAAGCACTAGGTTTTTCATATAAATTAGCAAGATATTTCATTAACTCTATCGTAGAATTCGCTTCTTGTAATATTGGAAGCCACAGATGCTTTGTTAGATCAATCTTATAGATCCCAAAGCCTTTCTATCAAGAATCTTCCATTCTTCATCAGTCATCTTCGTAGGTCTAGACTTTTCATCCAACGGTAAGTACAAATATCTTTGATACAGATAATCCTCAATCTGCATCTTCCATAATTGATAATTTTGGTCATCAAACTTCTCTACCTTGTATTTGTTTTCTTTTTGCCATTGTTGTAGCTCCCACTCAATCAAAAACCCTCTGTGAGTAAATCTATCAACACATAAAACCCTCAAACAAAGCTCTAATACTAGTTGTTGGGGTTAGCACAAGGTTGTATAGATAATATATCAGATCTAAGCATACATGCAATAAAAATGGATATTCTACCAAAAGAAATATACAAAACAAGAGATATAAATCAACACTAGATTTAATGTGGTTCACCTAGTGTGGGCTACATCCACCAAGAAACAAGCCAATCTATTATCCAAAGCTTTTAGAAGATATACAATTGAAGATCTACAATCTTCCACACCTCTCAGATGTACAATACTTTCTTTCTCTCAAGCTTCTCCTTCTCCAAGAATTTTCTCTCACACAATTATTTTCACAATAATCATCAATTCTCTCAATCCTTTTACTTCTAAACCCTAGCTTTTATGCTTATATAGGCATATACAAACTTAGGGCACTTAGTCATGCAATTACAATCAATAGATCTACTTTAATGCTAAAATTAGATCTAATTCCCATGAGTTAAATAAAACACTCATGCACAGGTAACCGATGTTGGTTAGCCCTAACCGATGTCGGTTCCTCCTTTCCTAACCGATGTCGGTCCCTCCATAACCGATGCTAGTTATTGTGCTTTCCTGCAAGTTTAATATAACATGCTAATTTGAAGTAATTGAGCTCCATAACTCAACAACACCAAGAAAATGATCCTCTTAATAAAATGGTGAATGAAGTTCTCATGGAGAAAATGGAGCAGATGTTATTCTTGTTGGAGTAAAAAATTAGCACCCTAAGATCTCGTTTATTAAAGTTCGTACTTTCGCTAATATGGGACCATGTCTCAAGTTGTGGGACTTGCTTTACTTGAGATAGACCTCCGAGAAGGTCAAATTCCTCTACCTAATCCTACTACTAAACTTACTCCTAGAAAGGGAAATGCAACTAACTAATCCTAAACTAACCATTCCAAGGGACCAGGATTAGAGAGAGAGATGCGAAAGGGAAATCATAGACTAAAGAAGTGGTGATAACACTAAAAAGGGGTGTGTTTGAGCTCTCTCCATGAGGGGAAGGAAAGAGGGAAATATGGGAGAGAGGGCAGGAAAATGTGCCTTCTAAAACCATGCAGAGACTCCACTCGCCCACACATTTACAACACAAAAATATTGAATGTGCAAGCAAAAATGCACACAACATACCAAGAAATAAAAGGAAAGGAAAGAATACAACTAAAAATATCTAGGCGAAAAAACATAATTTTTTTAAATTGCTTAAAATATGCACAATTCTATTATATTTATGGTAGAAGGTGCAAGATTATATTACATAGGCCATATTTGAGGAATAGAACCCATGGGAAGTCAGCCACCATTTTGGCATGGCGCCGATACAATAAAGAAAAACTCAACCCCCTTCAAATGAGAAAATTTTACATATATATACAAATGAGCTCTCACCTACTGTGCATTAATTTCCTAACAGTAGTTAAGCTACTTTGTACAATGTCCATTAATTCTTGGATCACTTCGATGCTCCCGCTGAGGATCAATTGCATCTTGTTCCTTCGTTTGGACGATAGCTTCAATTTTCATTGTGTCGCCTGTAGCACAATTTCTTGCTATCGGCGATTGCATATTCCTTTCCGTTTATTTCTCTGTTGTCCATTCGACCATATTTTCCCATGCTACCAACCTGATAGCATGGGGTTTATATCGTTGGATGGTAACAATGTTTCATGCTGCGGCCGTTTTTACCACCTCTGCGGCCTCGACCCACTTGCCCCGTGTTGTGACCCATTGTCTATGCTCCCGCTCATCTTTATTGACTAGTAGCATATTTACATGCCACCGATCAATAGCATTTGAACCTACTTCTGGCTGGTAGCATATTTACATGTTACTGTCGTTAGCATCTGTACCTCCTTCCGGGCCGCATATTAATATGCTACCGGTTGATATCATCCTTTGATATTACGGATGGGGTGAAATCTCCCACCTAATTGAATGACTCGACCGAGATATCCTTAACTCGTCAAGTTATCTCGGTTCACACTGATCGCTCCACCAACTCAATTCACCGCACCATTTCAACTCCCATCATCTCAAATCAATATCGACAACTAGCCAATGTCACCAACTCGACCAACCTTTTAAGCAACTCCCGAGTAAGATTTTTCCCATGGACCCAAAACTCACGTTGGATGATGACACGTGGCCCCGCTGCTACCGACATTAAATTTGATGGTCAAGCCACACATTCATAGTTTTAAATTCCATATCCATTTATAATGAGTTATCTAAATTAACCAGGGGGTAAATTTGGGATAACCATTACAAAAATTCACCTGATCCTTCAACAACTACACATGGGAAATCTTGCATCCTCCTCTCGCGATCCAAACGTTTCAGCTTCCCAACACCCTTGGTTCAAGTAATTTTTTATATTCCTATTTTTGATGGTAAAATAAAGTCTGATGATGGTGAGAGAATTGGTTGACCAATTATCCTCCTATTTTTTTGTCAATAAATTCACCGATAAAGGGAAGATAATATTTTCTCTCTTAAAATCGTCACTTTCTGTCAAAAATTGGTGGGGGTGTACAAGAATGGAATCAATAGGGATGAATTGGGCATTGTAGAGGAGCCCACATGGGGTGATTTTATGGATGCCATAAAGGAAGAATACTACCCTGTTAGATCCTATGATGATCTATGCATATAGTGGTAGAAACTCTAAAAGGTAAGGACCAATGAGTTCAAGATTATACTAATAATTTTCATTCTCTTTTTGTAAGATTGGGCATTCAAGACACAAAAAAACACAAGATCCTAAAATATCATAAAGGTAAAAATAGGAGGACATGGACCTATTTCAATTCATACCTTGGTGAGGTGTACAAGTTTGTGATCAAGATGATATAAAGAAAAATGTAAAGAACTAGCCTTTGAGGGGGAAAAATGATAAAGAAGGCTAGACCCAAGGTCAGTTGGAAATAGAAGGACTCACAAGGAAATAAAAACAAAAGGAGAAGACATGGAAGTGGTGTGACCTCCATAAGGGTAATTTTCATTCCAAGGAATAATGTCGAGCCATCAAGTTCCTACTCACCGAGTCATCATTCTTAGCACTTGGTGTTCCACCGGTGACACACCTCGAGGTAAAATATGAAGAAGATAAAATGTAGATGTTGAATCGGATATGAGGATTTCCGCCTCACAAGTCAAGAAGATAGATGAGAAGGAAAGAATATTTCACTCCAAGCTTTGGGTAAAGGGTAAGCCTCTGCATTATATTCTTGATAGTGGAAGTCAAAAGAATTTAATTTCTACCGATGTTGTGGAAATTTTTAACCTTCTTGTAATGTTACATCCTCGCATATAGTATCAGGTGGTTGAACCCATAAAGAGATCTCCATGTCACACAACAATGTATCCTCCCATATGCAATCAAAACCTTCCATAATGAATTCCTATGTGATGTTGTTCCATTGGACGTCTATGATGTGGTCCTAGGCCATTCATTCATTTGGGCTAGACATGGCATCTATGAGTCACAACCTCAAAGGTTAACCATTACCATTGGGAGTGTTAGGAATTCGGGATTGTGGAATAGTGTTATGATTTAATAACAAACAAAATCATGCACATAATATCTAAAAAATTCCCCAAAATCTACAACAGTGGAAGTATAAACTAGAATAATCCAAATCAAAACAAAGTACACACATATAACACAACATGTACCGTGGTTCACCAAATGTGGGCTACGTCCACCAAAGATAGAGATCTCATATATATATAATAAACAAGAGTAAAAACCAACTCTTCTACACAAGAGTACAATGCATCTCTCCAAGATTATCTCCTCCTCCAGATCTCTAAACAGATCTCCATGAGTGCACTACAACCATGCCTCCAAACAACCACCAAAGATCTCACATAACTAGGAACTACTGCATCTCTAAACTGCTACCAAGTTCTATGTGGATCTACAACAAGAACTCTCACATGGGTCTACCAATGTACAACCATAACTATTCACCAAGAAGTAATTTTGTCTCTCCATCATCACATCAACTTGTACAAACATGAATACAACCTCCTCTACAATATCTAAATCTACATGGATCAACAATACAACATGATCTCATGGATCTATGAATACAAGATATCACAATACCCCGTGCATATGACAATACAAGATCTCAAAACAACCTGTGGATCTAATGAAAAGAAGCTACAATACAATATCTCACCAACATGTGGATCTACAAGAAGAAACTCTATGTGCTTTGCATACTATGCAAGCCATTACAATGAGACAATAACTATACAAAGGAAATACAATAGAAGATGTTACCCTCTTCTCACCATTGAGATGTACCTGCCATAGTTGTACCTGCTATTTCCTTATGTCCAACTTTTCTCTCCATGGAAGCTTTGTCTTCATGTAACATGTTATTTCTTTCTCTTCTTCTTCATCCTCTCAATCTAGGAGAATCAAGGATCTAACTCAATCCTTCTCTTAATTAACCTTCTAACCCTAGCTTTCATGCTTATATAGGCATATACAAACTTAGGGCACCATAGCTATGCATTACAACCATTAGATCAACTTTATAACAAAAGTTAGATCTAATTCCCGTGAGTTAAATATAAAATTTCATGCATAGGTAACCAATGCTGGTTCCCTAACGATGCCGGTTCCTTTATTGATCGATGGTGGTTCCTCTCTCGACTAATGGTGGTTAGCCAACCAACATTGATTATTGTGTAAACTAACCACTTGTAATGCATTCTCATTGTGAAGTAATATAGCTCCACAACCCATCAAGGATTCGATGTTATTGGATACCCGAGGTCATTCCCTCCAACTTTATTTCCCTCATTAGTGCCAAACAATGTAAGAAGTTGGTGGAGAAAACAAAGCAATTCGTCATCCTGATGATCAGCAAAAACTACCAAGAAAGTTGTTGTGACCACCTTGAACACATATTCAATACAACAAAAGAATTAGATGGACCAAATCATAGCTGAGTATGATGATCTATTCCAATCACCCATAGGAGTGCCACTTTAGTGCAAGGTAAAACATGTTATTGATTTGGTCTCGGGATCTCCTTTACCCAACAACCTTGTGTATCACATGCCAGTCCTTGAAAATGAAGAGATCAAGAGGAAGATCCAAGAATCGATTCAAAAGGCCGAGCTCTTCACCTTGTGGAAGTTCAATTGTCTTGGCACCAAAGAAAGATGGAACATGGAGACTCTACATTGACTATTGGGCCTTGAAAAAAATTAATGTGAAGAATCACTACCCCCTTTCGAGGATTGATGATTTATTGGACCAACTCTACGGTGCAAAATTATTCACCAAAATTGATCTCAAGTCTGGCTATCACCAGATTCCCATCAAGCCTATCGATGTTTAGAAGACTACATTTAAGTCTCAGAAGTTATATTTAAATGGTTGGTCATGCCCTTCAGACTAACTAATGCTCCTGCAACATTCATGAGGATGATGGATGACATCATATGGCCCTACACCAATTCCTTCATGGTTGTCTACTTAGATGATATACTCATCTATAGTCAGACGTGGGAGAAACATCTATAACATGTTCGAGAAGTACTTCAAACCCTTTGAAAGCACAAGTTGTATGCAAATCTAGAAAAATGCACATTTGGGATGAGGAAGGTTCAGTACCTAGGGTACATTGTGGATGGAGTCCATGTTGACCCAAAGAAAATCCAAGTTATTCGAAATAGCCTACTCCAAAGACTCTTACAAAACTCTATAGCTTCTTGGGTCTTGCCAATTTATATCGCCATTTTTTTGTTTTTCACATATTTCTTGACCACTGAACCAAGTGAGTAAAGGAGGAAACAAGGCTATATTCCGATGGGGGAGGTGCAATAAAGATAATTCAAAGTTTTGAAAGAAATATTATGCTCGGCCCTTATTCTCTCCTTACCTAACTTGCATCAACCTTTCAAATTGATGACAAATGCATCTGAGTATGCCTTGGGAGTTGTTATCATGCAACATGGCCACCTGTTACATATCATAGTGAAAAATTTAATGACATAGTCAGGAAGTACCCAACATATGATAAGGATCTTTATACCATCATCCAAGCCTGCAAGCAATGGAAACACTACATTATGGGGAGGAGACAGTCATCCACATAGACCACATGCCATTGGAGTTCCTTTAGATGCAGAGAAAACTAAGGAATGAAAGACACCAAGTGGGCCACATACCTACAACAGTTCCACCTGATAATAAAACATAAGAAGGGAAGTTCCAATTAGACAAAAATTACCTAAGCCACCCTCCAATTGCAGCCCTCACAACTATCCTTGACCTCTGCGGACATGAGACTTCTAGTTGGTGCACTTTATATGAGATGGATCCTGAATTTTCTAATACATATCAGGCTCTCGAGGAGGAAATCATGTCCCCAATTTCTATCTACAAGATAACCTTCTCTAGCCACATGGGACACATCTGTGTTCCAACTGGTGAACAACAAAAGATGATATAGGAGGAACATTTTAGAAGAAGGAAAAAAGACACTTTGGGGTGTACAAAACATTGAGAGTACTTCAAAAGAAATTCTACTAGCCCAACCTAAGGAATGATGTGGTTAAGTACATCAAATATTGCACCCTTGTACAATTTTTAAACCATCTAATAAGAAACAAGGATTGTATACACCATTATCGGAACCAACCAAGCCTTGGGCCTCCATCTCAATGGACTTCCTCTTAGGTTTTCCAACTTCAAAACATGGAAATGATTGTGTTTTCATCATAGTTGATCAGTTTTCTAAAATGGCTAAATCATTTCTTGCAAAAAAATTTTTCGTAGTTTCATGGATCACCTTTGGGCTTCCCAAGTCTATCATTTTTGATAGGGACAACAGGTTCTTGAGCATCTTTTGGTCCACCCTATGGGGAATGATGGACACTAAGTTGATGAAGTCCACATCCTTCCACCCACATAATGATAAACAAAAAGATGTGGTGAACCGCCTGATTGTCCACATGCTTTGTATGTATCACTCCAAACACCCATGTACATGGGATGAGGCCTTGCCCTACATACAACATGGATACAATTGGGCCCTGCACAACTCCACCAAGCACAATCCATTTCAATTTTGTTATGGATTCTAGCCTATGACACCCATTGATGTATGCATTTTAGTGCATACAATGGAATACACGTCTCATGGAAAAACTGAAGTAGAAAAGGCAACAAGGTTTGTTGAACAAATTCAATACACTCGAGAATCAAGTCCATAATATTTTACGGAAACACTATGATAAACACAAGGTTCCACATATATTCATGGTTGGTGATAATTTTTGGTTGTAGCTTCGTAAGGAAATGCTTACATGCACACAAGAAAATTCAACATATATGGTACGATCCTTACACTATCACCAAACAAGTGGGTGAAAATGCTTTCGAGTTAAATCTTCCACCCTACCTTGGTTTGCATCCTATCTTCAATGTGGAACTCCTCAAACCATATCACCCACCTATTTTGGACACCTTGGTCATAGCATAACAATTGGACATATCTAAACTCAACCCAGAAAGCTTTTCTCTAGTTGAAGAAAATTAGATTGTGGACACTTGGAAAAAGACCACTAGAGGATGTCCTATTCAACTTTATCGGGTGATCAAGAAAGGAAATATTAGTCATCAAGGTGAGTGGCTCACCATATACTAGATAAATAAAAAAATTCCACACTTGATGGGACCCCTTGGTGAAATGGGAACCATTGCTTTTGAAGGATGGAGGAATGATCTAGACAACAACCCAAGTGGTAATTCTAGTGGGGAAACTTCCTGAGTCATAACTTTTGCACCATAGCTCCGATTGACTCCATTTAAAATGTGTCAAAAATATTGGAACATACAAAATATGGTGAAAGGGTGAGGAAAATTTTCAGGAATTTTTGACCCCTAAAATCCACTTCTAAAATCCTCAAATTATAATTTTTGTAGTGTTGTCTAAAAATAGTAATTTTGTGAAATTTTTGCATATGTAATTCATGGAAGATGAATCACCTCGTATTCGGTGAATTTACACATTATTATAGATGTCTCTTGATATTTATAAAATTATTATGTAAGTAGATGTAACCCACAAGGGGAAGAGAGACTTTTCCTTGCAAAGATAGCTAATGTAGTCACAATTTTCTAAGCAACATACATCGATTTTCAGAGATAGTTTTTCTATTTGCATCATCTGCACAATTCTTATTTTGTTATTTAATCCCCAAAACCCTAAGTTTTGGATCAACCAAAATCCCCATTCAAAGAGTTAAAATATTTATTCCCATCTCTACTACTATACACACACACACGAGGCTTTTCATTCCTCTTCTAATACACACTCATGCAAATATTTTTCATAGTTTGCAAGCACAAGTATTAAAATTTCAGATTGGTACCTCTAATACTTCTAATGTCATGGAATACTCGGTTATTACATAAACCACTTACACTCAAAGTGGCTTCCTATCCTTTGCATATTCATATTCATATCAGCTTTAAGCTTCTTAGCGATGATGGGAAAAGTGATATGAGTAACACCTTTGTGCTTTCCATGTCGCCCGCTGATCCGGATTGAAGTGTAACTCATGGACAACACACTAACAATGGTACTTAATGTATCATGACAATCATTTATAATGAAATATTTGTAAACCTAAATACATTTTATTGTAATTCTAAATGAGTACAAATTGACAAACTCCATAAGAGATATGGATGCTCAGAGATCTATCTCTTTATTCAAACAAGGTGTTTTATAATTATACAATGGAGAATACGAAAAATTTCTAAAAATAGAATATGAAATGTTATGGAGGGGAACCAAATGGTCATCCTTCATGGAGACCATTCGTATCCACCTTAGGGATGGATTCAAAAAGACAATTCGAAAATTTGAAATATGTCCTATTATTTTTATTTATTTATTTTCTGCTACTTGTTGGGGTTAATTCTCCTAGCCCATTTACCCATTTAATGAACCACATGATATGTAGAAAGGTGATTGAATTTTTTTGAAAATATTACTACGACCATAACACTTCGGCTATCGTTGTACAACCAAATCCCAAAAATGCTTCAAGACCCCCAAAATGTAAAATATTAAAATCTACTAAAAACTTCTAAAAATAGATTTTCAAGACTTTCCAAAAATAGATTTTCAGAACTTATGCTTTGATCATTCTTCCTTTAATAAGTAGTGGGCCCCCTTGCTCCCGTGATTTTTGACCACGTGTAGGAACTTTTTCTCAATTTAACTCTTGGTGAACCATTTCCCTTGGTGTGTCATCTTCCCTGCTTTCACTATGCGGTAGAGTGTGATTTGTTGATGCTTCATGTCCTTGACCACCCTATCAATGATTTTATTAGTGTTTACTCGTGTCCCGTAGTCTGGGTTCAACTATGTACTTTGTAACTTTTCATGAATGTAATGTAGGAGCATTAGGGGAATTCAAAGCTCTACATGCATTTTAAGAATTTTGGTCGGTAGTGAAATGCGCAAACGGTAACCCTAGACAAATTAGTACTAATTTAGAGAAGGATGGAGAAATAAAGAAGAGGATTGATGAGATTGAGAAGGATTTGGAGGCTTTAAAGAGAGAAATGAAGCAGTTGTCAAGAAAAGATGGGAAGAGGAAAGTGGAAGAGGGACCTGGACTTGCTGAAAGTCAGATTCAAGAGATTTACAAAAATCTCAACTCCCTTGACAACAAGATGGTGAATGTGAGAAGAAGACAAGATTTTACTCTCATAGCTCTCAAATTTGTTTACAATTTTTTGGAACAACAAGTCAAGAATGTCTGCATGTTAAGCAATATTCCTGAAAACATATGGGGGGAAGGACCAACTCAAGATCAAGTATTTTGTCAGGTTGATAAGAATGACCCCTCACAGGTTACAACTATTGCATTATTCAATGCTCTATAGGAATTGAACCAAAAAAATTGACAAAGCATCCAAGTGATGAGCTACTTGCAGGCTTGCAGATATCGGCTGCATTAGTAGTTTCTTAATTGTTTTTGTTGTGGATATGGAGTTTTGTTGTTTTTTTAGTATTTTTCCATGCAGTTGTTTAACTACAGCTGTGCTCTCATGTAACATCCTGATTTTGATCAGTTTTTGGTATGTTTTTATTGTGATATCTAGATTTTGAGCATTTTTTGTACAAGGGTATAGTCCCTTTCAAAAACTATTTACCAATAATTTAAAAAAAATCACGTAGACGGTTGTTAAAGTCAATCAAGAATAAAGCTAAGACTATGCACAAATGTTTTACACAATGGTAGGGAATGTGAAGAGCTCGTAAAATCAAGGTGTGTAAGTTTTGGTGTGGTGAAAAGAATTAGTGCTCATGATTACACAAGGGAGAAAACCAAGGTGGTAGGTGAAGACTAAGACCACCAACTAAACAAGTAATGTGGGAATTTCCCGATGGATGTCTCTCAACAACTAGAACAGGGTTGTTGGACACCATTAATGCACATAAATTAAAATTTTATTTTGAGTGGGATAAGGGGAGGATTCTACAAGGAAATTCAAAAATCCAAATGGGTGGGATGGAAAATCTATAAAATCCTACCCAATGTTTCATTTGAAATCTTCTAGTGAACCTTGAGAGCTATCATGCCCTTGCTGAAAAAACTCGTGGAGAAAGGAATTTTTAGTAGTTTATAAACACCACCCTTGTAGTTCTTAAGTTTGTTACTGATTTGTAAATTCCCTAATATAGGAAATTGATTTTAGATTTTGTTAAGGACTTAATCCAATGAAATTTGTGTTGTGTTAGAGTCAATTTCCATTGTGTTGAGCTCTCAAACGACACTCAATCATCTCGAGCCCGCCTACCATCAAGTGGTATTAGGCGTGACTACACACCTTAGAGATAGGTTAGGAAGTGTGAGGACTAGTCAAAGGATCAAATATGCCACCGAGGAGATCCGACAATGTAGGAATTGTGAGTGCAAAAAATAGCAAACACAACCATATGGGAGCACTAAAAATCCATGACAAAACTAAGGGGTGTAAGTACTAGGCTTGAGGTCATTGAAGAAGACAAACGAAGAGGATTTGTGGCTCCAGATGCACAAAGTGATGATGAATTTGTAACCATAGGAGGCACACAAAATGAAGGATCCATTGAAGAGGAAGAGTGAGGTGAAGAGGAAGCTATTGTTGTAGGAGAAGTACAATTGTTACAAGAAATTTTGAGAATGGGCCATGGACCAAGAATGCATGTTTCATATTTTAATGGAAGATTGGACCCGAAGAATTTTTGGATGACTCACAAGCATGGAACAATACTTCAACCTCGAGGAGATAGTTGACCTACAACGCGTTAAAATGGTGCAAACCAAGTGAAGGAGCATTCAAAATTATGATGGAAGGATGTGCAAAATAAGAGAAGGAGAGGCAAAGACAAGATGGTGCGCTGGGATCACATGATTACAAAAATGAAGAGTAAGTGTGTATCATCCGAATACCAAATGTGTTTATTTAAGAGGTTACAAAACTTGAAGTAGAAGGAGATATTAGTGAAAGAATACACATATTTTTTGATCATGATACGATATGGACAATTGGAAGTCAACCGGGAGAAGGTTACATGATATACTAATGGCTTGAAGTTAGGCATTCAAGAAGAGATCAACCTTTGTGCATCTAGAAAGTGAAGGAAGCTTATAAAATAGTCTTAAAGGTGGAATAAAAGTTAGTGTGCAAGAACTAGAGTGCAACTAAAAGAGGAAGCCACAATTTACGAGGTAGAGGTGGAAGCACCTAGGATATAGTAAGCCATAAGAAGATGACCAAAACAAAGGTGCACACATGTGTACCTAAGATAGTGCACATGATGATAAGTGTCATACTCTTCAAAAGGACACATAAGATTTATCCAAGGAAGAGGGAGATGATTCTTCAAAATGTGTTTCAAGTGTGGAACCATTGGACAACGTGCATTTGAATGTTCAAGTACAAAAAGTGAAGTTATGAGTAGGTGAATAGAAAAGAATGCACACATAGCACACGATAATGCAAAATCAATGGGATTTATAGAATATTCATAAGGTCAAGAGAATGGAGAACCTCTAATGATGAGAAAGGTATTTTTGAAGACAATGCGAGGAGTGGTGAGCCCGAGGAAAGAAAGAATTTGTTTAGAATAATCTACAAGTCAAGAGGGAATTACTGTAAGGTGATTATCGATAGTGGGAGCACAAAAATCTTGTCTTCAAAGTGAAATTAAAATATTGCAATGAAGATTTGTGTGATGTAATGTTGATGGGTGTTTTCCACCTATTGCTAGTTAGACCTTGGTAGTATGATATGGAGGTTGTTCATGGTCAATGCGCAAATGTTATCCGCATTAAGAAGGATGGGCTCAAGTTCAAATTGTCACCATTAAAGGAAAAATATGAAGGATACTTGTGTAGTGGAGTTTGTGCAAGGGTAGTACTTATGTCATGAAGAGAATAATTATGGGATGTTGAGGAAGAAAAGGCATCTTATGCATTGGTAGCAAAGGAAGTGCATGAAGATTTCATTGAGGAATGAGCAGTCCCCACAAAAGTGTGTCAAATATTAGAAGAGTTATGGAAATCATGATGGATTATTTTCTGTAAGGACTACCGCCAGTATGCAATATCAATCACTAGATTAACCTCGATACCCATCAAGTTTTCCAAACAAAGCACCGTATAAAAGGACTCTAGAAGAGAATGTAAAGGTACGCAGACAAGTGTAATTTTTTGGGATAAAGGACTAGTGTGTGAAAGTTTGAGACATTTTGTGGTACCTAAAGTACTAACACCAAAGAGAGAAGAAAAGTGACACATATGTGTTGCTTCTAGATCCATTAACAAGATTGCAATCAAATATAGGTTTCCATTGCCTAGGATGTTGCACATTGTGTCTTGTTGTTGTCATTGATGTCAAGTGTCCTTGATGGAAAAGGGTGTCAATGTAGCTTAGGTGTCTCTATAAGGTGTCATTCATATAATAAGATGAAGGCTAATTGATAGTGAAGAGATGAGGTGTCATGATGTTGTTGTGTCATGGTGTCTAGGCATGTTCTTGGTGCATGGTCAAGCAAGTGAGTGTTGTGTATGAGATCCAATGGTTGTTCAATGCATGTATAAGGTCTAACATGGTCACCGACATGTGTTAAAGGTGTTAGTAGGTATGCATGATGGTAAACAAGTCGATCTCGGTGTGATATGTGTTGATACAATCCTAGACCTAGTACATAGTGGATGGCATGATAGATGGATATTGAATAAATCCAGGTCATGAAAAGCATTTTTGGAGCATTTTGAGATTACATATCAAGTATGAAAGAGGTATAAGGCTACAATTCAATTATTAGTAGAAGGTCATTTTGATGTAAGTTTTTGAAGACTAGTCAAGAAAGACAAGGCAAACTCTTGTGCTTGGAGAGATTCATAGGTTGTAGGGCATGGATGAGAGTGTGGAATATTGGAGGAGATATATACAAAGCTTTGGGAAAAATTTTTAGGTCGGAAAGTGAAGAAATTGCACAAAACTTACTTTTGTCTCTATCAAGCTCTTAGAAAGAAAAACCCATCTCGATAGGTCAACTTCTTTTGATCATCCACGTGTGTGTAGTATGCATCGAGTCATGAGCCTTTGGGGATGTTTTTACATGGAAATAATATCATTTTTCAAAAATAATGAGGTCAAATAGACATTAGGTTTTTATGAACGATTGCTAAAAGGATAAACAAGTCGAACCCCTTCTAAAACCCTAGTCTTAAAGTGGTGGAGAATAAAGGATGGGTATGTCCATAAAATGTATTAATAAACTGATATGATGACTTAGGCATGAAGAGAACCCCTTACGAGATCATTTTGGTGGTGGTCTCATGTTCTAGGTCAGATGATAAGGTACAAAAATATCTTTGTTTCATGAAGATTTGTTGTTTGAGATCGAGTTGAAGGTTTCATGAAATAAAAAAAATGTTCCATAAATATTGATAGGTGTTATAATTTCTCATGAAAATATTTGGGCAAGTTCAGTATATGAAATGAGAGAAATAGGTCCTCCAATGTATCCTACTTTGCTTTTGTCCTTAAGGGCTAAAATCAAGTCATTAAGGTTTGAGACGAGTTTAGTGTTTTACATTTTGTAGAAGTATATAATAGAATTGGATAGATTTGTGACATCTGATATGAGGTGTGTTTTTTTCATTGGTTTGATCTTGAGTGATTGTTTTGGATCAATCCCTAATGGTCTAATTAGCCCTATAAGGCTTACCAAGAAGGTATGATGGAACAAGTATGCAAAGTAAATTTTCTCCATGTGACTTATGGTTTTGGGTGCTTTAGAATGTTGGAAGGTATTATAGTGAATATTTACAAGTGGTTTTAGTTCTTGGAAGTGGAATTAGAGGTATTTGTGCATGTTGTGCTCTAGAATGGTTCTTTTGACCTAATTCCTTGTTTTGACTAGTTTTAGAGATTTTCCAGTGTTTGGAAGCCTTATGCCTTGTTTTGTTAGATTTCATGAGTTTTTCCACGTGAGGTTTCTGATACTTTCGATTGATATGCTTAGGTTCTGCCATGCTAAGTTATTTCTAGATGGCGTTGTTTGTTTCTTGGTGTGCTTCATGGTGATGGTAGATGATACATATGTTCTTGAGTATGTAGAAGGTTTTATAGGATTTCCTTGAATTCTTTGGATCTGGTGGAGCCTTGGTGAAACTTATATGTTCTTGATAAATTCAAGATCCATTCGTTGGAGATGGAGACCTAGTTTTAGGCCTAATTGAGTAGCCTTGTGCAAGTTGGTGTGTTTAGGTCCTTTCCAATTTACTTGGTCTTTTTAAGTGAACTATATGATGTTGTAGATGTGTTTTTCATGTTTTTATGTCTGACCTTATTGGTCTTGGCGACCTATATGGTGTTGTAAGTAAGAGTCAAATATAAAAGTGTGTTATATTAGCTCATTATAACAAGTAGAGATTATGGGGATGTGAATGAAATAGAGAAGGTGAAAGAAGAAGTTAGAGGGGTTAATGGAGGAGATGAGAATAGAAATGAAGAATTGAAAAAATAGAGGAATAAGGCTTAAAGGGCACTTGACCTAATCGGAAAATGAAGATGCAAGTTTGAGTGAAGAATAAGAAAGAAAGGTTTGAGAGAATTTTGAGTGTGAGGAGCTGAACTAGTGATCACAATCAATTGTTGGAGAAACTAGTCATTAAGTGATATTCATCTTTAGGTAATTTAGTTAGTGCTTGATCATATTATGGGATTGTAGCCTCCTTTTAGGGTTGGTTCCTTACTAAATAGTGGTTGGTGCTCCTTGTAGGATTGATGTCCTACTAAACTCGTGTGATGATTTATATCAACATAAGTACTTTGTATTAAATAATATATATAGAAATTTCAGTGGGTTTTCTTCCCCTTGAGGGTTTCTCACATTATATGTTGTGTACTTGCTCTCTATATTGTTTATTATACTTGTGGATGGATGTTACACACTTAATAAACACATATTGAATATGTATGTTGAATGGTTGATTTAATTGATGTATATAAGCTATGGTAAATGAAGTAAATGTTTTATAAGACCGATTCACCCTCCTCTTAGTCTCTGTTCTTCTAAAAATTGGTATCAAAGCAAGATCCTTTTGAAGAAAGTTTAATCACTTGGAGGAAATCCTTGAAGCACAATAATGGGAAAATCATCTGATGTTGAAACAACATTGATGTGTCAAAGGAAATAAAATTGAATTTTTAGAGTCCTTGGTCCATATTTTTAAAGATCAAATCAGCTATATGGAATTTGAGCATGGAAAATCCATCAAAGAGTTGGAATCTCAAGTTAAGAGTGTGACAAAAAATATAAGAGCTAAAGAATAATATTGCAACATTATGAAGATGAATTGAGATTCTTAAAATTAGAGTTAGAGTAGACATATATCAGGTTGAATAACTATGAG
Organism: Taxus wallichiana var. yunnanensis; assembly: GCA_018340775.1. Taxonomy (NCBI): domain Eukaryota; kingdom Viridiplantae; phylum Streptophyta; class Pinopsida; order Cupressales; family Taxaceae; genus Taxus; species Taxus wallichiana. The sequence continues at coordinate 814,708,621 of CM031239.1, forward strand.
AGGTTGGATAAGTGCTCTAAGGCTCTAGATGATGTGTTGAACAATCCGAGATCATCTAATGAAAAAAATATGCTTACGTTTCAAAGGAGATCACATGAAGAGTCATGTAGATTACAAGGCATGATCTAGTACCCATGAATACATGAAGGAGACAAAGAAAACAAATTCAAGGTCTAACCTTGTTAGAAAACCAAATGCAATGAGGTATGGTCACTCTTTTAATGGATATTTTTATACATGCAATGAATTTGGTCATAGAGCTAGAGATTACAGAAGAAGGTTCTCAAGGAATGAGTATGCATGGGATTATAAAAGTTCTTTCAAAGGATATTGTTATGCATGCAATGAATATGGTCACAAGGATATGGATTATGGTTGGAACCTCAACTCATATAAGTCAAGAGGAAAGAATAGTGTCTTGTGCTATAACTATCATAAAATAGGTCATATAGCAATATTTTTTCATTTTGAGTCCTCCATACAAAGAAAGAAGTCTGATGCATCTAAACATGATAACAGTGTTCTAGAAAAGAAGGTTTTTTCAAGAGATCTTATAAATTAGGACCAAACACAACCACAGGAAATTAAGAATTATGATCCTATAGAAACAATTAAAGAACCAAGTACAACCATGATAGTCAAGGAGATTGATCATGCAAATGAGATCAAGAAGAATGAATCTAATTTGATAAGCATAGTATAAGATCTGATGAACCAAAGCATGATATGAAGGTAGAATGTGTAGATGGTGTAAAGGAGAAATAATCAAAGACAAGAAATCCATTCAACGAAGAGTCAATATCAATCAAGATGTCAGATATTGTTGACAAGGTCAAGAAGGAGGAAATCAAGTCTTCAAGCATAATCCTGATATGATTTCAAGTAGAAGAGGATTGTTATCCCTAATTGAGAATAAGTCTATAGTTGAATAAATCCATGTGTGTTTGAAATGAAATAATGAGGAGGTTATCATGTCTAAAAAACCATCCAAGAAGTCAAGAAGGAAGGAAGAGATAGAGTCCTTGGGATCATTAGATGACTTCATACTATTATAGTGTCTTAAGATTCATAGGGTGTCTTCATTATGATTATTAAAGGAATTAATATCTTACAAGAAGAAATGTAGGTGCATTGTCATGATTGAATATATATAGTTGCTGAGGAAAGGTAGTGGTATGACTTTTAGTCCCAAATATGAAGGTTGAAGGTTTGCTCCAAGAATATAAAGGTATGAAAAATAATGATAATGTATCTCAAACTTTTGTAATGTTGTATAAAGGTTCAAAATGTTGTCAACAATCAGTTTAAATCCAAAATGTGGTGTGTATCTACTCAAAAAGGCTATTGGGATTTTTGATCCATCAAAGGTATGTTTGTGTATTGCATTATTCTATATCATTCATAGAGAAGTCTGCAACATAAAGTTGTGTTTTTGGGTTGAGTATGAAGGAGTAAAATATGACAAATTTATGTCATGATAGTGCAAGTAAGAAGGTTGTCCCAGTTGGTATATGTCATTGTTGTCATTCAAAGGTGTCAAAGTAAATCAGTGGTCTTGTGAATGGGTGTCTATCATCATTATGAGAAGTATGAAAGGTATATATGATTGTATGATTGAAATTTGCATATATGAGCATAGAAGTATGTATTTGAGGATGAAGTCAAATGAATTTTGAATGGTACTTGAACCTATCCAATGAAAGTGTCATCATGGTCTTGTGGTATCTATGAAAAATTCCATTTAAAATATGTCTAATGATCATGAAAAAGGTCAAAAATTTGTCTTTTTGTAGTTTAGTGGTCCTGTAGATGTGAAGTAGTGTTTATTCTAGGGGAGTTAGTATATTATCAATATTGTCTATTCTTGTGAGGCATGTCTTATGACTCATCCTTATTCATGTCAAGAAGTTATAATGTATCAAGGATATATGTTGGCTAGTGAAATAGCATCGAGAAGTCTCGTGTTTCCAAGACATGTGAGTAGTGTCAAGAAAGCAAGTGTTGAAAGTTGAGCCTCAAGAAGATGTTTTTGTTATAAGAACATAATATGTTCCTTAGAGATGTTGTGCTTTCAAGATTATAAGATGCATTGAGAAGGTCAAAATCAGGACAATGGTGTCTCAAAGGTGACTCATCGGGGGAGTTTGGGTTTTCTTAATCAAGGGAGTCAAATCTAAGTTGAATCTTAGAAGTGTACTCTATGACAATAATTTCATGAAGCATCAAAGTGGCTCAAAGGAGAATATCATCCCAATGGGAGAAAATATGTTGCTCACAATTATGATAGTGTATAGGAAGGTTGAAGATATATAAGGTTTGAATTGACTATAATGCCCGCTTCAAACTACCACTTGAGACCAAGAAACAAACTAGGATTAGCTAGGAAAATTATGAAATAATTTTTTTGATTAGAGTGTTTGCAAGGAGGGTTACAAGATCACAGTTAGCACAACCCAGATAAGGATTAACAAGTAAGACTGACTTGCAATAATTACCTCAAGAAACTAATATCAACAAGGCACAAGGTCAAAACAAGAGATTAAATTCATCACTTAGGTTAGGAGAGTGAAATCCCACTCATCTCTACCCTAACAAGCTTACAAGGTTCAAATTTATTTTTCACACACTTAGAGTCATCAAAACTTTCCTAAATCATGCCCATTGGATAGGAAATTCTCTCACCTTTCCAACCATATAAAGAAGTCCCTCTAACTCCTTATAAATCTCAAGTTATGGCCTCGACGAGTTTTGGGGAGAAATTTTCCCTTGAGCGGGTCGGTGGAGCGGGGAGGAAAGTTGAGAAATTTCCCTCTTGAGTGCAAAGGTGCAAAATGCCTCAGGTGCGCACCCGGTCAGGTCCAACTGGGAGACACATGGCTTTCTTATTAGCATGGGGAAAACTAGAGTGGCGGGGCACTTTAGGTTTTGGAGATTTTAGGCCAAAATCCCAAAAGTGGAAATGGACATGCACCTCCACCAAGGAGAAACCCATGCCACGTGTCAGTGCGTGATTGGACGAGGGGCGGGTCGTGGGGAAAAATTGGAAATTTTTCCCAAGGTCCAAAAACCAAATTTCTCAAAGGAAAATTTGCCTTCATACCTCCGACCTCGCTCAAAAGGCCACGTGGCATCCTGTGATTGGACGCGGGTCAATGGAGCGATGGAGCGATTTGGGGTTTTGTGCCAAAAGAGTTTAAAGGTCAAAAAGTCTTGCACGGGCCCGTGCGTCCATTAGGACATGTGTCAACACTTGATTGGCTACGTGGGGTGGTGGGGCCATGGAGGAAAAAGTGAAATTTTTCCAAAAGAGTCAAATGGTTAAGTTTTCAAATTTAATCCACGTGCCATCCATGCCACGTGTCAGCATGTGGTTGGTTGCGGGGATGCGGGAAAAATGGGAAAATTTTCCCAAGGTCAAATTTTCAAAAAGTTAAGTTTCAAAAGATCCACCCTCCAAAGTGCCACGTGGCAACATATGATTGGTTGAGAGTGTTGTGGGGTTGTGGAATTTTGGGGAAATTTTTCCAAAGTTTAAATTTTGATTTTTATATAGTTAGATTAATTTTTGGATGGCCATTTTGAAGTAAAACTTCAAATGGCCATAACTTTTGATAGAAAAGTCAGTTTTGGGAAAATAAGGACTTTCTGGAAAGATCTCGAGTCCTCTTTGCATAGTAATCATCAATTTTGGATTTTGATGAAGTTTTGAAAGTCAATTTTAAGAATATGATATGCAGGGTTTAAAATTCAAACTGCAATTTTCCAACTTATAAAATTTTGTTCAATTTTTCATTTTCTTCTTCTCAACATGTCAATTGGACATGGAGACTTGTTTTTGGTTAAATTTTAAAGAGTCTCAAGGTCCAATTTAGTTGATAGAATTGCAAATTATATTTTCTATCCTTTGCAGAAAAACGTTATGCAAGTTTGAAATTGGATTTTGATGAAGTTTTAAAATGTCTTTCTTAAATGTTGAGGTCGAATTGAGTTCATTAGGGATTATTACATCTAAATTTTATTGTTTCATTTCTTGATTTGAGTTACACATCTGAGCTGTACATTTGTTAGCTAATTTTAAAAGCCAGATTTGGGATGAAACAGAGATCATTTACTAATCAATTTATTAATCAATTTGCAACTCCCAATTGTGGGAAAACATTCTCAAATCTATTCTAAGACATTCCATTCTTGTCTAAAACAATTAATTGATTTATCTGATCATTCAAGAGCACAAAAACATTTAATATTTCAAATTTTAAATAATTGCAAAGAACAAAATGTTGTCTTTTCCTCTCATACGCATTTCTTTTCACACAGAGATGTCATTTCAAAATAGTACTCCAATTCAATACAACAATACAATTTTGAGAAAGGAATGTATTCCTTTTATTGATTTCAAACAAAAACATTACAACTTCCTTCTTTCTTTGAGCTTCAACTTACAAAACATAATACATGTTTCATTCTTTCACGTTATTTTCAAAACAGAGTATGAAATAAAAACTCGTTGCATTTCACAAATGAATCTCTATCTTTTCCTTTGCATTACAAGTAACTTCACATTTTTAAATAATGATACAATTCATCCACTCCAAGTGGGAAGATAACAATGAAATTTTCTCTAAGGAAGGGACTGGCAAACTACATTTTCTCCAAGCTCCAAAATAGTAGCATGCTGATTTCTTCATCTTTTCATTTGATCACAACAAGGAAGGGGGAAAGGCAACGCTCTCCACCCAACCAAGACATCCAATGGGAAAGGAGAAGCCATCTTTCCCCATTGGCCCCTGAGCCCCAACCATATTGGAATAGAGTATGAACATCAACACATGGCAACAAGGCTTCTATCACAACAAACAACATTCTTTTCACATGCATAAAACAACAAAATACACAGTCCAAACAAAGACAACAGTTCACAACTGCAATAAGAATCATACACACAACACATGGGCTTGATCAAGCAAGCCATCAAGAGAAAGAACTATGGGGAAACTACTTATGCCTCCCTATTTGGAATTGGGCATCCACCTAAATCATACCACCAATAAACATATCAAATCCCATAAACCTTATATCTCCCAACCCCTCCTTATGCCCCCCCCAATTTATCCCTTATGCCCTCAATAGTAAGAAATGCAAGCAATTTCTTTTCCTAGGTGGATCCCAATCCAAAACTCCCTCCAAAATAGAACAAGTGCCATTGGCAATCCCTTATGCCCCCATATGAAATCCCCATAGCCTTCTCCTACACCTTGCCCTAAGCATTCTACCCAACCAGCCAACAATACACAACACACTCACCATTTCATTCATGCAAGAAAAGGGAAAAACAACATATAAAAAGGATAAGATCCTACCTCTCCATAGTGGAGATTGTTTCCAAAACAACAGGTTCCTTCAATGCTCAAATATGCAGTCCAAAACAACAACACCAAGCATGCAAATCAATTTCCAAACTCCTCCACAAGCAAGACTCCAACAACAATAAAATTCGACCCAAGAGCAAAGAGCAAAGTTTCAACAACCTTCAACAAGAGAAGAATTCAAATTTTTAAAGGAGAGGGAGAGGAGAGGATGATGTGGATTCCAAGTGGGATGCCACATCATTCTTACTCAACCCCAAAAAGAGAAATTCAACTTCACATCTAATCTTATTAAATGGAGATGACAATCAACTTACACACTCAAAATTAACCCATACTTCAACAAGGACTGAATTAAAAACTTTAAGAAAAGTGCAATAAAAACTTACACATAGTCATTTCAAAATACAATTAAAAAGATTAATTTTGACTCCAAAACCATAGGTATGGTTGGTGGATGATTTTAAGAGGTGTGGGACAAGTTTAATTTGTCCCACAAGCCTCCAAATTAGGACTCCAAGGTCAAATTCGAATTTTATAAAAGATGGAGTGTTTGACCTTCCAAAATCAGCCTTACATACTCTTACATATTTCTTACACATCCTTACAAATTAACTTACACACTCTTCCAACATTATTATTTAAACTCAAAAAATTTATTAATTACATTCCATGTCCCAATTAAAATTAAATAAAGTTTAACTATGTGACTCTCACATTCTTACAACATAATGATTTATTTATATAACACATGGTTAAAATACACAAACCCAAATTAATTAAAACCTAATGAAAGGGGTAACACAATAAAATTAAAATGCATACAAAAATAATTAAAAAGGAACACATAAATAACACACATATCCCATGGTCATAAATAATGGAAATCCCCCCCATGGGAAATCCTAACATAACACAACACACAAACAATTACAGTTGCCATGGTGACCCCGTTGAGTTCATCCAGAATTTTAATATGGTTAGTCTCCAGTCCCCCGACATTGTTGTGATATTTTAACCTACAAAATAACAATACCTCCTTCGGCCTCGTGGCCATATCAGAACATCCAACATGATATAAATAACATATAAAGATCAAATCCAAATCACAACAACATCAAGAATTCAACATCATCATTTAAATTCAATTTGCAACTATATCATCATCCAATGAATCTCTACACTAGAGTTACCCTTAATATCAAATGTCACATGTCTAAAATCAACATCAATACTATATCCATGTCAACAGTATATCATCATCCATATATAATAATGTCTCTAATAATCATCATGCATGTTAACTGAATCAAGGTCCATAATAATCCAGGATCTAACATCTACACATCATAATAAATCAAAACATAATAATGTCCAAAATGAGATCAACAATATCAAGGTCAGTATCTAAACAATGTCAAAGGGAAGTGGGCACTACATTGACTAAATCCTAAGCTAAGTTGAAATCGGGATCTGTGAAGTTTTACAAGTCAATGTGTGAGGATGTTGCACTTGAAGCTATGTTTGAGTGGGCATAGAGGTCCAAGGTATGCAATATTGCTTAGTGATCATTCTATTGTCTATATAAGTCTGATTTTGCATGAAAGAAGGTTTTGTTCTAGTTTAAAGAGTCTTATATTAGATAAGGAAAGACAATATGATATCCAAATCTTAGTTATGGTCTGCACAAGTGCTTGTTAGTATCTTTTTGCAATATCGGATGTATGTATCTTAAGAGGAAATAGCAAAGGATCAAGAGTGCAGCCGAGTGAAAAAACATATTTCATTAGATCTTCATAAGATTCAAATAACATAGTTCCAAGGGTAGCTGGTCCAAGTATGAAGAATCATGATTTATTGTTCTTGAAAGTGGAATGTATCATCTCAATCAAAATTTCTTATTATAGTGGTACATGAACAAGACTTAGTATGATATCCAAAGAATACTACAATATTGATTGGTATAAAAACAAGCTTGAAAGTCTTGAGATGAGCTAAGGAGGAGCTATTTGATAAGAAATAGTCACAAAGATATTGATATTTTCTATTTAAGGAAAATTCAAAGAGAATATTCTCACAACATGAATAAGCTCAAAATAAGGTGTGTATCGGTTCACTGGGCAAAGGGGTGTAGTGTGAACGTTTAGATAAGGTCCATGGATCATCTATTGGTCTTGAAGTCAAGATAATAAGACAATTGAAGGATATTACAAGTAAGTTTAGTACATTGTTGTCATTGTCTTTTTCATGTCATGTTGTCATAGTATATTTTGTTATTAGATGTCAAAGGGGGAGAGTAGACTCATAAAAATGAAAGAGAGGTCTTGTAGGTGTCTACATGATTGGTTGCCATCAAAACAAAGGGGAGATTGCTGGACATTGTGTTTTGGTGTTGTCATTGATTTCAACTTTCACCGATGGAAAAGGGTGTCAAGGTAGATTCGGTGTCTCCATAAGGCATTATTCATGTAATAAGATGAAATTTTATTGTTAGTGAAGAGATGAGGTGTCATGATGTTGTTGTGTCATGGTGTCTAGGCATGTTCTTGGTGCACGGTCAAGCAAGTGAGTGTTTTGTATGATCTCAAGTGGGTGTTCAAGGAATGTATAAGGTCTAACATGGTTAGTGACATGTGTCAAGGGTGTTAGCATGTTCGCATGATGGTAAAAAGTTAGTCTTAGTGTGATATGTGTTGGTACAAGCCTAACTAGGCCTAATATTAGAACATAATGCATAATGGATGACATGATAAACCAAAGAATGAATCAAATATGTCAAGTAAAAGATTTTTGAGCATTGTGATAGTTCATAACAAGTATGAAATAGGTATAAGGTCACAATTCAATTGTTAAGTGCATGTAAAAGGTCATTTTGATGCAAGTTCTTGAAGACTATTCAAGAAAGATGAGAAAAACATGGTGCTTAGAGAGATTAAGAGGTTTTAGGGATTAGATAAGAGTTGGAAATATTGGAGGAGGTTGCTACAGGGATTTGGGAAAATTTTCAGGCCGGGCAAGTGAAGAAATTGCATAACTCATTTTTGGCTCTCTGAGGTCTTATAAAGTAAAATCCACTCGATAGGTCAAATTATTTTACTCACCCACATGTGTGTAGTCTACATGGAGTCATGAGCCTTTGGGGATTTTTTTACATGGAACTAAGATCATTTTACAAAAATAATGAGGTCAAATGGAAGTCATATTTTTATGAACCATTGTTAAGAATATAAACATGCCAAAACCCTTGTTAAAACCCTAGTCTTGAAGTGATGGAGAAGAAATGATGGGTATGGCCATAAAATGTATTAAGAAAGATGATATGATGACTCATGAATGAATATGAATCCTTATAGATCATTTTTGTGGTAGTCTCATGTTCTAGGTCGAGTTGATAATGATCAAGTAAATATTTTCACCCTTTTGGGTACTCGTTTTAATTTTTTTTCGGATACTTAAAATTATGATTTAAATTGATCAAGAGATTGTGATGGACTCACTTTTAGGTGCTTTCAAATCCATTATTTTTCCAATTTTCTCTTGTTCAATAAATTTAATTTTTAACTTCAAATTTTTGTGATTCAAGAGGATTGATTAAAAATCAATAAAAATCTGATCTTAAATCCTTCATAAACTGATTTTGTTAATGCATTCAATTTGATTTATTCATCCAAAATTGATTGTGCATCCATTTTTTTGTTGTGGATAATGGATTTAACTCTAACTTTAATATGATTTTTCCAATTAATTGATTTGCTTAATCATTTTTTCATTCCATTATATGAAATTTAAATATGATCATAAACAACAAAATAAAGTGAAACAAAATCACCACAACTTGATAACAAAGTTCACCCAGATGGGCTACATCTCTGGATTCACTTAATCATGAATCAATCTATTTATTATCAATTGAAGTACAATTTTACCTTCAAAAATGACTAATAGATCAATAATACAAATGCATTTAGAGCTTAAAATAGATTTGAGACTCTAATCACCGTCGAATTTGTCTACAAGTTTACCCGTGGCTCTACAGGGATCTCTCAAATGTTATTTCCATGAAATAGCATCAGAAAAACACTTCCAACAAGAAATATATAACACTTCATGGAAAAATAAAGATATTATAGTCTTCGTCTTGGAATTTACAACATTTCTCCAATTCTAGTCAAAGTTTGAAAATGCCTCTAAGTGCCTCAAAATTGGAGATCTCTACAAACTTCCTATTCTATCCTCTACACAATGACTTACAAAATCCTATTTAAATATAAATAGGCTCAATTTATAGCTTGCCCAACCCATGTGGCTCAATGGGTAGTTGGTTGTTTTTTTACACGGGCTTGGTTGTGTGTTCAAATCCCACCTCCTCCTCCTCCTTTTTCGACTACTTTGGTTTGTTGTGGGTATAGTCCCATATTATTTATGGGTTTAGTTGGATGGGGGTTTAAAAATAGGCTCACCCACCTATAGTCTCGTGGCTTCACCACACTTTGAAATGTGGTTGGTGCATAGTTGGAATGACTAATGTGTTGGGCCAAGGTATAAGGTGCTTGTGAGTGGATGTGGTGTTGTATGTTGATCCGCCAAACAGCTTTTGCCGAGTTGTAAAAGCCACGTGGTGACGACTTGGCATTTTTGTTGGCATGTTGTTTCGTCGGTTGGTGCATGGTTTTTGGCATGCTAAGTATATAACGTTGAGTTCTCCATGGATAGAGCTGGATGGTGAGTAGTTGATCACCCCACCGAGTTCTAAGTAGCTTGGGTTTGTGACGATATATATAGAACCATGGTCGAGTTAGCCCTAATGTAATGCAATTCAATCACCAACTAATCGAGTTGAACTCGGTCTATTATAATTAAATACCCTACAACAATGATCCCAAGTTCATCTTGTAGAAGCATAATGTGGTATATATATAGATAATCATTACAATGGTAATATGAAGATCGGAGGCCAAGATACCCCTCGAAAAAGTGTGTCGACCTTGGCTTAAGGCCCCCAACCAGCAAAGTAGCAGGGCCCACCTTTCCACAACAAGTGGAAGAACGACATCCAAAACCCAATTTGTTTACTTCATGCCCATTGTGCCACTTGTTGAAATATGATTCGTCCACTTAGCGGATGTGCACATGTCCAAGTCAGTGAGACTGCGTGTAGTCCCTAATTTTTGCCACTTAACTTAAAATTTCAGCGGATAATATCTTTTGACATACGAGATCCATTTTTTTAGTTCTTTATATCGATGGAAATATCTCAAACAATCTTTTGCACTATAATTCTTTATGGAGATTTAGGGAATATCTACACTTATAAATATCCTCTAGATCACTCCTCCCTAATAAGACCCTTTTGTTCTCCAAAAGGAAATTCACCCACTTGAACTCTAATAGGTCCTCTGCATATAAAAACACATGGAACCCATTTTATAGCATGGTAAGATTAAAAATTGTAATATAGATATCAAAAATCCATTAATAAGTAACATAACCCATGGCCAATACTGTAACTGATATGAATACCAAAATTCCATACTCATATGTTGTACACTAATCTTGTACCACTATCAACTATGAAAAATGTAACCTGTATCACATTTTATTAGTGTAATAAGTTTACAACCTATGTGTAACCATGTTTGACAATTACAAATATTAAAGCCTAAAATATTTTTTAATAAAATGTACAAAAATCATGCATGGATACAAATTTTTTGCATAATAATTACACATACAAAGAGTACCACTTGCTACATTTGCAAACTGAAACAATAACATATTCTCAATACATATTTTCCAAAATAGAAATTCTAATGAACTCGACCATGCCTCATAGAAAAAATTGTACATGTTATTGTCAAGATTCAAAAACAAAGTTTTCCAAAACCCATATTCAAGAGAAAATTCATCCAAGTATGATAAACATGTCACATGGATTTCCTCCCCATGTTACTTCATCAAAGCTAAAAATACATATATGGGAAATATTTCCTTTCTTATAGATCAACATGAATCCCAAAAGTGCTTTGATAATTTTTGCATGCTATTCAACTACCACATCTATACAAACATATAACTGAGAAATTGTTTACCCACCAATTTAATTACATTTTCCTTTTTAGGTGGTTGATTTCCTTTATTATTTACCTGAACCATGCAGGGGTCATATTCACAATTTTTGTTTTTCAATGCTTTCCTTCTTAACAAAAAATTCAAATTTTGTCTAGGATGAAGCTGCCAACATTTTTCAATTTCATGACTTTTTGTTACAATGATTACAAAATTTCTTGTCCACATTTTTAGGAAACTTACCTAAACTGCTTTTCTCTGAGCCATGTTTAGGAGAGTGATCTCTCATAATATTTTCCAACAAATATTTTTGTTTCCTACAATTGGCTACACAATGGTTAGACATCCCACAAAACGTGCATGGATAGCTATACCACATTTTCTGTATATCATTGCCAAATTTCTTAAATTGGAAATAATGGATCAATATTTTTACCATTTCCCTGATGCTTATGGTAAACAAGAGGTGGAGGAATCTCAATACCTCTTCTTGGTGATTTCTTACTAGATCCATCTTTGGATGATGATTCACCAAATGCTAATGGGGAAGACACTTTCTTTGTTAGAAGCTTGTTTTCTTTCAATGGTTTTGGATCCTTCTCCAACTTCCATTTTCCCACCATTAGCATAACCCAAACCTAAAAATGAGGATACTCCTCTACATATATTGGGTTAGATATACCTTGATTGTTCTTACCAAGGCCATTCCCATTAAATCCCATTTTAATCAACAGTTTAGATCCAATGCCCTTTATGTGCTTTTCAAATTCACTCAAAACATTACCTGAATCCAATTTTGTATGGGAAGAGGAATTATGTGGTGCAATACTTCAATGCATTCTTATATCATAGTGGATGCATTTTTAGTAGAAGTTACCTCCTTATTTGGTTCACAACACTGCAATACCATTAAGAGATCATATTTGGATTCAATCTCTTTTTCAATCTGCAATTTGTTCCTCAAGGGAGAAAAAATGACACCTTAGGAATGCATTTTCTTCCTGAATCTGATGATTGAATGCCTCAATATCATCTCATTTTTCCTATTTATACATATTTCCCTTGGGTTCCAACACACATATACTTCCCAAAACACTACAAACTACAAATGGAAATATCAACAAGCCCAAACTGCAAGACCACACTGAAATCAAATTCAACTGAAAGCAAAAACTGAGCTAAACCGTCTTTGATACCAAAAGATTGATCCGTAAATAGTTTTCACCCCAGGTACTATTTAAAAAAAAGGATAATTAAAATTATAATTCAAATTGATCAAGAAATTGAGATGGGCTCACTTTTAGGTGCTTTCAAATCCATTGTTTTCCCAATTTTCTCTTGTTTCAATCAATTTATCTTTTAACTTCAAATTTTATTAATTCAAGAGGATTGATTATAAATCAATAAAAATCTGATCTTAAATCCTTCATAAATCGGTTAGAATCTTATTTTGTTAATGCATTCAATTTGATTTTTTCATCCAAAATTGATTGTGCATTCATTTTTGTCGCTTATGGATAATGGATTCAATTCTAACTTTAATGTGATTTTTCCAATTAATTTCTTTACTTAATAATTTATTCATTTCGTTATATGAAATTTAAATATGATCATAAATAGTAAAATAAGATGAAACAACATCACCTCAACTTGATAACGAAGTTCACCTAGATGGGCTACGTCTCCAGATTCATTTAATCATGAATCGATCTATTTATTATCAATTGAAGTATAATTTTACCTTTAAAATGACTAATAGATCAATAATACATGTGTTTAGAGCTTAAACAAGATTTACAGACTCTAATCACGTATCAAAATTCATCTACAAGTTTACCCGTGGCTCTATAGGCTCTCTAAAGAGTGTTTTCCATGAAATAACATCAAAAAAACACTTCCACCAAGAAATCTATAACACTTCATGGAAAAATAAATATATTGTTGTCTTCATCTTAGAATTTAGAACATTTCTCCAATTCTCGTCCGAATTCTGAAAATTCCTCCAAGTGCCTCAAATTTAGAGATCTTTGCAAACTACCTATTCTCGTCCTCTACACACCCACTGGTAAATTCCTATTTAAATATAAGCGGGATCAATTTATATCTCATTGAGCCCATGTGGCTCAATGGAAAGCTATCTGTTTTACTCGGTTTGGGTCATGTGTTTTGAATTCCTCCTCCTTTTCCATCTACTTTGGTCTATTGTGGGTATAGTCCCACATTATTTGTGGGTTCGGTTGGATGGGGTTTAAAATACAAGCTCACCCTCCTATACTATTGTGGCTTCGGCCATGCTTTGACCCTATTTTGATGCCATGTATATGTGGTGGTGCATAATTGGAATGACCAATGTGTTGGGCTTTGGTATAAGGCGCTCATGAGGTTAATTGTGGCATTGTATGTTGATCCTCCAAATGGTTATGCGAGTTGGCATTGTTTGTTGGCATGTTGATCCGTCGATTAGTGTATGATTGGTTTTATTCTAAGTATATAACACTAAGTTCTTGGTGGATAGAGCTGAACGATGGGGAGTTGATCACCTTGAGTTGCTTCAAGTAGCTCGAGTCCGTGATGAGTCAGTATAGAGCCATGGTCGAGTTGGCCTCAATGTAATGAAATTCAATCACCACTCACCAATTTGGCAAGTTAACTCGTCCATTATAATTAAATACCCTAAAAATGATCCCACATTCATCCTACGTAATCACAATGTGATTTATATACATAATTATTACAATGGTAATATGGATATCGAGGCCAAGGCACCCCTCCGTAGAAAGAGTGTGCCGATCCCTGGCCGAGGGCCCCTAGCCGAAAAATAATGGGTCCCACCTATCTATAACTAAGTGTTGAAGGCCATGTCTAAAACCCAATGTTTTTACTTCATACCCATTATTCCACTTTTGAAATGTGATTTGTCCACCTTAGCGGATGATGTGCACCCTTCCAAGTCGGCAGAGACATGCACGAAGTCCCTAATTTGTGCCGATTGACTAAAAATTTTAGTGGATGATATCTTTGGCATATGAGCTCCATTTTCCAAGTTCTTTATATCGATGAAAATATTTCAAAACTCTCTTTTGTGTTGTAATGGTTTAGGTAAATTTAGGGAACATATGCACTTAGAAATGTCCTCCTGGATCGGATAAGATACAAAAATATTTTGTTTTGTGAAGATTTGTTGTTTCAAAAAGATTTGAAGGTTTCATGAAATAAATAAAATTTTCAAGAAATATTGAGAGGTGTTATAAGTTCTAATGAAAATATTTGGGCAAGTTCGGACAATAAATGGGAGAAATAGGTCCTCTAATGTTCCCTACCACTTTTGGCCTTAAGGGCTAAAATCAAGTCATGGAGGTTTGAAATGAGTCTTAGTTTTTGCATGTTGTAGTAGTATCTAATGGAATTAGATATATTTGTAACATATGATATGAGGTTTGTGTGTCCTTGGTTTGATCTAGAGTGATGGTTTTTGGCTCAAGCCCTAATGGTTTAATTAACTCTATTAGGCTTGCCAAGAAGGTATGATGGAACAAGTATGAAAAGTAAATTTTCTCCATGTGACATATGGTTATGATTGATTGTGAGTGTTAGCATGGAAGATAATGAAGTTTTCCCAATGGTTTTGTTTCTTGGAAGTGGACTTGGAGGTTTTGTGCGTGTTGTGCTCAAGACTAGTTCTTGAGACCTAATTTCCACTTTTGATCAATTTCGAGATTGAAGTGTTTGAGAGCCTTGTAACTTGTTTTGGTAGATTTCATGAGTTGTTCTAGGAGCCTTATGATGAGAAAATTCCATTGATATGTTTATTTTTCCATGAAAAAGTGATTTTATATAATAAGTTTCTCACTTTCTAAGAATAAAAACTAGGTGTTTGAGACCTAAATGGAGTTGCTTTCTTCTTGGTGAGCTTTATGGTGATGATAGACGATGTAGATGTTCCCGAGCCTATAGAAGGTTGTGAGAGGATTTCCTTGATTTTTTTGGAGCTGGTGGATCCTTGGTGAAACTCTATGTGCTTAAGAAATTCAAGATCCATTTGTTGGAGATGGAGACCTAGTTTTAGGCCTAATTGAGTAGCATTGTGCAATTTGGTGTGTTTAGGTCTTTTCTGACCTACTTGGTCCTTCTAATTGAATTATATGATGTTTTATATGTGTTTGAATGTTTTTATGTTTGACCTTATTTGTCTTGGCTGACCTATATGGTTGTGTAAGTAAGATTCAAGTATAAAATTGTGTTATATTAGCTCATTATGACAAGTGGAGATTATGGGGATGTGAGCGAGCTAGAGAAGGTGAAAAAATAAGTTTGAGGGGTCAAGGAAAGAGATGAGAAGAGGCATAAAGAGTTGAGAATATTAGAAGAATAAGGCTTAAAGGTCACTTGACTTAATCAGCAAATGAAGACACACGTTTGAGAAAGGAAGAATAAAGAAGGGTTTGAGAGAGTTTTTGAGTGAGAGGAGCTGAACTAGTGATCATAATAATTTTTGAAAAAAATTCATTATGTGATCTTCATATTTAAGTGGTTGAGTTTGTGCTTGATCATCTTAGGGGTTTTATCCTCTTTGTAGGGTTGGTGCTCCTTGTGGGGTTGGTTCCTCATTGAAGAAATATTGCGTGATGAGTCATATTCACATAAGTATTTTCTATTGAGTATTATATACAAAATTTTCAATGGGTTTTCTTCCCCTTAAGGTTTTCCCACATTATATGTTGTGTAATTGTTCTCTCTCTTGTTTCTTGTACTTGTGGATGGATGTCACATAATTACTAAGCACACATTGAATATGCATGCTAAATGATTGATTTAAATGATGTATACAAGATATGGTAAATGAAGTAAATGTTTTGTAAGACTGATTCACCCCCTCTCGCTCATGTATTTCTAATATAGGATGGGTGATCTGATGGATTTACTTAGTGGCACACAATATTTTTCAAAGATTGATATAAGGAGTGGCAATCACCAAACCACATTCGAGAAGGATACAAATGGAAGAATGTTTTAAAACCCGGGGATTGCTTTTATGAATGGACAAGGTTATGCCATTTGGGTTAGCGAATGCCCCAAGTGCATTCATGAGGTTGATGAATGAAGTATTGAAGTCGTTTCTGGAAAGTTTGTAATTGTATGTCTAGATGACATACTAGTGTTTCCACAGGATGAAAAATGAGCACCTCAAACATTGGTGTAAGGCGATGAGGCTCTTAAAGGAAGAGAGGCTACTAGTGAAATAAATGAGTGCATTTTCATGCATAAGGAGTTAGTTTATTTGGGTTTCACTATATCCCAAGAAGGATTGCGAATGGATCTAGAAAAGGTGCACATAATCTTAGAGTTACTTGTCACTAAGGAATGTGATTGAGGTGCAAATATTTAATGGATTAGAAAGTTTACATATAAAGTTTTATCATCCAAAATAATACCCATTCTATTTAGACAAATTCATTCAAGTCATAGACTCACACGACTTTAAGAAAGCACCCCAAAAGACCATAAAAATCAAAAGAATGTCAAAAATCACAATAGAAACATCATATGATGCGAAATACATAAGGAATATAGTGGATCATCTAAAACCTATGGAGTACAATGAAATCGTGCCTAATTCAGTTTAAAAGTGTGAACCAATCCCAACCACTAGCATTAAATCCTACACATCAAAGTCCATATTCTTAGATGATTTGATAGAGTGCCTTTCAAAAAACCTTTGTCGACCATACCTTTACTCGTAAGAATTGAATCACAATTGGTACTTGGTAGGCGATGAGTGGTTGGATCTCTTCATTATTGATACGATCTGATTTTATCCATCTCTCTTCTCTTCTCTCCATATAAAGGGTGACTCAATATCATTTAAAAAAGGATCTTATCCTGATCAAAGTCACCATGTCAAAATGGTGGCTGAGATTTCATGAGTTGTAGACCTCTGATTTGGTCACATGTAATGTGCTCAATGCCCTCCCCAATGATGTAATATATGGTGTATATTATTATTAATAAAACATTGTTATTATGGCTCGTATATGCCCTTTACTTGCATTTATTATGTCTCTTACCTCTCTATTCATTTCTGGTATGTCATGTGTGGGTTATATTTGCATGTGTCTTCATTTCTTTGTGTCTAAAATGTGTGAAATAGGAATGGTTCACATAGTGTTGATCTATGGCATGTATCTACCCTCTCATCTTATGTTTTATTTTCTATTCTTCCCTCATGGAGAGAGACCCCGTTTGTGTTCTAGCGTCATTTCCATTTTCTCGGCTTAGTTTCATTTCATGCATTCCTCCTTCCCATTTTCCCTAGAAAATCCATAGCTTAACTTAGGAGTAGTGTGTTGGTTTTTGATTTTTTCCTATTAAAATATTGGTACAATTTATGAAATTCCATAAAGAATGTTGAAATAACCTTTCTATTTTCCTCGTGGGTCCCTTGTTCTACAAATTACTTGGTGGAGCCTTAGTCTTCAAAGTCATGTTTGTGTCGTACTTCAACCCTATAATGTGGATTTTCACTTACATATTAACTTTCCCTTTGGTTTTGATGATTCCATAAATTTATAATGTTTTGTGACTTTGAATAGTAGTGTTCTATGGATTGAAGAGAATATGATCTTTGGTGGGTTTTGAAGCAAAGAAAAAAATATGTGGAAGTCGAGGTTAGTGTTAAAAGAGTTGAAGGGAATAAAATGTTGGAGTTGTAGGTTTAAAGGTGTCAAGGACATGTTTTAAACCTTAATATTTCGATTGAAAATTTTAATTGGAGCTTCCATTTGAAGGAATTATCATTTCACGAAGGGTGATCAAATTGTGGTATTCCACGGGATTTACAAGGTGTAGTATTCCATGGAATAAAGGGGAGACAAAATCTATTCTTCGTGGACTTGGTGAACATAAGTGTTCCACATAATTGGTTATTTTGATGAAACAAAGGATGGAGATTTCTCAGAATAAGATGCGATGTAAGAAAAGGGTGCCACGAGGATCCGCAAAGGAAACAAGAACAAGTTATGATGCGAGGAAGTTTGAATGCTGCCAAATACTAAGTTAGTTCTCCATGTATTTTACAAGAAAAATATGTGAAACAAAGTGATGGAAAATGTTAGTGTTGCATGGGTTTTTCAAAGTATAGTGTCTTGTGGAACATTAAAAAGTTCACTAACAAAGGAGAATGGTTGAAAGTGAAAAATTCCACACAAAAAGGAAGCATACCTTTGTGGCATGGAGGGAGAGTGTTAAAAAATTGTAAATTAGTAATTTTCAGTTTTGTAACCTTGTAGCCTTGCAAGTTACAAAATGCTCCTTCATCCCCACAACCAATCAAAGGTGGACATGTGGAACTTTAGGGAATCAGTAGGAAGAAATGTAGTTTCATATTTTACAATCTCACAAAGCTACGGACTATAAAATCATTCTTGTGCCCAACACTTTGGACTTGTTTTTAAGCCACAACTTTTGATCCAAAGGTCCATTTGACATGAGATCGGGTGCATTCAAAGAATATTTTAGATTCCTTCAAAAAGGAAACAATTTGAAGAATAATGGTACAAAGTATTTGGATATTTCAATTACATAAATTTGGGGCATTTTAAATCACTTTCATGAATCATATAATTCCAAATTCGGTTAGGGATTCTCTATTTGATCCCTCTTCACCTCATGATGCTTAGATAATGACATGATCCTCTCATAACCCCACCAAAACAAAGTATGATGATCAAAATAACAAGAAGTGAACACTTGGCATTTTACTCTTCATTCGTCTCCCATATTGCATGGGAAACCATTTATTTCTAGTTTAAAGCTCATCCTTGGAAAATATCTGATGGTTCCTTGCAATTTAAGGAACCTCCATGGACATGTTTTATAATTTCATGACTTCATAGGGAATCTTGGGGATATTCCTTTTGGAAAATTATTTATATAAAAGTGAAAGTTTGTCTTCACTTTTGGGGGCTCTACATTTTCTAAATTTTAGGTTTTTGCTAAGGTTATTGCATGTGTACACTCATTAGTAGGAATTAAGAGCATGCTTATGTATCCCTTATAAATAAAATACATAAGATCATTCTAACATTCTTAAATATGCTTTTTCTTAGTTTAATTTGAGGTGGAGTTAAGATATATTGTCATTTCTTTGTAAATATTACAATTTTCATGTTAATAAACTACAATGAAGCATGTTTTAGTTCATTGTATGGATTGGGTGTTGAGTGAAGGTTTCCTTTTAGTGTTACCTTGCAACATTCATTTCAAATTGTAAAATTTCTTTCCACAATTTATGGGAATGAACATTTATTGCCTCGTGTGTCCTTGGGTTTTAGTATTTTGACATGGTAAATGCATGAAGATTTAGTCTCAAGTGTTTGTGTTGAAGTTTCAGGGATTGTTTTGTATTATTTGCACATATTGGGTGTCCATGAAGGAAAATAACCTTTGAAGGGTCATATTATCTTGATTTCAAATTTGACTACATTATAGGATCATCATATCAATATGGTGAATGTTGTGGTTTCTTCCCATTAGATTCATTGTCCCATTTTCATATCTATAAAAATTTTTTTAATCCCTTTTCATTACAATATATTGTCCTACCCTTGTAGATTTCATCACCCTTATATATTCAACATGTTTTCTGCTACAAAAACCACATCTTCTTTGAATATTTTGAGATATTTTCCTAATTCATGAAGTTTATCATCTTAAACATAATTTTACTCCCAATTGCTAACAATACCCTCTAAATGATGTTTATGATCACATTATATATGTCTTTAGTAGCTTCTATCCGAATATCTAGTGTTTTTTTCTTATGTGACTATTTTTTGAGTGAGTATTGTATTTTGTGGTTATACTTGACTCAAATTAACATACCAACAATTTTAGGGATTGAATTATAACATATCTCCTTACCCCTTAGGATACCATTTGGGTTATCTCACCTTGGTTTAGGAAGAGTCAAAAGCAAAATAAAAATAACCATATTCTCTTTTCAAGCATCCTTGTCATTCCCAAGACTTGGTCATAAAATAATGCTAGATCCATCCCCTATAAATGACTATAAATGACACATCATCCATATATCATTCTTCTTGTCATCTATTTTATGCATTTTATCAACCAAGTCTTCTTGGGTGTTGAATCATCGAATGAACATGAGATTGATTTATCATTTCACACGATTTAAGCTTTAAGTATCATGCATATCATATTTTTATTGTTCGTCGATGTTAGGGACTTGAAGTAAAATTTATCATTTCACACGATTTAAGAAGGCTTTAAATATGTGTGCCCTACTAAATATATGTTTCATTTAGGTTTTGATAAGATCTCTCAAGGGGTTTATCAAGTCATCATATTTTTTTATTGTTCTTTGAGTGTGATCAAATACATTTTTAGGTTGATCTATCAATATTTTAAGCAAGATAGTGCAATATCTACTTTAAGAAATTCCATATCCCTCCTCCTCTAGTTCTAGGTTTTGAAAAATGCTATATTATTTTTCAAAAATCCAGCTTTACCATATATTTTTTTTTTAGAGTTCACATTTGCTTAAAATGGAAGGATTAAAATCTTCATTCATATCGTGAGAGCATCTACTAAATATATAATTTCCGAGTTGGATACATTATAATATGAAGATGAAACAAGTTTGGAAACTAGTGGGTGATATAGATCTCTCAAGATAAGGGTTTATAATCATATGATATTGGTAATTTTCCTTTAATTGAAAATTATTTGAGTTCTTCACTATAAGTCTAAACTCATCACACATGTATTCCAAATTCATTGTTTATTTGATAAATATTTTAAGCCTAAGATTGTTAGGAAGATCCTTTGGGAAGAAATTTCCACAAAATATCCTTCCTCCTCCCAAGTTTCATAGGCCATCAAGTATGCGAAGTACACGAACCCAGCCGGATCGGCCAAATGAGAACAAAACCATGTTGATCCTCTTGTCAAAAAGTCCAATTTAGCATGGACGTGAGACGCGGATAGCATAAAGCCGAGAGCCAATCATTGCTCCATCCATCGTGCCCCTTTTAGAGTTCAAGCATCCAGACCCATTAATTTTGGGGACATGCCTAGATATCCAAATGAGGCCCAAGGGAGAAAAAAGTGAAGTTAAAAAACCAATAAATTACCTAACTTCTAAGGGGCCCACAATGTTATTTCAAAAGGAAAGCCCGCGAAAGGTAGAGAGCATCTCAAATTATTTCATCTAGGTATTATTCATGACTATGAGATATAATATGAAGATGTTTTATTAAATTTATATGTGAAAACCTTAGAGGCAAGATGATATAGAATGGCTAAATTCTTTTCCTCATGAGATTATTGATTCTTAGAATCCACATAATGAGATGGAATGCAACCCGAGGTGGTCAGGTTGGCTTTCTCTCTCTCTCTTCCCTCTCTCATTCTTTTTCTATATATCAGGAAATGATGAATGCATTTATGATTCAATATGGAGATAGAACTGATCATATATTTCTTCTATGTTCATTCTTTGCATCCTCCCGGTCTTTTCTGGAATAAAAATGTTAAGAATAATCCTAACGAAAAATAGTGTGTATTCCTGAAAACTTCAATATTATATTTAACAAGTCTTTCATACCACTCTTAGGCCAAGTAATGAATCATGCTTAATCAAATATTGTGATGCTTTTGATAAGAAGGAAGCTTATTACCTAAGAGATAAGGCCCATGTTAATATTAGGCAAGATTTTTCCATGGCCATACAAATTGAGAATAATATTAAGGCTACTAGTAAACCTCCCAAAAGAGAAGGGGTTAAGCTTGTGAATCCTAAAAAGAAAAAAAGGTAAACCTTCCAATTTAGAGGTGAAGGTGAAGAATTTAACTAGTTCACCAAGGATATATCCTACAAGTTGGCTAGAGCAGAGAAGGGAATTTCTATGGGCCCTAAAAATTAATAGAAAAACCAATTGTATCTCATGTAATAGGAGATGATAGAGTAAAGTGAAGAAAAAAATCACGCACTTTGGGTATCTATGTAGTCCTGATTACATAATAATATTCATATGATTCCTAAGAAATAAAATTACTAATTAATCTCTATCTTTGGCCATCTTTTATTGCCTTCTATTTCCACTTTTGGTCTTATACTCCTTCTTTCTTACTCCATCTTTTCATACTTTGAAATTTATCACTTTGGACACCAACGCCTTGACCAGAAGCCAACTCCAGTGCCCCCATCCCCTCTAGGTGCCTCGAGGTATTTGTAATTTTCTCACATCTTTTGGGCCCTTTATATTAATTTGTGCATCTTATTTTTTTGGTGTTTAGTCTTTTGGGGTTAGTTATGATATTCAAGAAAGGGAATCATATAAATATAAAGTTATGTGACCATAATAAAGGACCAAAACTAAACATTACCTATCACCACCTAAGGTTTCATCCAAGAACATTATCAAGAGCATTTGAGCATCTACCTAGTTTCACAAGGGACAAGGGAGTGCCATTTATACATACACTTCATAAGAAGGGAGGTTCATTCTTTCATGCACACATCTATCTACATATTTTACATCTAGCTACTTGATCGCTATTAATTGTGACATGCACAAGATCCACCTAGGGCACTCTTCCGACACATACACACATATAACTACATTATGGGTCTGAGATGTAGTGCATCACTCGGTCATAAGTTCACCTTGTTATCATCTGAGGAAATTCCAACCCCTCATTTTACATCTTTACTTTTAGGATTTGATGTAGTTTGAGGGTTTTATAGGTGCTTCTTTTTTGATTGTAGGTTTTAATCGAATAATAATGAAGAGTAGGGATATACAGTGATCAAAGGAGACAAACAATGAACATCTTACGACCATGTGAAATTGAGTTCCACAAATTCCGAGTAGTCATAGACACCCATAACAGTCTCTCGATAACCCAAGAGTAGCTAACCCTCCATAGCGCCCGGTCCTGGAACTTCCGACACCTCTACAACTTTCTAAGTCTACTTGTGATATCTGCCTCATGGTTTCTAAATTTTCCAATTCAACACACATTCGGCATCACTACAAATCATCTAAGTCTTTTTATCCCTTCATTTATAACTAGGGTTTCATACTTTCTAGCTTATTTTACTTGGGTCAAATTTGTACCTTATTGTTTATATCATTACATTGTTACATATTTAGATTTAGCATTTATTTATTTCAATATTTGTTAAATCAATTGGTGAACCCACTCATGATCGATCATTTGGATCCTTCTTTGGCACATCATATTTTCTATCATGACTCCTAAAGTTACTCAATTTTCTTCATATAATTTAATTCAAATGCATCCTAATTGCCAAGTTTTTTTTCAAAAAATCCCTATACACCATGTATATCCCTAGAGATACATCAATGCATCAAGTGAGTGTTATTTTTTATTGTATATCCAATGACCCTAGCCTTCGTGATCCTCCATCTAATCAACCCATGTTGAATTCAATTCATGCCTTGCATTCTTTATTTCAAGATAAATTTTAGGCTATCAAATCCATGTTTATATCTCTTAAATCTAAAATCCAACATCTTAAGGATGCTTCTTAGGCTCATGATAGTTTCTTCTCATCCTCATTCTATGTCTTCTGCATGTGCTCATATCAGTGAGCCTCAAGTCTTTCCATTACCCGATCCTCTCATATTTGATCACGATGCTAAGTAACATGATATACTTACTAATATCCTTAGTCATCAATTGATCATTTTTCCATCTACTTATGGTTATCCTCCTTATTGTATTGAAAAATACCAAGGTCATCCATATTGCAATTATCATCGAATCAATGGACATAATGAAAATGTTTGCTATGATCTACAACGAAGAATCCAACATCTTAAGCATCAAGGATTTATCTCATTCACTGCACAACATTCTGGTGCATGCCCATCTATAAATGCTACATACAAATGGGCTCCTTTTATGTCCAATGAAAATGATTCCACCACTTCTAAGGTGCCTTCTTTGACTAGTCAAGTATTTCCTATTCAACCCATTCCAACTAAGAAATCACATCTCAAGTTTTGTATTCCATCACCTCCTCTTACTAATTCATCTACAACATTACTGAGTCAAACTAAGTAACCTCCTCTAAATATAGGTATAACTCCTACACTTATCAAGCCTTCTATGGTGCTACCAATATCAAATAAGCAACCACCCACTCCACATGACCAACACAATATATTTGGCCTCTTTCTACTTCCACTAATTGAGGCCCATTCACCATCACCACTTTAGTGTCCAATCACTTTTGTCAAGGAAACTAATCCTTACATTGATTCCCTTATAATCATCAATTAGATCTATATCTCTTACACACTCAGGGGGCATCGCGCTCACTCTTCCCCCTTTCTAACATCACCATGTGGCTATCATTTTCTACTATTATGATCTCATGCTTCATATTTTACATCTTTGAGCAATTTTGCACATCTTGATACCTTTTTATCGTCATTTCCCGATGACACACTCTCGTGCTAAGGTTCAAAATTTACATGTTAAGGGCATACTATATAAATGAACCACACTACATAGCTCACACATCATGCAATCATAACATTTATTTCCTTGCAACATCTATTACATGCTCTATACACTCATGACATATCTTTCTTGTATATACTTTTACATGTTACACTCATTACCTAATAACCCACTCTAGTTCCACTGTTCATACTTGATTGCTGAGGGTATCAATATAAAATTAACCTCACCACACTCACTCACACTCTTTACACTCTATGATTTATCAATCATATCTTCCTAGCACACAATTCAAACCATTTCTTGATGACAGACTCTTGTTCTATGGTTCATTCTTGACTGTTGGGGGGTTCTTTTATCAATGAACCTCATCTCATGCTTACACATTCACTCGGGGCATGTTTCTCCTATCACATTCACTTTGCATTCCATTTCATCTCACTCATCCACAACATATTGCATATCTTGGTCACACTTAGTCTTGCTTGTATTTACTTGTTACATGTACACTTTTTTAAACATGCTAGACATATACACTATATGTCATTATCTATTTCTATATACACATGCACGTTCACTTGTCTTCTAGTTGTGATCAAAAATTTACATAGATAGATACACACCACATCGATGCTTTGCGTAATAATTATTATCAGTCCCACAATAGCTCCTGGGGGCATCTAATTTCATACACATTTCAGGTGCTATTGTTTCATTTTTCATAGCACACTACTATATCAGATTATACACATTTTGACATAATTTCTATCTATCTAACATGCTAACGGGTGCTTCATGTGCAACATTTTCTTACAAGATCTCTTTGCTACCATGGCTATCTATTACATTATTTGTTATTGTCTAACATTACTTGTCATTACTATGTCATTGCTTGTGGGCTTTTCCCTTTGTCTTATGTGCACACTTTTTGCTTTCATCCACTTTGACCTCATTTGTCTTCCGACATCACGAGTGATGTCCCATGTTTGAAACCCTCTTTTCACGGTCTATTTTGTATGCATTTTATGTATTTACATTGTATTCTTGCCAGCTAGATTCTACATTACTTTTTATATGCATGTTTGACATGTTTGCACTAACACTTGTTTCCTAGTCACTTTGTTTGCATGTGCCTTGGTTTCTACCAAACATGATCCCTCTCCCATGTAGGGCTTCAATTTCAGCACAACATCTTGGTCCTCCTTTGGGCCGTATACTCCTAACGACATCACATGCACCCCAAATGAGGGGGCATAATTGGGTGAATCAATCATCCCACACAAAAATTTATACTCATAGTTCAACACACTTCAATAAGCATATCAACATAGTCTTCAAATCCACAACAATGGCCTAGAATCTGACTTGGGTCCTCATCATAACACAAACACTAGCACCCAATGCTAGATAGTAGTGCCTTGTGCACCCCGACCCTTCCAATATTCTTGTGACTGTGGAAGTTATACAAATTTTCTCAATTCAATTCAATTTTTAGGTAGTATACACAATGGATTTTATAGGACACACAATCCTTCAACACTCGACATGCATGCATTACACCTTTTCTACTTTCGTGTTGGATCGAAATGGATCAAATTTTTACACACCATCTGTAGTGGTGTTTACACTTCGGGAAGCAGTCAAAGGTTGGAGAATAACACTAGACCTTTCTCCCTACACTTCTTCTCGCACTTGGTGTGAGATCGCCCAAAAACTAATACTTAGTGCAACTAGCATGAGATTTCCCAAAAAATCTTTCTTCTAAAACATCTTCAGGATCCTTTCTACACTCTTTTACTCATCACGGATCATGTGCACATGTTCCTTTTCACATTTTTACATACTTTTTACACGTTTTGATCAAATTTTTCATATACACGTATTTGACTACTTGTTCGTTCTTCTCTTTTGCAGGTCCGTCCTTATGGGAAGTAGTAGTCACATCATTCACACATCATCACAACATCAAATGACATCAACAATAGGTGCAAACATGACATCTACACATACGATCTCACCCTAGGGTCATCTTCATCATCATTTCCACTTCCTCTTCTCTAGCTTTGACGCTTCACTTTTTTATCACTCCACGCTTGTTCTTGTCTCTCTCAATACATTTTTCACCATCTATCTACATGGTTATCATGTACGCATCTCTTATCTAATATATGTTGTCGAGCATTTTCTCAACAACATAAAGTGGGGAAAATGTAGACACCAAATCACACACTTTGGGTATTTATCTAGTCCTGATTACATATTACTATTCATATAATTCCTAAGCAAGAAAAGTACTAATTTATCTCTATCTTTGGCCATCTTTGTTTGCTTTCTATTTCCACTTTTTTCTTACACTCCTTCTTTCCCAGTCTATCTTTTCATAATAGGACATTTCTCACTCTATACACCAATGCCCAACCAAGACGCTAACGTCAGTGCCCTCGTCCCCTCTAGGGTGCCCTTGACCTCTTTATACTTTGCTCACATTTTTGGGTCCTTTCTAGCCATTTGGGCATCTTATTTTCTTGGTGGTATGCCTTTTCAGGGTTAATTTTAAAATTCAAGCAAGGGAATCATATAAATATAAATTTATGTGACCGTAATAAAGGACCAAACACCAAGTGTTAACTATCACCACCTAATGTTACATCCAAGAGTATTATCAAGAGAATTCAAATATCCATCTAGCTTTACACAAGGGAAAAAGGACTACCATTTCTACATACACTTCATAGGAGAGGATGATCATTCTTGTATACACACATCTATATACATATTTTACATCTAGTTACTTTCTCGCTATCAAGTGCAACATACACTAAAAATATCCACCTAGGGGAAGATTCGACACACACCCACATAGAACTAAATTGGGTCTGAGATGTAGTGCAACACTCGGTTCGTAAGTTCAACTTGTTGATAGTTGAGGACAATCTGACCCCTCATTTTGCATATTTATTTTTAGGATTTGATATGGTTTGAGGGTTTTGTAAGTGCTTATTTTTGAGCAGGTTGCAAGTGAATAATAATTAAGTGCAACAACATATAGGTGATCAAAGGTGACAAGTAGTGAACACCTTGTAAACCCCCGCGAAACCGAGTTCCATAGCTTCTTTGTAGTCATAGGCACCTGAACAGGTCTCTAGTGCCCTTGCACCCCTGACCCTCCATAGGTGCCCCATTCCTGGCACTTTTTACACCTCTATAATTTTCTAAGTTTGATTGTGACATCTTGCCTCGTGGTTCAATAGTTTTCCAATTCAACACACCTTTGTCATCGCTGCGAATCAACTAAGTATTTTTATCCCTTCATTTGCAACTAGGGTTTCATACTTTCTATCTTATTTTGTTTGGGTCAAATATGTACCTAATTGTTTATATCATTTCCTTGTTACATATTTAGATCTAGGAATTTATTTATTCAATATTTTCTTAATCGAAAGAGACCTATGGGTCAAAATGATAGACAAAAAACACCTAGAGATGCTAAGGGAGTTCTTGATCCTTTGAGTGCTAGATTATTAGTAGTAGCAGAAGCTCACATCATTGATTAGTGTGAAAATGCCTTTTTCCTCATGTTCCTTCTAAAAACTTGATTTAAATGAAGATGCTAATCATTTTGGATTTGATCATGATTCTGATGTTTCTTTCATGGTTGATGATCATATGAGTTTTGAACATGGTACTACCTCCACGATCTCTTATGTGCCAAAACTATAGGTAAATTTTGGAGAATTTTAACAATGTATGTTATCTTCCTAGTGAATTTGATGTTGAATTGGATATGGCTTAAGATTTTGAACTTCTCAATCATGATTTTCAATACCTAAGAGCTTTGATGATTAAGAAATATAATGGGGGATTCCCTTCAATGAAGGATAAGGAGTTGTTAATCAATGCATCAGTAGCTCAAGAGGAGTATAACTTAAGAAGTAAACAACAAAATATCCCTACCCAAATTGCCAAGAGTAAGATGCCATTATTGGCCAATATCCTAAAAGGTGCTCCTAAGAAAAATTTTCCATGTAAAACCCATGTTGAGGAACCAAATCCTAGTATGTCTTATGTTGTCTCTATTTCAAAGAAATGTTTATCATATGAAAAAGAAGTCACTCTTCCTCCTAGTACCTTTATGCCTAAGTACATTTTTTGTGACATGGCCTAAGTCCTAAGACAATTGAAAATCATTGTTCTTGTTAGGGAAACATGAGAATTATACTTAACAAATTATAAATCCACAATTAAAATGCCAAAGATCATAGATTATGATGTGCAGTTAAATTCGTCATAGATTTAAATTATTATACATAGCATATTATAGAGATTAATAACATGAGATGAAATAAAATAACAAGAAATAAAATGAGATAGAGAACACCATATTTAAAGTGGGGAAACCCAAAGGAAAAAATCCCACTTGAATAAAAATTCATAATAATTTTAACATAGCACTTCCACTTCTCTCCTCGATCTTCCCATAGATAATTTTAGACCATAGTCTTGTAAAATTACAATTCGCTTACATAAAATTATTGAGCATATATTTTTATGATCAATAGGTACCAATCCACACTTTGTATCATCCTATATATAGGATGGGTGAATGGTCAAGTCATCTCACTCTTTTTTAAGCTGTGAAAGACCGACTAAGTTTATTAAATAAAATTTTAATAAAATGGTTAAGTGGTGGTCCACCAAATGGTATCCCCACTTGACATTATCAACCCCAACACCCCCTTAATGTTAAGTGGGAAAAACAAAACAAGACATGCCAAATTTACCTTTTTCTACAAAAGGATTTACAAATCCATGAATCAACAACAGTGATTCGACTAATATGCAAACAAGGGAAATCATACAGATCTTCCCATATAGAAATTCTTAAGATAAGTGCTTTATATATGAATACTTATATTAGATTATGGAGCCTTTATAAACCAAGGCATACCCATAACTAATGCTTCATTGGGATTTACAAGTAAACTCACATACAAATTGTGATTGTTTACTTATTACAAAATGGAGGAAGTATTGGAAGTTTACAACATTTGTTAAGAGGTGGAATTTTCATGCACACTCCCCCTCAATGGAAACTTTGATAGGTTTAACAAGGCACAAAACTTGCAAAACTTCATAGCACACAATGGCTTGGTGAAGATATCTACAACTTGATCTCTAATGTTGAATTGGATTCTTTATCAAGAGAAATCTAGCCTTCACATAGAAGAGGAATACTTCCTTTAGCTCCCATGTGTATCACTTTCAACAACATCTTTAGCCACATGGCTCTTTCACTGCTCCAATAGATGGCATCTGTATCAAAAACACTTGAACAAAAATCTAGATGTATATTTAATATTCAACACACCATCAACATGCTTAGAGTCATAATATCCATATAGATATAAATAATATGATTTCCTAACATGGTAGGAGTTAAACACTAGGTTTATAAAAACCAACATAACAATATACTTAACAACTAACCATGTTAGAAAATGTTTTATAAAAAAACATATATACCTTTAATATCTTATTCTAAGCTTTTAAATAGTGAGATAAGACTTGATAGATAACTGATCTGAACAGATAATCAAATCATACAAGAAAATAAGACATATGCTTTTCATTTAGAGGTGATAGATGTAGTTTATAGAGTTACTACATCAGCTCTATGATTATTTTCTTCATTTTCATCTTGATTTTGATCTGATTTATTCCATTTTTTATTTTTGAAGTTTGAATTCTTTTTTATTTACAATCTTCTTTCTTATGGAAATTTTCCATAGAAATGATAATTACCATCAAAACTTAACTCTTAAATTTCCTGGTTTCTTGTCTTTACTAGGAGTTTTAAAAGTTGATTTTTGATTCTTGAGTGAGAAGTGCCTGAGTGACATTCTCTTTAGAATCAAAATTTTCCATAACATGCTCTTCTTAAATCAGAAGAGATGACAGAGTGTCCAGATCAGGTAAATTAGACTCATTATGATATTTAGAGTTAAGAATAGAGATATAATTTCTAATTTTTCATGAATATTTATCTGAATAATAAAATATGGAAGCTTATCTTGAAAAACTTCATAGTTAAACCATCTAATTAAGCTTTAATGTTCTTAATTTTAGCTAGATAATTAACTATTTTCTCATCCCCTTCACGGAGTTGTAAACAATTCTAAAATTAGCTTAATTATCTTGGAAAGACAATTACCTTCATGTATAGTCTCTAATTGCTTCCAGACATCAACAGGTGATTCCATATGACCTATTTGCATTAAAAATTCATCTCTTATGCTTTGCAATAGGATGGACAAAGCTTCTTGCGATCTTTGAGAGAAGGAGCTAAGATTTTCTCGATTTTTAAGTCTTCCAAAGGGGTCATTTTTCCACACCAATTACTAGATCTCATATCTTCCTAGCTATAAAATATGATTTTAACCTTACTCTCCGGATACCCGTAGTAAGTTCCATTCAATAATTGATACTTATCCATTAAAAACTAGCATTACTAGCCATTTTCTATGCATGTAGACGGTTATGAAGACAAATACATCTAAAAGATCGACTCAACTCTTTAAAGGAGAGTTAAATAGAGAAAAAACAAGCTATAGATCTTATTTTTAGTTATATGCTTGCAAATGGATTAGCAAAAAATAGAAACAAGTTGTAGAAAACTACAAGGAACAATATTTAAGCTTTATAGAGTTTAGAATCTGTGGGACAAAGGAAACTAAGGAAACCCACAGGATAAAGACTTCAAAATCCCGTAGAATGAAGATAATTTAAAATTTGCGACACAAACAAAATTTGAAAACCATGACACAATAAAATTAAAAAATCCACGGTATAAAGATATTTTTAAAAATACCACATATCCTTTGGTAGACGCAATGGCTTAAAAAATAAAATAATATAAATGACTTATCGGGTCCGCGACAACAAACAAAACTTAATGGGCACGTGTCACTTTCTAGCCACTTTCCTCACAATTTAGCCAAATGGACATGAATTCTATGGAATTAACTAAATTATACTAATTTTTAGGTCCGATTAATAATGTGAAAATAAAGAAAACAAAAACTTTATCAAACAATGCCACTTGTCAAAATCTAACAAATGAAAAAGGACACTTGGCGGCTTTCTACCAAAATTTTATGTGATGTCTTTAGGAAAACTTAAAGTCCCTAGAATAAGCCAAAATTTAAAATAAAATTTGGATCTGAAATAAAAACAAGTCTCATAATCTTACTAGATAAGATAAAGCAAAGACTAACACCTCGAAAGATAGAACTTGACACTTATGAAGACTAGGCAAGGACCGACACTATGGAAAAAAAAATATACATGGCCAAATGCAATTGGTTCACACTTTGTAGTGCTACCAAAATGACTAAAGAAATATTAAACACACGTGGAGCCTTCTTAATGGATTTCTTTTCGCAAATTTGACAAATGCGAAAAGGTGGCTAATTCTTATTGGATAACCACTACCACAATTAAAAGAGACTTGGAGCTATTCTATTGGATCAAATTTTACAAATGACAGAAGAAGTAAACATAAGATTGAAAATGTGAAATACGGAGCTACTTGGAGAAATCCTATTGGCTCAAATTTCACAAAGATAGAAACAAGCTAACAAAATTTGACATCGCGAAAAAAACGTGAAAGCCCTTGTTGGCTCGGTTTTCAGAATGATAAATAGAACAATGAAAATATTGACATTATGAAGTAAGATGGAGATTTCGATTGTCTTGGGATTTTCAAAAATGAAAATATCTATTAAAATAATGACAATGCAAAGCTAAATGGAGAAAATTATTGGCTTGAGCTTCAGAACAACGAAATTCACAGAAAATGAAAAGATCTAAACAAAAAATGACACAAAAAGCCACTTGGCACTTAATGATTGGATCAAGATTAGTAAAAATAGATCTATTAAAAAAAAAAATGTTGGTGTAGACTTAGATGCCTGGACTAACTGGATCTAAAGAGATCTTTCAAATCCACAACCAAAAATAGCTATAAACGACGTGAAAAACTTAAAATAAACTTATTGACAACATATTCAACCGTAAATGATTGAAGCAAGATGCATAAACACATATCTAAGCACATAATTTATCAAACACGATCTAAACATCCATTTAACCAATATTTTAAAAAATATTTGGGTGGGAATTGGAATTTTAAACTGATTAGCTTGAAGATGACTGCGGAACAATTAGGGCTTCACAAATCCGTAAATAAACTTCAAGCTTCTTCACTCTAGCAAATTAAAAGCTTCCAGATCAATCCTGCACACACATAATCACCAGCTTTGATACCATGTTAGGGAAATTATGGGAATTATAATTAACAAATTATAGATCCACAATTAAAATATCAAGATTATAGATTACAATGTGTAGTTAAATCAATCATAGATTTATATTATTATAGATAATAGATTACAGAGATTAATAACATGAGTTGAAAGAAAATGACAGAAATAAAATGAGACAGAGTACACAAAATTTAATGTGGGGAAACCTGAAGGAAAAAAACTCCACTTGAATAAAGCATTGTCTATATTAAGAATTCACAATAATTTTAACCCAACACTTCCACTTCATTCCTTGGTCTTCACATAGATAATTACAGACCGATGTCTCACAATATTACAATTCTCTTACATAAAAATCTTGAGCATATATTTTTATGATAAATAGGTACCAATCCCATGAGGGATCATCCTATATATATAGGATGGGTGAACGGTCAAACCGTCTCACTCTTTTTTAAGTTGTGAAAGACCGACTAAGTTTTTAAATAAAATTTTAATAAAATGGTCATAAGTGGTGGTCCACCAAATGGTATCCCCACTTGACATTATCAAAAATAACATTTCCTTTGATGGAATTACTTAGAATCCTTGATTATATGCACTAGGAATTTGAGTACTTAAGATTATATGAGGATTTAATTGTGGACAAAGATAGCCTTCCCCTTGTTGTTGAGAATGAGATTGAAGAATCTCAAGAGATTATTTAACTTTCCCCTGAAGTTTATTTAGAAACCCTATTGAGAGCTAATTGTTCGATCCTTTTTACATAATATTGATGGATAATGGTTGGCTTTTGCACAATTTCATGTTTGATTATGGTGCATATCGCAATATCATACCATTAATGAGCATGAATGAACTTAGGATATATATATAAGTTCATATATATATATATATATATATATATATATATATATATATATATGCTTATGTGAGATACTATCCAATGGATTCAAGGGAGGTTCATGTGGTTAGTTGTGTGAAGGGACAGGTCAGTACAATTAGCAACTCATCCTGGTAAGTATTTAACCATGAATGTTGTTGTGGTTTATTGTCTCCGCAAAATGGGGGATGTTATTGTCAAGAAAGTGGGCTACTAGTGTGGGTGGTAGTGTGCAAATGGACTTATCATATGCTACCATTCCTTTAGAGGTAAAGTTGGTAAATTTACATAGGGAAGAGAAGTTAATGCACTTGATTGAAGACCCTATGAATGCATCCTATGAAGTTTTATATGTGGATGTTGACTTGGGAAACTTTATAGGCAATGTTGATTTTGATGATCATTGTCTTGATCTTGGCACATTGTTGGAAGACCCCAATTCTCTTGGAAAATGTTTTTGATTAAGCATGCTCCAACTTGGGTAAAGGGAAAGAGTAGTATTGTTTTCCCTAAAAATAATTCTTTAATTCATCATTTAAGTTGTTTTTATTACACTAATAATATTATAGAATATTAGGAACTCATACTTGGTTTAAGGATCACTTGGAGGCATAGAATTAAGAATTTAATTTTCAAATGGGATTTTGAGTTGGTTGTGAAACAAATAAAAAAATATATGCAACCAAAAGTTAGAGATTGAAGCAATATAGGAATGCATATTGGGACTTAATTGAAATGTTTGATTCCTTTAATATTGTATATCATGAAAGGAGTCAAAATGCAATTTTTGATAGGAAAGCAATACTAGCCTCATGTTACAACTATGATGTTTTGACCCCATATTGCCAATTTGAAGTTGAAATGCTAGTCAGGCCTTCTATACCTAACAATATTGAGCATTGGAAAGTTTTTGATAATGAAAGTCACATCATGAAATTCCTAAATTGTGAAACTAAGTTATGTAATCAGCTAATTGATCTAGAGTACATGGTGGAAACTTGTGAAGGAAAATAAACTTTGTTTGGAAAAGAAATAATTCAATTAAAGAAAAACACAATTCCAAGAGGGTTAGTCATCCTTGAAGCTTCTTTTGATAGTGTTGACAAAGTTATGAATAAATCTACCCCTGGGACAAGAGATGTGACTGAGTGTAATTTGGGAACTTGCAGATTCTAAAAAGATTTGGTAATGCAACATTTGGATGAAAGTGAAAAACATGCCTATACCAAACTTTTGAAGAAATATAAAGACTGTTTAGCTTGGTCATATTATGAATTAAAGGCTTATAGGGAAGATCTCTTTTAGCATGTCATTCCATTGGAGCCTAATAACAAACCTTTAAGGAAAAGAAAATACCAATAAGCCTCATTATTTCCACAAAGATGCAAGATGAACTCACAAAACTTAAGGATGAAGGAATCGTTTAACCCACTAGGTATTCATCTTGAGTATCCAACTTTGTCCCAATAAAAAAAAGAATGGTGACATCAGAATTTGCATTGATTTCAGGAACTTGAACAAATCCTCTTTAAAAGATAATTATCCCTTTCTTAGAATGGAAAATTTATTGCAAAGGGTGACAAGGTATGAAATTATTTCTACTTTGAATGGTTTCTTAAGGTACAATTGGGTGGTGGTTAAGGAATTTGAGAAATATAAAAATGCCTTGTCCACTCCTTGGGGAACTTATGTCTATGTTATAATTCCCTTTGACATGATAAATGTTGGCACCACTTTTCAAAGGGCTATGGATGTTGCATTTTATAGCTATATTAATCATTTTATCATGGTTTATCAGATGACATTATAGTTTACTCCAAGAAAAGGAGTGATCATTTGGAGCATCTTGAGAAGATCCTTATTAGATGTAGAGAGTATGACATCTCTCTAAATCCCATAAAATGCCACTTTGGTGTGCAAAAGGACAAATTTTTGGGACACATTGTGTCTCATAAAGGAGTAATGATTGATCCAGAATAGGTTGAAGCTATTAATAAGGTACACATTCCCAATCCAAGAAAGGTATTCAATATTTCTTTGGTCAGATCAACTTTTTTAGAAGGTTTGTATCCAAATTTGTTGAGATTACTTTTCCTATTACAAGTATGTCAAGAAGGACCAAATCATTAGGTGGGAGAATAAAAAATACAATATTTTAAATGAGTAAAGGATGCATTAAATATTGCCCCTATTTTGGCCAGTCTTGATTACAGAAAAGAATTTCAAATATTCTCTTTTACATCTGAACATACCATAACTTCAATCTTGTTGCAGAAGGATACAAGGGTAATGAAAATCCAATTGCCTTCTTCAGGAAGGCCTTTTTATGCTCTGAGTTGAATTATATTATAATGAAAAAGCATGATTTTTCCTTGGTAAGAGATGCAAATATATTCAAACCTTATATTCTAAGTTCTAGGATCATAGCCTTTGTGCCACACACCATGGTCAAATACATTATAACAAAAATGGAGGCATCCAACTAGATATGTAGATGGGTGAAAAAACTTTAGTAGTTTGAGATGGACATACAAGCCACCAAATCGGTAAGAGGCCTTTGTTTAGCGAGCTTGATGGTTGAGGCTAATTTACAAGTGGTGGAAGTAAACCATGTTGTTGCCAATATTGATAGTCCTATAAAAAGGTATTTTCTTCTAATTGGTAGAAGGAAATTGTTTATTATGTAAGGAATTTGAGTTTCCTTCTAGTTTAGATAAAAAGAAAAGAATAAAATTGAAATTGGTTTGTCAAAAATATATCTTCACCGACCTGGTCTACTTGGAAAAATCCTAAAGGAGTCCTCTTGAGATGTATAACTAAAGAAGAGGCTCCCAAGTTGGTAAGTGAAATTTCATAATAGATTATATGGTGGTCATTACGCTACAAAGGTGACCGCTCATAAATCCTCGGGAAGGTTATTGGTGGTCATCCTTGTTCAAATATGTTGTCCATATTGTGAGGAAATGTGATGATTTTCAAATTTCTTTGGTAGGATGAAATCTTCTCGGTCTCTCCCATTGCAACGTATATCACTTGAAGCTCATTTTAAATAATGGGGGTTATATTTCATTGGAGAAATGATAAATGCATCTAGTTCCATACATAAATGGATATTGGTTGCCATTGATTACTTCATCAAGTGGGTGGAGGAAATTCCTACTAAGAAGGCTACACATGAAGTAGTCATGGAATTCTTATTGAACAATATCATATGTAGGTTTTATGTTCCCGAAAAGTTGATTGCTGATTGTTATCCTAAATTTTGAATTAATGATAAATTTGGGTAACCCACCAATTTTTAATCTGTAGGGCCTTAGGAATTTTTCCACCTTTCCAAGAATCTAAATTTTCTAGTCTTAAGGGTCCAATTGTAATGTTTTTCATATTTTCCTTCCATCGAACATTTTTCATATTAGCATGTTCTATGCCACATGTTCCTTGATCCCCAAAATTTGACAAGACCTTGTATTAGGTTTTCAGGGGTTAGTTGCATTAGGACATATGAGGGAAAATGCACATGTTCATGTCTTCGAACCTTGAAACTTGATACAATACGTGTGTCGGGTTTTACAAAGGGTGAGAGGCATTAGAACATCTTATCTCAAAAACACATGTTTTTGATCAAACCATGATTCCCGAAAAGCATGTGCTCCTTTCTCACAGGTTTCGAACTCCGATAATAGATAAGTGAGACATGTTTTGTGTGGTTTACTTTCTGAGCCTGGTCAACACATTTATTACCAAGTCAAATTTGGTCGCACATGTGTCATCCAATGTGTAATTTATGAATCTTGTTTATATATTTTGGTTTTCACGTAATTCACCTTGTAAATTTAATTTTTGACTATAGACCTACTCATAACCATAAAACATTGATAGTAATTTTCTTGGCAATTTAGGCATCTTTTCTTGATTTTCCTTCAAACACATTTCATTTCTAGGTGAGTATGACTATTCTCCTACTTTTTTGCCAATTTTTGTGTTGATTTTTCCTGTTTTTTCTCCCTTTATTGGTTTTGTATGGCTACTAGGTTTTTTTCCACTTTTCTTTTCCTTGTTTTACTTTGTTAAGTATGATTTCTCAATAATTTGTCTTGTTAAGAGAAGAAAAGTGTGATTTTATCCTTATTTTCATGATTTTGTATTGAGTTGGGATTTTGGACCTATCCTACATGATATTAAAACCTGAATCGCAGTATCGTGTTTCTAGGGTTCTCAAGCAAGTGCATTTCCTTGACTTGATTTTGATATACTTTTCTAGGTGCTCAACAGGTGTATTTCCCCAACTTTCTTGTGTCAAATCTTTCAACATGCTCAATAAGTTCAATTCTCCAACAATGTGTCAGTTTCTTGAGGTGAAAATATCAAGAAATTATGCTCAATGTGTCAAATTTTTGGAGGTGCCAAATAGGGAGAAAAATTGACAAAGGATTTTCAAGCTTTCTATTGTGTAAATCGAGGTGGAATATTCAATTTTCTTTCGTAACATTCTGAGGATTTTTCAGACAAAGTTTTCAAGTTCATCTTTCAATGTCTAGATCAGAAAAAGAATTTTTTCTAAGTCCTCACATGTTTCTCCATATTTGAATCGAACATGTAAATAGTTTGGATGTTTTTGATGAGATTATTTGT
Organism: Taxus wallichiana var. yunnanensis; assembly: GCA_018340775.1. NCBI lineage: Eukaryota > Viridiplantae > Streptophyta > Pinopsida > Cupressales > Taxaceae > Taxus > Taxus wallichiana. The sequence continues at coordinate 814,747,407 of CM031239.1, forward strand.
AATCATCATCATTTTATCTTAAATAATGTCAAAACCGTGT